>OX463781.1:18748889-19248889 GCA_949825025.1 Siphlonurus alternatus
CTTGTAAAGCGGAGCGTTTTTAAGTTTCCCCCCTCGACGTGTTCATATATTTAACTTTTCAGTTAGTGTCTCTACTTTAAAACAAAAAGTATTGAGGGTGACAGGTCAATAATGTCAAGAGTTGTTTATGATTGTAAAACATCCAAGATCCATTAGATGATAACGTTGGTTGTGGTGCTCCCATCCTCAGGTGTGTCCAGAGGTTGTGTGACCCTCGCCTGAGTGACGTCAGTGACCTGACAGGGTTGTTCGAGTGTGCTCCACATGCCCCCGTGGCGCTTCAGTGCCTCACTGGGGGCCAAGACCACACACCTTGCTGCCGCGCTCGGGGGATGCCGGAACCGTGTCGAGACTTGTGTGGTGCTGGCAATAAGTCAGTGAAGTTCGACTACGTTCACCTGAGGTAAGATTTGTGACAAAGCTAATAAAAATCCAATCTGACATGAGCCCTTTTAGATTTATTGGACAGAGGATGTCAGAAAAATTCCTTATTTTTGTTGTAAAGTGGAAAATAAATAGATTTCTGTTAGGTTACACCTTAAGGCACTTTATAGACGATAGAAGCTTCCGAAAGATTTATGACGTCATCATAGAAGATACAAAGTTATTCATATTTAAAAAGCACTTATTGTAGACAATACGTCATCAATCTTTTACTCGTGTCTCGTATATATACATGTGTATATTTTGTATTTATATACTTTTTCTTTGATTCATACGGTCTTAATAATTCCATGCAGTTTCTCGTATATGATAATTTCTTATTGATTGAAAGTTAAATTGTTTATTTATAACTACTTTTTTAATTTGTTACGACTCACATGTTTAGGATAGTGGTATTATTTTAATTCATTGTAGGGTAAATGAATGTTAAATTTACTTTAACTAACGGACTTTATACATTATCCATTTAACAAAAAAACTGCATGCAAATCACAGTCGTGAATTATTATAATTAATGAGATTATGACTATAATCATTGAGTAATCAGAATCATCATCAATATTAATTTGCAAATGTCTCATTAGTATTCCATCAATCAATCAAAAGTTAATATTATGAAACTAATTAACGCTGATGTATATGGGTCAAATGGTTTATATCAATTTAAATTAATATTTTAATTAATTAGTTTTTTAATTAAGATCAAGATAAATAACATTTCTTATTTATGTTCTAGATGTATAGAATACGTTGGAGTCTACTCGTCATGCTTGCTACAAAGCTATGGGATACTACCAAGTGCACCCCTAGATATACAAGTGTCCAATGTGCATTCTGACTTCGCGATCATCCACTGGACGGAGCCACAGTCGTTGGCGGACACTGTGCGAAGTTACAACCTTCACTACCACGAGCTGCACGAGGAGGACGAGGATGAGGTACCTTTCACCGTGGTCCTCGACGCTCGAACACCTCACGTTTTGTCCAAACTAAAACCGGACACGGCGTACGAAGTTTACATACAAGCACTGAATGAACACGGAATAGGGGAACCGTCACAACGTCTTGTTTTCCACACACCAGTCTTGGATGAAGAGGAGGAATTGGAACAGGTGATTATATTTAAAATTTGGTAGTTTATCGTATTTTGATTATACTGCATGTATCATCGAGATTTAGCCAAGAAAAATCTTAATTTTATTTATACACGTAAAACCGTGCATTTTAGGTTACTAACAAAATTTATTCACTGTTACTAGAAATTAAAGAGGAACTATCCATTTTAACAACTATAACTAAATACTGCAGAAGAACCAATTAAATTACAAGGTTAGAAATTTTCAAATCATTTTTATAAAAACTGGATTATCAGCGTGATGCTCACCTCTCCAAAATGAAGTCTGACAAAATAAACCTTGACTCTATTAGTCTAAAGAAAACGCTCTTGAAACGAAATTTTCTTCGCCGTCTTTCATGCTGATTATATTATATACGTATAGCTTTATTACCCTGCTAACGTTACTAATGAAATTTGCCTAGTTAAATGTATAATTATTATAAAATCGTAATTAAAAACGCTAAATTTTTATTTTTCTGTACGATGTTATTACAGTAATGGTTCGCACGTGTTTAAAATATGATATTTTTTACTATAATGGCTACAAATAAAAATGAGAATTTATGTTTCATACAAAATTAATACTAATTTGTTAAAGAATTAGAAAAAAAGTTGTAAAATAAAACCTCTAAAGGATTGTTGTTAAATAATTTAATAATAATTTAGAATTTTATAAACCACATGACTACTTATATTAACACCATGGGATTTATTTTGTCTATTGAGAATTTGACGTTACAAAACAAATACCAAAAATTAATATTTAGCTTTGAATAAAACACAACAGCATAGAATGTCACGTAACTTTCTGGTCTCAAGGGGTTTAATAACTTTTAGCTCAAATAATTTTAACATGACTTGACTTGAAAGAACTCGTATCAATGGGGATTTAAAAAAAAAACGGAGAGAGAAGCGTATTTTTAATAACGAACATATTACAATAAAAATATCAAATATCGTGTTTCACATCAGTACAAGAATTTATAAAATCACTTAACACTTTTCATTTTAGTGTTATACTCGTAATTAAAATTCAATTAATACACGAACTGTACTTTTTATTTAAATATAAAGAAAAATGAATAATTAAAAAAAAAAAACTTATGATCATGTCTTGTACTCTAGAATAGTCTTTTGTCTGAAACTAAGAGTATTATTTTGAAGTTTTTTGAACATATCTTAACAACGTAAAAAATAAAAATATGCAAGACGTAAAATATTTATTTTATATATTCATTGAACATAACATTTGCAGTAAAACTTTTTGCGTCCAATCCACATAAAATTTCACTAGTTCTTGCTGTTTACTAGGTCCTTTATGACAATAATAAGACTTTAATTGCAGAACATGTTATTCAGCTTAAAACAGCTATTCACTGAAATTAGAATTCTGTGCTCACCATCAATGCTTTGCAAATGTATAAATGAAGCGTAAGGGCCAGTAGAGGAGACTATAGATGGAAGCACGAAGGTGGCGAACAAAAGCGCAATTAAGCGACTTAACGGTATTTTGGTGCCTGGACAGTGTTTGCTGCTTTCAATACTCATATTATAGAACTCTATTGATGCCATTTATTTATACATCAGTAAAAAAACTGTATCTAATTTAATGACAAACGTCCTAGAAGTTTAAAAAACATAGTTGTTTTACAGCATAATTTTAAGGGTGTTAAAATAAATGTGACGAAAATTGAAAATTACTTCTTCTATTTAAATATGCTAAAAATTTTCCAGGTTAACCTCATTTGAAAAAAAAAAAAAAAAAACTACAATATAAAAATATCCTTCCTAAACAGCACCGTTATTTTGCTCCCTTCTCTTTCAATTTTTCGGGACTATTCTGCAGTCAAGCATCTATTGGCAATAATTAGGTATACTGTAAAGATTACAGACTGCATGTACAGTTTAGAAAAAAATATTGACAAAAGTTTTGTGTCATAATATGCAGTGTTCACTCTTTAAGAAATTATTACCAATTGAGCTGCTCCTAAAGTACATCAACCTGCATCACTCTGGTGATGAAAAAGTTGCATACTTAAAAGGAGATTGAGGTTAAAGATATTAAACTTTCCAAGTAAAGTACCTGGATATGAACGGGCTGATGTTCTATGCTAAATATTATATATTATACATGCAAAAATTATTATGTGTTGACGTTTTGATTGATCGATATATAAGTAAATGAGTATATAAACAGCTAGGTTAAAATGAAGTTGTGATCAGAAGGATAGAAAATACAGATTGTATAGTTATATAATATAAAAGTTTTTACTGACATTGCTATGACCTCTGATGACCTTGACCCCCAGGAGGACGGTACGGAGACGTACAACGCCACGGCGTGCTGTATGTCCGCGGGTCTCAGTGAGACGTGTATGCCGTTATGTTCGTTCGACGCCAGCGTTAAGGACGTGCGAGCGCTCGCTATCATGTGTGCACCGCACTTCCACACGTTGCTCCGGTGCGGCGCGGGCGGTAGGAACCACAAGGTAAGTACACTTATAAGTTATGGATACTTTAATTTTATTGTTTAGTATATATCTTCTAGACGTAATTCACTAAAATAATAATAAAAATTCTTAAATTACAATTATAAATTTATCTTTCTTTATGATCAAGCAATTCTGTTTTCATTCATTGTTTATTTGTATTAGAAGCATTATAAAAGGTTCATCAAAAAATTATAAGATCCCTCCAAAGGAATCAATATTATAGAGCAATCACAAAATGAAGAATCAAATTAAATGATGTCTCGAGTTTTGCATATAAAAAAGAAGTATGATGAAAAAAATTTAAACGATGATCTTAACCTACCTTCATACGCTCTTAAAAAAAAAGAAGATGATTACCGCGCTCTTGAAAAATATATATTGAAAGATAGGCAAGTGCGAAAGGGTAGAAACATGATTATGGTAATGACTATGGTACCGAGCATTGATTTTTTATGTGACAAATTCACTTTACAGTACTCACGAATACCTGCAGCTTTAGCAACGTATAATAAATATAAGAATTGATAAACTAATGACTGCAGATGTTTCATGTTCTTCTCCAAAACTGTTGTTTCCTTATAATTTTATAGTTCATAACTACTACATTACACTTAAATAAATTTGCTAACGATAGAAATTCAAATTAAAACATTTAGTCTGCAATAAAAAACAACTGTCCTAGCGTCCTAGCCACCTCAATATTCAGTCAATTTTGTCAAGTACAATTTTTGAAAGAAAATGAAAATCAGTGTTTCCAATTTCTATTTACCGTAAACTCTGTGCTTTTTAGAATAGAATATATTTATTCGATCACTGGCGGCAATACAGTGACAATAAATTGTCACAACACAGCATTATCTTATTAAATTCATCTAGATACTTCTGTTTTAATATTTTATTTTTACATTTTTTTTAGAATTTTAGCTGGAAATTTTATTATTAATGTTCCAAGATTTCAACGATCCAGATTTAAAAGATGCATGTATGTTTCAGCGCCATAGAACTGCAAAATGACATATTTTCCAAAAGAACTCGCTGATATCTATCAAAGATGCGAGTAGGGTTGAAAAAAATGCTAATGGAGTCGCTAGCTCCTGTAATGTATGCAACTTCTTCGGCGTGCCAACAAAGCAAATAACACGCCTCGCTAGGCGGTTGAATACGTGAAATCGAACTCAAATATTGGAATTTATAATTTGAAGAAAAATGTGGTTCAACGCTGCTAACGTGCATGTAGGTTTCTCAGTTATAATATAGCAACGAATAAAAACTTATCTAGATATCTAGCCGAATACAAAAAAAAAAAAAAAAAAAAAAAAATAACGTGCACAATTTCATATGAGTAAAATTATAAATAGATTAGAAAATTTTTAATAATAATAATAATAATAATAATAAATATTAAATAATAATAACTGTTTATTGAGCAAAATAAAATACAATACAATATTAAGTGCAACAGTATTGACCAGTTAAAATAAATAGCTCAAAGGGTGACAAAAAAAGGCATAACCCATGCACAAAAGTGATCAGTCACCCAACACACGTTCCTTCCTTCGTGCTAACTTTAAAAAAAAATGTAAGCAATATTACAAGAATTTATTTTCAACGGAAAAATCTAATTTTCTTTGCGCATAAAATCAAGTAGGTCAGCAAATCAATGTTTTATTTTCTTGTTGATACAAAAAGTGGTATGAAGTCTTAAAGTTAGATACTGACAGTCAATCTTTACTTGGGTCAATAAATTTGTGATTTAGATCAAGTCGTTTTCAAAATCCCAAAATTCTTGTTCATATAGTGTTAGTATGGAATGTATTTTTTCCCTATGTAAAAAGGAAATAACGTTGGCTATATTTCAAGATTTTATGTCGTAGTCGTAGAGGAATCTCTGCGATCGATTGATTGATGAGGAGGGTCCTTCTCGTTTATACTCTTTATACGTTTTTCCCCTTCTTGTACTAAATACAGAAAGGCAAAGATGTTTCATATTTTTGTATAACCCAAAAAAAAAGAGCAACGGCAGGATGCTACCAAGATTAAAACGTTTCTTTTTTAATCTTAAAATGATAAGATGTTGAGATTGACAGTTTTCCGGCAGCAAAAAATTGCTGTAAGTTTCTAGGAGAAAAAGGAGGGTAAAAAACTGCTGTCGTTTCGACCACTTGTTACTTGTATTGCAATCTTCATCTTCTCTCGTCGCATCTCATTTAGTTAAGACATGAAAACCTTTTTGTACTTACTGCTTGCATTATTTTGAAAACTTTTTTTTTAATTATTTGTAAGTGCATTGCAGCTGTAGAAGTATTATTTCGAAATGAAAGTCTGTAATGTTCATAAAAAGTCACAGCAATATTGCAAAATTTAATATCACATCATAATGGAAACGGAATAGTTATGTAATATTGTGTAACAATTTAATATTTCAAATTAAATTTATTACTTTAATATAAATAGTATACTATTATATGGCAACTATATAGTTTCATATTATAATATTAATAATATTTTATATGTTTAGTTTAATTTATTTTACGTTCATGCGTAAAATATAAATTTTTATACTATTATTTTAGCTTCAATAAATTTTACTTTAACGAATTTGATATCATTCCTATATATTATTATGACTGTTATAGCTTATATTTGAGCATTATATCAAATACTCATCATTACAGTGAAAAATGGACCGTTCGTTGTTTTAAAATAAAGTTATTATTCCATAGCAAAAAATGTATCGATTTCCATTAAAAAAATTTAAAATATTTTATATATATTTTTTTTATATTAACATCTAAAGTAATTTATGTGGTTAAAGATAAAGTGTCTGGATTGATAAAGTGGTAAAATTTTCTTATTTATTCATGGTATACTTAAGAAAGTCGATACTATGCGTGTATATCTTTTTTTTAAGATAAGTCACCTTATCAAGTCTTTTATTCCATGCACGTTCGTTCGGAAGAGGAAGTCAAAATCAATGCCGGCCTATACAAGAAACTTCCACTGTTCTTTCATATTACATTATACGTGCCTCATCTTATATATTTTGTAGCACATGTGTTTCAGCCTTGTAGGCAAAAATTTATTGGCAATATTTCTACATGTCACGATTTATCAAAATTCTATACTAAATTTGCAGTGTCAATAGTATAAAGTTCTTGTCAAACTTTTCAATTTAAAGTTTTATTCAATATTTTTTTATAGCAAGTTAATAATATTATGATATTTTACAAAGTGGAAGTATTTTTACAATAGGAAAGAGGAAATATATAATATTGTTAATATTACCAAACAAAAAATTCTTTTAAGAATTCTTAAAGATCTAACTAATATAATTTTAACTATCGATATGTACCCGGGACGTTATCATTATTCAATTTGCAGGCGTTGCCACTCAGTCCATGCAAGGGGAAAACTTTGGGGGATAGTTAGATATAGGTGCTGATCCAAAAATTCAAATTTGCAAATTTTTGGAGCTGCAGTAACAATAAATTAAGAGATAACGTTCGTGAAAGCCCGAGGTGAAAAATCTTATTTACAACCAAGAATTAGCCACAGGGTCAAATCGTCTCGCCGTAAGTTTAAGCAAGTTTAATCAAAACGAAGCAAGTTACGAACAAATTTAGCTTAATTATTTGCAAAACAGCAACAAAATATGTAGTGCATCCGATAATATAATATAAATTTTCCGTGTGTACGAACTTGCTCACTCTTAGATGGGAACTTACATAGACAGACAGTGACGGAGGATGGTCAGGAAAGTTGAGAACCATTCGTTATGCTTGACGAGCTGATTAAAAGTGTATGGATGACGAGGGTACAGACAATCCCGTCAAAAAGATAGGTGATCTTTGATTGAAAGTAGACCCTTGGTTGCAAAGTTATAGAGCGAAATTGACTGTAATAGGCTTTTAAAAGAGAGCATCGTGTAAGTTACTATTTTAAGTAATTTCATAAAATATAATTATAATTGAAATTCAGTCAAATGGAATTTCAAGTTTGCTGAGATCATACAACAACAACGTAGTCTAGTGATGTGACACTTAGAAAACAGACTAGTGCTTTGCTGGCGAGAGATATATGATATGATAGTGAGGGCATGAAGGTGTTTCCGATGTTACAAAGTAACAGTGTTTGGGTTGCCATGGATCTAGTTAGTTTGGCGACAGCCCGGAGGCGAGGCTGCTCTTTTCCATTCTAGCTCTTCTCTCAACCGACCAAGTTACGGAAATATAAACTCTGTTGCAGTGAAACGAGAGGTGCTAGCAAAAACAATTAACTTGAAAAACAATTGAAGTACTTTTGTTTTAAATTTCGATGTACATTTAAATAAATTGAAATGTCTTAATTTAAAGTGGAAAGAGTATTCTTCTATTATTTTTCTTTAATGTTAGTTATTAAAGAGAGTATTTAATGAACACCACAATAGAGCATATTATTTTGTTTCAAAACTGAAATATTTTGCCTCAATTCTAAACAAAGCAAAGACTTTCATTTACAATTTAAGTTACTTAAAATGTTAAAAGTAACTACTTTAATGTAATTACTGTATACAATAAGAACGTAGTTAATTTATTTATTGAGCGATCTGTGCTCAGGCATGCTTAAATTGACATGAAACTTCTTGAAGCGCTGAATTAAAATTAAGTATATATCAATAAATCCATGTTGGACAGTTATGGTTTTTCAAAGAAGAGTATGCAATTATCTAAAATTGCACAAAAAAGGGGCAATATGGCAAAAAACTATCCAATGAAGCAATCAATAAAGATAATCAATGTTATTTAAATCTGTCTATAAATGGCAATAGTAGGCAAAAAAAAAAAAACTGTTCTTAAAATTTATTATACATTTTAAAAGCTTACATTAGGAAGCATTATAATTACCCACTATTCCAAAAGTTAAAAAATGTTTGATATGTGCTATTTTTGTGTAAATATTATTCCTTCTAGTTGTGTCGTACGCATGGGCAAAATTATTTGGATGTGGATGGGTTCATCCCACAAGTTATATATATGCCTGCCCCGTTCCTATACAACAATCTGCCTACAACTGTGTTCCTCAGTCAATCATTTACATTGTTTAAATTCTAAGTTTATAATCCAGGCTTTAAGCTTTACGCCATGCTGTTTACTTTGTCCTAATCCCGATGTTTGCGGGTAGCCTTGCTGCGAGCGGCGTGGGGTGCCCGGACACTGCATGAGTCTGTGCATGGGCGCCCTGCAGGACTCTCTGGGGCTCACGGCGGCCGCCTGCGTTCATTACGTGGGCAACATCGTGCAGTGCTTCGAGGAAGGTAAGTGACACACCTCACTGAATCCAATATCATTGTGTAACGAGTCTCTCTGGCACAGAACATTACTTCTCTTAGAAGAAATGAAATTGAATTGAACTGGAATTGAACGGCGAAAAAATGTGAAATCTTTTTGATGCTCTAAAAATCAATTGCTTGTAGTTTGAGAGAAGCTAAGGTGGTGATAGTCTCAGAATAGCTTCATTTACGGTTTACTAGACCCTTTTATCGAATTAATACGACTTTAAATGTTATTAATAAGTAGCATGGAAAAAAAATGTGTGATCAGACTGATCAGTTTGAAGAAAACATTTTTTTTTTCCATGCTACTTATTAACAACTTTGTATAAATTCAAGGAGTCTAGTTGCGAGTGACTGAGGTTAATTCTTAAGTTACATAATGTGACTCGTATAATATATATCAATATGTAATTTACAATGACTGATTTTAAAACTAGCACTTTCCGAAATTATTAACAACTATAATAACACGCGAGTCTTGTGTAAATACGCACAGTTGAAATGGTACTTTGTTTATTTGTTTACTCAGTCTTTGAAACTGTACAAGGCTGTAATTATTCAAGTCCAACGAGACAGCAGGCTCAGCTTCAAACGTTGCTAAAAGCTACACGTTCAATTCAGTTAGAGATAATGCCAGAAACCACAAGACTGGTCTGTAAGGTAGTCACTACCTTTCTGATTATGTTAACACTCAAACAATATTTATATAATATATTTAAGGTTTTAATGTTATACAATATTACAAAATTTAGTTTAACTTTAATGAAAATTTTGTGGCCAAATTTACATTTAAAATTCAGTACAGTTTTTATACAGTGCTAATATAACGGGACTTTAAGGACTTTTTTATATTACATCGTATAATATAATATATAATACAGTATATAATAATTCAATGTTCCTGCGATGTACAAAATTAGCAAGATGAAGCTAGGAAAACATGCACTTCCTGATACTTGCAGAAGTAATATTGTATATAAAATTTACTTTCTCACGGAGCTAATGTTTTTTTGCAGGCGCGGGTACGTTGCCGGGCCCCGTGGGGGAGTTGCAAGCGGCGGCGGTGACCAACACCTCCGTGACGCTGCAGTGGGAGCCCCCCGCCCTCGACGATGGACCCCAGCCCTCCGCGTACGAGATCCGCTACCAGCTGGTCGGAGCCAACGAGTCGGAGGAGCAGCTCGGAATAAAAGTGAGTTCTACTTTTTCATAGTCTTGTGACTTTCTGATTTTTATTAAATATTTAAATCCCAATTTTATTAATTTTATTTGTTGAAATTTTATTAAATTATTTCAGTAATGAATTTTTTTAATGTAGACATGAGGGCTGAGATAGATGTAATGGATGTTGTTGTGAATTGACAAATTATTTAGCATTGAATTTAAAATTTAAAAACTTTTAAAACAACATTTTTTAATTTTATTCTGCTGTGTATCCAACTGTAAAAAAGAAAATTATTCATAATTTGTCTTTTTCATACATTGGACAGTTATACATTGTGTTTACGAGTTCATCGATTGATTTTGGAGTTAAAGCATACAACTATAATGAAATATTGTTTTTCATCGCAATTTTTGTTTACTTTTATTTTACTGGTGGAAATTATACAGTGGTGTTTTTGACTCGGACAGAATCTTGCTGCGCCTTTAAATCAGATTGAATTATTATTAAAGTTGTTAAATATTCTTTTTTTTTATCTTCTAAATAACGAAAACCGTTCAGCTTCTTCTTCATTAAAATACCTAACTGCCGTTCCTACGCGGACTTTAAAGTTAATATTGAATGTTTGGTTGCCTAAATGTCAGACTATTTTGAGCAATTTTCTCCTCCGTGTAACATTAAATTGGAGCCGCTTTTATATATCATTTGTGTAACATGCCAGTCTTTGATCAAAATAAGTTACAAATTTTCAATCAATCAATAACGTCGTTTAAAAAAAAGTAAATTTTAAAGAGAAAATTGAAAACTTTATGTCTATGAATATATTTTTAGTAGATAATTTATTATAAAAATATATAAGAATTTTTAATGGTAGCTTTTATTGAATGCTTTTATATAAAAAGTTTAAAATTGAAAATAAATTTGCTTTAACTTATTATCCATATTATAGCACAAACTTTCGTGATTTTGCACTTATATTCATACATGCGGTTCTTACCAACTCATCATATCACAAATTAAAAGGGAAGCTTTTAAAGGCCAGTACAGAGTAATGATATAATATAATCATATTCAACGAGTGTAATATTGATTAGTTCATACAGTGCTATGTTTCAAATAGATAATATATATTATTATAATATACATGTACTGTACAATTTATTAAATTGTAAAAGTGCTAGAACACAGTTGAGTATTAATTAAAATAGTTGTCAAAGTAAAATATACTGTAATTACACTTATATAATACAAAAGAAAGTAGTAATCTGCCGAATTAATAAATTACTTAGAATAATAATTTACATTTAAATGCATTTATAAACAAATGATTCTATTGTTTCAAATTGCTTTGACTAAAACAATGAACACTCCGATCTGGCAAATCTCTCGCTTTCTTATCTAACACTGCAGTCGAGATTCTCTTCATTATTTTATGAACTTGTGACAGTTTTTGCTCCTGGAATTTCTCCAGAGCTTTAGAAAGGAAGGAGAAAAACGCTAGAATGAGAGAGAGAGTAAATTAAACTGATGATGAATTACAAATCTCTTCTGCAAAAACAATGAATCAAATCAACCACAGTTTTCTAGCACTTCATAAATTGTCTGCAAATGTAATAAAACATTCATGGTTTCTTTTCGTTCGCTGTACGAAAATAAAAAGAAGTTTTGGTATTAAAAATGAAAATAATCCTCATTTTTCTAAAAGTTTCAACACTAGTCTAGTTTAACTTACAAATTTTATAAACAAAAAAAGTATAATACGATCAAGAAATGATTTTAATTCAGACTTTAAAAAGAAAAATAACGAGCAGATCTGCTCGAAGTTCATATTTTTTAAAAAAGTGATTTATATTTGTTTTTTGCTACACATTTTAGGTATTAAAGAAAAAACTAAAATGGAAGTCTTGTTTTACTTGGCGAACAAGTGACAATAAATGGAAATACACGTGTCGTCTTTTATATAAGTTATAGTGTATATAAGTATAAAATAAATGTAGAGGTAATTCATTTTGTACAACGTGATTAAAATACGGGGAAATTTTATTATTTAAAAAAAAATATAATGCGTATATTTTTTGTTATTATATTATTATACACACAGCTTTTGGATACTTTGTTTCTTCTTATATAAGAATTTTTCATATTATAATAAATATTGTCACTGTAACTGTAAATGCTACGAGTCTTCGAAACAATAATAATTTAAGTTATACAGTATAAGTTGATAATATATATTGTTTTATTCGTCTCATTATTATTGGACTTTTTATGATTATTCTGCAGAGCTGTTTTTTATTATAACATTTTCTGTATAAATCACATCACTATAAAATAAAAATAAGAGTTTTAATATATGGAATACTTCACGGATAGCTAGTAATATTGGAATTCTTATTAGACTGTACTATTATATATAAATATATCAGTTTAACTCTTATCGATTTCAATAAAGCAGCATCAAATAAATCTATGAAAATGTTTGACCTTTAAAATGAATTAATCAAATCTGTAAGAATTACAAAAGAAGTTGTTAAAATGTTAAAAAAGAAAAAAAAAATATCATTTTCTAACTTTATAATTTCACTCTTTCACATTTTATTCTCTTTTTAACTTTGTGCGTAACAAAAAGGAAATGATGTATTTAATTATTTCAAGTCTTACTTTAATTTCAGACGCTGAGTGTTCACAATACAACGGTAACTATATCAGATTTAAAGGCTGGTTCTCTTTACGACTTTTACGTGATGTCGAGTAACGAACACGGCTCTTCTCTCCCATCCGCAACCCTTCGCATCAACGTGACAGACACTGGTATGTAAATCAGTCTCTTTTCATGCACACAATATGAATCTTATGTCAACTCCAGATTCATTCATACCAACATGTGTTTTTGTCTCGTGTCAACGTAATGTATTGATTTCTTTCAAAAATTCATTATTAAATAATATTATTATACTGTGTATTATCATAATATTTCGATTTTATTATGATATTTCATCTTTTATCTTGTATGTTGTTTTAGTGAATATGTTAATAATATGTATAGTTTCATGCATATATGTGAATTCTGAAAATGGAATTAATAATTTATATAATAACTATTATACTTGGCTTGAGTTTATTATAGCAAAAACCAATAATCGTAAATCTGTCTGTATAACAAATATTAACTAAAGGTTCAAAATTTCAATTAATTTTCCATTTCAATTTGGCACAGAATGTTACAGCTTTGTTCAATTAAAACTATTCACTGTTTATTTTTATAGAAATGTCTTTTAAATTTTCAAATTGCTTTTAATATATTATTTTTCTAAAAAAAAAATCACTTTAGAATTTAGTTTTTTAATAACTTGACATGATTTATATCCTCATAGCTTGAAAGCATGAAAACTCGTATCATTAGCAGCCAAATCCGAGCAATGACAAAAGTTCCCAACTATCAGTGTGTCCGTTCCAGAACTAATCTTGTATTGCCATGAGCGTTCTGCTCGAGTTTGGGCCAGTGAGGATTCGAGCAAACCCACAATTACAAGAGGAGCTTTTAAAGCATGATGAAAGCCCACACTATATATTAGAGCTGCAATGGACTGATAATATTATCACATTTGCAGCAACACAATAGATTTTACTATATTATAATTATGTAAAGTGCATTCTGAGTAAAGGCTAATTAATTAATTTTCTAATTTCTCTGTTTAAACAGTAGGCCAATATTTAAATGGGTTGGAATACATGGTTGAAAAGGTTGATTTTCGTCACTTTGTGACTATTTGTTTTTATACATGGATCAAAAATTCAAGAAAATCAACATTCTCAATATTTAGCTCTTTTGCCAGTACTTGTATAAATTATAACAACTAAGTTATGCCTCTGCAATGTCACAGAGGTCGGCGAGGGCGGACTGGTGGGAGTGACGTCATCGCCTCACGGGCTCTCGGTGGCGGGCCACGGTGCGACGTGGCTCTCGCTCACGTGGCAGCCCCCGCACATCAGCCACCCCAAACAGCCGCTCAGATACAAGTGAGTACCGACTGAATGATACTGTAGCACGTTGCATTTGTTGCACCCCCACGCTCTCTTTACAGGAAAAATCAGCATCACTCATAGGTGACAAGTGCTAAAATTATCTTCTGTTCCATTAATAATTCATTCTTGCAAAATCATAATTATATTTAAAATACATATTTTTTAAACTAAAACAACAACAATAACACATGAATACATATTATATGTTTGTGAGGTTTTGAGTAAGCTAAAGTTCTCTGATACTTGAAATATGTTTCATTTTATATAATCACATTTAATTATACGGGTCTTTCACCATACGTCACAAAAATATGACGTCACGTGAATGTAGGCAAAAAGCACCTATTTAACATGGTAGTAGCATACCAAAAACTATTTATTTTCTGCGATATGACAATCGTGGTACATTTGACAATTATTTTATTTGATAGATTGAGATGTCAAGTAAATGGAAAAAAATACAATATCTGCCAATGATATCTGTGAAAAATACAATAAATCATTAAATAAAATGTAAATCGACTCCAAATTTCACGTCAATAATGACCATTTTACGACACTTATGCACTGATATTGACCCTAAGATTCTTAAAAAAATTCAGCCAATCACCGGCCATTGCTTTCCCCGCGGACTTTTGAATACGAGTGGGAAACGGAACAACAAAAAGTAATGATAAAGAAACTAGGTAAAATAAAAAAAATGTATATGTTCAAGTTATGTATATTTATTTCTTACGTATATATTATTGTTAAAAAAAATTAAAATATGTTAAATTAGGAGGAATAAATTAAGTGATTCCAGTTCCCTCTCTCAGTACCTACTGCTGAATGTAAACAACAACAAAGCCAAGCAAACGCTATATAATAACTAATAACAATTTTAACTTTGAGTAATGTGGGGCCATCAGAGCTTTTAAATATACTACTTTTGTGAACAGTTTTTATAAGACTCACAATATACACGTGAATAAATTGTTTTCAGAATTAAATATAACACAGGGAAGAATCAAACAATGTAATGAATAGGTAACTTGTAAGCACATTTATAATTGTCGTATTTGTGCAATATGCAGAAACCAATTAATTAATGAGAGACGTGATGTTGGAGAACTGGAATGAATATCGATCCTCTTTGAAAATAATTAAATAACGACTGCCTTATGTAATTGTCTGCTTAAATAATTACTATTTACTTATTTATTTATTTATTTATTTATTTATTTATTTATTTATTTATTTATTTATTTATTTATTTATTTATTTATTTATTTATTTATTTATTTATTTATTTATTTATTTATTTATTTATTTATTTATTTATTTATTTATTTATTTATTTATTTATTTATTTATTTATTCATTTATTTATTTATTTATTTATTTATTTATTTATTTATTTATTTATATTTCTAGGAGAAATCTAATTAATGTAACACAAAAACAATAAAGCAGATGAGGTTACGTTACCTGTGATAAAATATACGTAAAAGCAGATCAAAAGTTTTACACACCCGTTTTGTTTATATTACCGTCTCCTCTATTGTATCATCATATGTTAATTTAACTTTTGTTTTGAATATATTTGGACAGGTAATTAAATTGTGGTTCCTAAAATTAAAATGTATTCCCTCCTACACCAATAGCTATTTATTGTAAGCATTTCATGAATGGACAACATACATGAAAAAATTTTATTGCAGAAATGAATAGAGGGTACCAAATTATGCTACTCTGATTTTTTTCAGATTTTTTTGAAACCCAGAACTATTTTTAAATAATTATTAAAAGTGCGGCCACGCCTTCTGGAGGCGTCAATAGGCGTCCAGTCTCTATCCTTTTTATTAAGAATTCAGGGGTGCCAACTGAAATCACAGGACTTTCAATAATTATTTAAAAATAGTTCCGGGTCTCAAAATAATCTGAAAAAATTCAGAGTAGCATAATTTGGTACCCTCTATTCATTTCTGCAGTAAAATTTTTTCATGTATGTTGTCCATTGCAATGTTTATTTAACTACAGGATATTTATTTGTGTCCATGGCGTGATGTTTATTTTACTTGAAGCATGATTATTAACAAACCATGCTAATACGTGCATACTTTTACTGTGTAATTTTAAACATTTTGTATGATTTTTCAACAGAAAGCCAACAACATTAAAACTTTTTTCAATCTCTAACTATGCTAACTCTTGATGTTGTGTACATGAAATGATAATAATATAATGTTAAAATTTTAATGACATATAAAAATATTCTTAATTAAAGTCGTCTGCATTTTATCATATTTGCTCGCTGAAAAAGTTCTTGCTGAAAACTTAATTTTTTTTTTTTTATAATAAGAGAACCAAAATTCCTTACTCAAAACATTGAAAATGCAGTTGAGTTTATGTTTTATATATTATATAAGATAAAAAAAACTTGCAAACCGTCAGACCATTCCCCCTTGTTTCGTTGATTAAAACTGTGGTTTTACTAAAGTTTGTACGAAAATTTTAATATGTATTTTAATAATTTACACTAACTTTTTAAGGTTTACTTTTAAAACATTACTAAATTATGAAATTAAGTCCTTGTTACCGGTGCAATGGCGAAGGTTTAGGCACCATGAGGTAAATGTTGTGGTCACATGATGTCACTGGTGCTCATAAACATATATGTATTGTATGTTCGTAAACCCTAACCAGTGTCCGTTTATGCACTCGATTTCCTTATGTACTTGGATATAAGGTCTATTATATTATAGAGTTTAGAAATTTTATTCTGGGCAGGGTATATGAAAAAAAACTCATATTTTTATGACGCGTGACGTCTGGTGCTCAAAGTCCATGTTTCTATGACGCAGGTTGAGGCACCGCGAGGCGAACGTTATGGTCGGGGTGGAGAACACTTGGTTGGAGGTTGAGAGTAGTGTGACGTCACTCATGCTGGAGGATCTGCGACCCAACACGCAGTACGAGGTAGAGGTGGTGGCCATCTCGGACAAAGGTACCAGTCTCCCTACCGAAACCCTGCTGGTCTGGACCGACCCTGCCTTCCCAGCTTTTGTTGAGGTATGTGTAATTTGTTTACTTTACTTTTAATAATATATTGACTAGTTTAAAAAGTTTTAATATATCACATGATTCCAAAGAGATCAAGGCTATGAAGGTAAACTAATTAATAACAACACTTCTAGTTTCACAAATCTTTTCTACACTAAAATTGACTTCATTTTATTGGCTAATTCGCTAGTAATTTGGATATCGGATTGTATCTAAAAATCTATTTAAAAAAAAAATTATTTAGAGTAATAATATAAATATCTCCTGCATGGTGTATTACAGTATATTTATTGGTTAAATAGATAGCAATCTGATCATTAAAATACTCTCATTTTTTTTGTTATAGTAGTAAACCCTACAGGGAGCTTTTTATAATTATTTTTATCCAAGATTCTTCAAGATTTGTGTTTGGCTTTTCATCTCTTTCAAATAAAAAGCGTACTTTTTTTATTACAATTTTTTGTTATAAGACTTCAAGCTCCAATATGACAATAAAGGTCTAGAAACAATAACGTCTTCCAAGCTTAGTCATGCAAAATGATCGTAAATTCTTTGGAGAACACGAACTAGCATAAAGGAATATATATAATATATATTTGCTTTTCCGTAAATAGACGTCTTTTACATGAGACAAAAAGATGTATTTTCAAAAAAAAATCTTATAATTTAATTAAAAAAGTTCTCCGGGTATAATATTTATAAATGATGAAACTAATTAATCAATTATCAGTTCAATCTATTCTTGCTGTTTGTACGATGGGTATAGGACTTAGTATTATTTGGCAACTCTATTTCCTTTTACATTCAGAATTTTAACATTTTAATTACACACATAATATTACTAAATTTATTATCTTCATTGTTACAAAATATTTAGTGCCAACTAGTGAAGAAGATACATGAACGTATAGAATATTCATATAATTTTTAATTTAAATGTGAAATTTATAGTCATAATATATAATTAATATGAAATAAATAACCAATAAAAATGATTAACAATTTATTTTAACTAATAATTATTTTTATTCGTTTTCCAGAGCACAAATTTAATCTTCTGCATGTATCACATTTGTATAGTAATTGAATTTATTATACGTACTTGCAATGAAAAAAAAAAAAAAAAAAAAAAAAAAAAAAAAAACATGAAATTTAATATAAAATATATCCAGTCAATAATGCATATAAAGTGCAATTATCTTTTATACAAAATCCTTGAAAGAATTGTTGCCTTTTTAAACATAGTTATGTGTAATTTTTAACCATCTTGTACTTACAAATTCATTATTTACTTTAAGTGCATGGTACTACCATATAATAGAAATAAGAATGTTTTCATAATAATATATATAATATATTATATTACTTGGTGCATTATATAATCCTTATATAATGAAATAAATTTGATATTATGTCAAACAGTATATTGTAAATTATAACACACATATATAGCATACTGTGTATTATATTCTTACGTTATGGTGAGTGACATATTAGTAATTAATTAAATTCTCTATGATAGGTTTAATTAACATGGTAGCAGGTAATGATTACGATATGACATTCGTGTTGGTTTCAGGCGCCGCAGCTTCAGCCAGGAGCCATAGTTGAAGGGGGAAGTATGACAATTCTATGTATCGCCATGGGTACACCGGCACCTGCAATATCACTTTACGTGTCCGGTAAATTGGCTCACACGCAGCGAAATACGAGACACCTGGTGGTTACACTTCACAACATAACCAGGAATATGAGACAATTATCTTGTTATGCAGATAATGGATATGGAACACCAATGCAATCTTCGAAAAAAATTATTGTAAATTGTAAGTTATACTTTTTACATAAATATAGCTGACAGGCTTATAACAAAAAGAAATAAAAAAGTCCATCGATACAGAAACAACTTTTTTATGTCAAAGTTTAACAAAAGTTAAATTCAATATTCTTTCTTTCCTTATTTCTTCTATCCTATTAAATATTCATTTTAAATCCCTTTTTAACAATATCTTCTACTCTTTTTAATATATATAATATACTTTTTATATAAGCTAAGAAGATTATTTATATAAATTTGCAAGTATCAATTTATATTAATAATTGAATAAAAAAACTTTTAGCTGACAATTCTTGATTCTACTATACTTCTAGCTATATCTAAAATTTGTAATCGTCAAGAGACTTGGTTTAATTAGTGACTTAAAACAAAAAAGCAACATTAATTTAATAATGGAAAATAAACGAAGCAAATATAATTCACAGCCCGAGAAATGAGCGTCTTCTTCTGTACTCACGACTAATAATAGAAGTTTATTACAATGGGTGCGATTCACAAAGAAGTTAGCCAGGTTTCTAACCACGTTTAGCTTAACCACGTTTAACTATACCTGTTTTACATGTTAAACCATCCTAATTAAACGTGGTTAAGCTAAGCGTGGTTAGAAACCTGGCTAACTGATTTGTGAATCGCGCCCAATGTTGCTGTTGTTGCCTCTTCACCTTTAATACGGTTATCAATTACTAGCCAAGTCAAAAATGTGTGTGCTCCACTATATTGACTTGTATGTGCTTTTTTAGTGTATTCATATTCATTTTTGACATTGACAATAACTTATAATCCAAGGTAAAAAACTTGTTTCAATTCAACGTCATCAATTAAGTACTTCAGTAAATATAAATATAAAGACAAGTTTTTTTTACTTCTCGGATAGCGTAGTTGAATTAAATTAGTTAACTAACTATTTCAATGGTATAATTAATAATTACTGTTTTGAATATATCAATGTATTTTACCTCCAAATTGTTTGTTTTCCAGTTAAAAAAATAATACCAGTATAATTAATGAGTACATAAATATATAATACATTTCAATTTGGTATAAATACTTAAATGTTAACCTATAGTTTTGTTGACGTAGTCCAAAGACTAAAGTAATACACAAGTGCAGTATTTGAATTAAAGTGTGTTCTTATGATTTTTGCAGACCCACCCACCTTGAGTGCATCCTCAGCTCCGTCCTTAGCCCTCCGCGGGGGTTCTGCTTTGCTCGAGTGTCGCGTGGAGTCTCAGCCCGAACCTCAGACGGTATTTTGGCGGGACGCAGGTGGTCGCGTGCCTGTGGTGCACGGAGGTCGCTTCGAGGTGACCGTCAAGCCAGTCAAGGGCGTAAGTGTGAGCCGTCACGTGACCTGCGCACGTGCTAAGAGAGTCCTCTGTGCAGAGCCCTGATGCGCACCTGATGAGCCTCGTGATCCGCAACACGCAGCACGAGGACGAGGGCGAATACTTCTGTCACGCGGAGAACTTCCTGGGGAGCGCCACGCAGCCAGTCACGCTCAAGATCAGACCGCCGGTGAGTCTGCCAATCTCCAACGTTGAGCATTGGAGGGAAAATAGTACAGGAACTTCTTGATATTCTACCATTCATGTGAAGCAAATTTAATACTTTCTTCTTTTATTTCGTTCGTTCTGTATATTCCAGAATTTCTCTCGAGTATTGTACAAAATTGATTACAAACTGCCGTTGCTTAAATAGGTAGAATTTCTTAAGTGAATTTGCTGCAAATAATCACAATACTTTATAATTATTTCTTAATAATGTGTTTATTTTATTTATTTCTATTGTTTCAGTTCTGTGCACTCAAGCGCATTTTTTAAATAAAAAGTGACTGTTACGAAAATTGCATTTAATAAAATGCACTTGGCTGCACATATATATTAATTTAATTTACAAAATATATCCAGTTCATGAAGTGTATGATGTCAACGTTTAGTTTAATTTTTATATTGTGTTATATGAATTTTCAAACAAAATTACACAAATAATTGATATCACTTTTTCTCGGCTTAAACGAATAAGTTTAAATATACCAAACATGTAGCTACAGGCTCAAAGGACTTGAAAATTATTGATAGCTATTGAATGTAATATCCACGATACGCAAATTGGGTACTACAAGCCTTGCATTTCAATAAGTTTATTTTATAAACCTTTGTGCGGACTTTTAAAACGAGGGGAAAAAATTATTTATTTCCATATAAATTATTCATCATTTTATAAAAGTTTCTACTTTTATGGTTCCGTTACTAAAAAATCAAATTATATAATGTACAATTCAGTGATGTACGCTTATATTAAATATATATCTATAATCAATAATGCAGATTATGAATGATTCACTAATTGCTATATGATGTTCTGCGATATATATAGGTCAAATTATGTTGGTTCCATTCATGTGTATAATGGAAATTTAATGTAAGGATATACATAATAGTAATAGTATTTATATGAATAGTGAGGAATTAGTACCTACTTAAACACTGTCTATAGAGAATAAGGGAGTTAGTTATTGATTAACCCACGAGTTAATGAGGCAGAGAGCGAAAAGCTTCGTCGCACTAGCACTAACTACGTTGTAATTAATCACGTGTTTGCTTCTGGTGGACCGTACGTGCATGTTCAATCATGACGACCTGCAGAATATTACGTGTTGAATCTGGCTTGGAAATTGATTAAGTACTCTCTCTTTGTTTGCTTAGATGTTGGGGAGATTCGTAATTATACTTAAATTAATACAATGGAGTATTGTCCTCATTTTTTTTTATTGCAGAAATGGATAGAGCGTGCAAAGTTATGCTACCCTGATTTTTTTTCAGATTTTTTAGAGCCCGGGAAGTATTTTTAAAAAATCATTGAAAGTCCTTTTTGTGACGTCACGCGGCGACAAGTCCTATCTTTTTCTTAAGGAGCGGCGTCTCGTGACGTCACAAAAATAACTTTCAATAATTTTTTAAAAATACTTCCCGGACTCTAAAAAATCTGAAAAAAATCAGGGTAGCATAACTTTGCACGCTCTATCCATTTCTGCAATAAAAAAATTTAGGTCAATACTCAATAAGATAAATTATCATTTAAAAAAATAATGGGGGACATTCACAAAGCACTTTAACCCCCACTTTAGCCCCGATTTTTAACCCTGGTGCTAAACATGGTGCTAAACTATGAGCTTAACATGGTTAGCCCCTGATTTAGTACCATGTTTAGCACCAGGGTTAAAAATCGGGGCTAAAGTGGGGGTTAAAGTGCTTTGTGAATGTCCCCCAATATATATCTTCTGCCTGAAGAACTAATTTAAGTAAATGTTCGTGAAATGACTTTCAATGCAGTAAGTGTTTGGAAGGATTGCTGACGTTTGTTAAATTAGTGATGCTAATAGTGCGTGCTTGTGCGTGTCACAAAAGTTAAAGGTGCCACTAGAGACATGCTGACTGTTCAGAGTAACATATGCAAAGTTTAAACTTACGATCAGTGCAAACAAAATTTTCAACATTATGTACCCGCTCTGTAAAACTTAAATAGAAAACAGGAATTTAAGGTATAGCAGAAATGCAAATGCATGATCCCTGGATTATTATTATAATATGGTAATAATATGGTAATGTAATGCTCTTTTCAATAGAAGCAAATATGACACAGGACGCGGACGGGTTGTAAGATCTATGGAAAGATATTGAGCGAGGGAATTGAATTCATCGAGTATATTATATATTTTTCAGAACGCGATTCATGAAGAAGTTATTCTTGTGATAATTCTTGATAAGAAAGTAATCCACCTTTCTCACTAGCCACGGTTACTGTCATTGGCTGGCATTAAACGTGGTTAGTAAGACCTGGCTATATTCCTTCGTGAATTGTGACAATTATATTTCAAATCTTTTCAGACAGTATATCCACTGTCTCTCTGACTAAAAAAAAAAAATAAATAAAATAATAACAATATTCGCTCCCATATACCACATGCACTAGCACAAATTTTTCGTTTTTTTTTTTTTTTTTTAACAATAATTTAAACATGAAGTAATTTAGGAAAATACATTTTTAAACTTTCCATGAAAGTTAAGTGTTATTTCTTCCTCTAATTAAAAAATAATTAAATACTTTTAAAATATTAACTCTCACGTTTTTTTTTTTTTTTTTTTTTTTAATATTATTCCCGACGAAATAAGTTCCTACAGTTTTATCAAATTAGTTTGAAATTCATCATTTCAATTAAAGTCTTAAACTAAGTATAAAATTAATCACAGGAGATATTATAAACATGTATCTTACATTAGACGAACTTCTTATAAATGAGTTTTGAAATCAGTTTAAAATTAAATGAGATTAGAGATGAGATGAATAACAAACAATTTCATTAACAGTGTCTGGAAAATTGCATACACTTTCCTGTAAAGTTATAATAGAGGTTCTTATAGACTGCCAAGATAATACTGCAATACTGCTCTAATATTTATAAGATGAAGAGAGAGAGAGAAGGGGGGAGGGGGATTTTATTTATGGAGCAAGTAATATTTCAAATCACTAATCTCAATTTATTTATGCCTTATTTTATATTTAACTCATCAATCAACGTTTTGGTAAAATAGTCTGAACATTATTATAATAACTTTATGTCTCACAGTTAATTTTTCGTCAAAATATTGCATCACGAATGAATGTGATAATATCATGATAGTGTGAGATGCAATTGAACTAATTGAAGGAGTTAAGTTTATTTCTCATTATGCGTTTTAATAAACCATTTGACTGCACGTATTGTTTTTTCTTTTTTTATTATTATTCCGATAGCAGTTCTTCCTAATAGTGTCAACTCATATTAGATCGATAATCATATTATATGACATGCAGCAAAAAGATGATGAGATGTTTGCGTTCAGAATTACCTAAGTCCCAAGTGTCCAGGACGTACAGCTGACGGTGTCCGGTTTTGTCCAGGCCTCCCAGCCGATGAACTCGAGCCAGTGTTGCGAGCAGCTGTCAGTCAACCCCAGCTGCATGGACGCGTGCTCTGCCGGGGCCTTCCTCGATCTGGATGCTGTGCTGGACCAGCCAGAGTGCGTCAACGACCTGCACAAGATGATCAGATGCGCCGCCGGTATGTAAAGCAGGAAATATCTTGGGAATTATTTCATATAATTACATTGCGAGTTGTTAATTATCATTGCGGTCTTACTTACAAGTTAGTAATACGGTAATTACATCACAGCTCTATACATGCTTATAATGTGATGCTAATATGACGGTTGACTTATGATATTTTCATGAATATTTCATGTTTATATACCCTTTAAAACCAATTTTCCATGCCAAATAGTCTTGATATCTGCATGAGCTTTATAATAATTTAAAATTAAAATTATTCGTATCAAATACACGCATTATTTACTAAATATTACTTTTAATAAAAAATAATGTTATTGATTTCTAGAAACCAGATATAATATTTCATTTAATAACTCATATAAAACTGACGTACAATTTTTTTTTATTGTTATCAGCAATAACATTGGCTGTTAACAATAATAATAATTCTACTATCGCTAACAGTTATTGTTGCTGACTAGATCAATTTATCTGTACTCACAAATAAAAACCAACAATCATATCGATTCATGTTTCAGACGGTTCTGACCATCGCAGTTGCTGCACGCAGCGAGGGTTGCCTCAGAGCTGCCTCAACTGGTGCCGGGGAGAGGCCCTCGAGGCCCCTGCCACCTCCGCAACCTCCGGCACCGCTCCCAACAACCACAAGTTCTGTCTGCTCGTTTATGGCCAGCAGATCATGGCGTGCTTCCAGCAGGGGCAAGGTGCGGACACCAGGCTGCATGTTTTCACAATTTTATATGTTCTCTGTTGCGATGGTATCAATTATCGATATATTAACATATGACGAATGGTTTCTGGTAAATTTAGAATATTATCAGTTTTATATCCCAAAAATAAATTAATAAGCTCGTCCCTTTCTTTAGTTTGCAGCAAATAATAAGTTTTAAAAGGTTATGACAGTCACCATGTCACCATGCAAACTATACATAATATATACATATATATAAAGGTTGACTAATTGTAAGTATAATGACATAAATTACGCTAAATCCCCATACCTGAGAAACTCAATCACCAGGTATGTAAGCATCTCAAGATAATTGAAACAATAAGGTCATCAGGAGCGACGCAAGACTATCAACATAACAAAGTCTGCTGGACTCTGAATATTCTATTTATTAGACGTAAACTTTTTAAGCGAGTGACATTGTTGATGTTAATTATTGTAGCGTGCATCCATTCTAGCTTGCTGTAAAATTAATATTAAATTAATAAAAAAAAATAAGGCTTATTGGTAAAATAGTCGATTGTCTCGGAAAATTTCCCTTTGCAGCCTTGTTATTAATCATCATGCCTCATAAGAATAAGACAGGGCATGGTGATTAACAAGGTTGCAGGTGGGAAATTTTCCAATGCGACTAGTGTACCAGTGGTTAGGTTAATTTAGTCCTAGCTGCATAATATGTATATTTTATTATATTCCAAGGAGCCACTATGTGACAATAGCTTTGCATATTGAATCCCGTAATAGGATGCTGTTTTCCAATAGAGCTGGTAACTATAATGGCATTATTTTCATTATTCTATTATCACGTCTTCTTGGGTAGGAAAGACAAGCCAGAATATCGACATAATTCTGAAATTCGTAATTTGTTGGTACCATGTCATGTAACTCATGTATATTACGTGTTCAGTTATTTTATAATAGCACGTCGATGCCATAGGTCATTTAAACCATGAACTCCATTTTTTTAAGGTCCAATCATTATTATATGGTCCAACTTAAAAACAAAATCTATAAAAAATACCTGCAGACCATTATAATTTTAGATGTTATATATTTTTAAATAAAAAAATCTTTTAAATTCTTAAATTATGAGCAGAGTTAGTCTTGGGCCAAGTTATTTTAATATTTTATTTTCCTGCAGTTTATGCAACTTTTATAACATATGACTTTTACCAGCTGTAGTCAGAGTTTCGATTTTTTAAAAAAAAAAAAAAAGCGTCGTCACGTATCAAACAATGCTTCTTCTTTAATCTTACCACTTCGTACATACGGAGGATACAAAATAAAAAGTATCATTAAAATCTTGATGTCGTCGATATATCTGTGCAACAAAATCGTTTTCCATTAAAAAAAATAACTTTCGGATTGCTGTGATTATTATATCTATGTGCATGTGTTTCAAAATTGATTGTAATTATTAAAGACAATTAAATAATTCAATTTTTTTTTGTTAAAACTTAACATAAAAAATAATTATATAACATAAATGTTTAAAATATTAAATATCTTAAATTAATTATATTTTACTACATTCCCAACTAAACTTTAAGCATAACTTGATACTATTTATAATTTATAAATACGTTTTAAACTTTACAAACTTTACTAAAATATTCTAACTAAAATTAAATGTCTTCATATGAAGTAGAAGCTTCAAAACAAAACAGTTAACGCAATTTGAAACATCATTACCACAACAAAATTAAAAAAAAAAAAAAAAAAAAAAAATCTGCCTGTAATTAGGTTATCTGAAAAACGTAATATGATAATTATTTATATCAAATCCAAAATTCATGAATATTTAACCACGTATATGAGTATATGAGATAGTGCTTTGGATAGAACATAGAGAGAATAGTACATCATTTTTTAATCGTGATATTAATTCGAATTTGCATGATTTTGGTTTGTTCCAGATCGTCTGCCGGGGCCCCCACAGGACGTGCGTGCGCCCCTCGTTAGCGCGCACTGGGCAGACGTGTCCTGGGAGCCGCCAACTCGCAACCCTCAGGCCGCTCACACTTACAGGCACGTCAATCGTAATGAGGTTACTTCTCAACAATGGTCACTCTTACACCATCTAATTGAGAGAACAAAAAGGCTATTAAAATGTAAATTAGTTCAATTATACTCACTTTTCGGTGTTACCTTGTCAAACGTGTACTTGTAAAAAAGTTTAAAAAAAATCCATCCTTTAGTCTTAACACTTTTATTACGTAAAAGTATATTTTAACGTTCGTGAAAAAAAAAATCAATTAACTACTTAATTAAAGAAGAAAAAATCAGTTTACTTTAAAATATATAAAAAGTTATGGAGATGAGGCATTCATTGATTTTAACGTCAAATTAAGAGAAGTAAAGGGCATTATTATCAGGTTTTCTGGTAGAGAAGCAATTAAGTCTATCTTGAAAGGTTTCCGCTTCACTTTGACGTGGGTGAATGTGATTGACATCTAAATGGTCTCTAATGGAGAACATTTTGGGTGCAGGGTTTTCTGGCGTCAGCTTGGTTCTCGCATGGCCATGAAGAACGACTCGTTGACGACCGCTCTGCGCATCACGGGTCTCAAACCAGCGACCACGTACGAATGTGTCGTCAAAGCTGGTAACCAGTTTGGAACGAGCATGCTCTCAAAGCCAGCGCGATTTACAACGCCGGGAGATGAATATATTACCACATCAGCAAGTATGGGTAAGTCACGTAGAATACTGTACAGATAATCTTTAATATCTCTGAATTTTGGTGTTAATATATTTTTTTATTTCTTTATGCATGGGAAAATAAAAATCTTTTATTGATAAAAACTGTCCTTTACAGATTTTTTTAAAATAGAGATGTATGGATATCAACACTCCTGATCTCTGATTTTATGCAAGGTTCAATGTATTAAAGAGCATGTCCTAAAGAAAAAAAATACGCTCTGCTAAAACAAAAATACAACAAGCTTCTTACTGCACACATTGTCATGTAATACTGTCTGAATTTGCCATTTTCAGGTTCTTTTACATAATTTGATTATGTATGATATTATACTGTAGAAATAATATGAATTATAATGGGCGCGATTCACGAAGCAGTTAGCTAGGTTTTAACCACGTTTAGCTTAACCACGTTTAACTATACCTGTTTTACGTGTTAAACCACCTTAGTTAGACGTGGTTAAGCTAAACGCGGATAAAAACCTGGATAACTCTTTCGTGAATCGCCCCCAATATAGATGCATAAAAAATATTTCATTTATGCTAGTTCTTTTTACAAAGGGTGTATATCTTTTATGCCATGATGAACCATGCATAGATCCATTTTCAGTAAATAATTATGTAGCATATATGGTACCAAAGAATTAGTATTTAACTATTTAAATACTAATTCTTTGATGGTACAACTGAGAATTTTAATATACATATTATTGATCATTATCCCTATCCCGATATATATTATGCATACTATAAGTAGAGATACTGATGTTATACTTATCATACGAGAATTTTACCCCTTGTTTTGCAGCAAATCTGAAGGAAAGTGCTTGAGTATAATATATATTATATTGTATAATAAATATTATTATTCAATAATAAATAATTATATATAATTATATACATGTATATATAATACATATATTATCTAACTTAAAAAAAAAATAAAAAAAGTGAATGTCAACTTTTAATTTTCATTTTACATTCTCCCCTTTTGCTCGCACTTACATACAAAATACAACGGGGTTGAATTCCCACCCTTAACCCTTATTATCTAAAATAATACGAACGTTGATAATCCCTTAAATGTAGATTTATATTTAGGGCTTTGCAACACACCTAACACCTAATGCCATCTGTTAGTGAATTTAAAACTGCTAGAATAAAGGAATAAGGATAAGAAGTAGTTTTTATGAGAGCAGGAATATATTATTTTACTGTAATAAATAAATTAAATTATATTCCGGCAATAAATATCAATTTTTAACATAAAAATAGAATTTATTTTTATTATATCAATCTTCATAAAGGTCGTAATAAGAGCTAGAGTGTACTCTTTTGAACTCCCGTATGCAGTAAAAATATTAAAGCAGTGCCGGCAGTTATAAAAATAATAATAACTTTAATTATTTATAAAGCTGCATGCATGCCCTGGAGTCTTCCTTACCCCTTGACCTCCTTTTTTAACATGAAACATGAACAAAAATAAATATTAACAGGTTACATTCCCTTGCATTTTTAACAGAGTTGCGCAATTTTCAAACTGCATATATATTATAATTATATCTCTAAAATTAATTGAAATGTGTATTTTTCCTTTTTTTAAATAAAATGTAACACTTGTAACAGTTATATTATTTATGCATTAGCGGGACAGCCTTTATACATTTATTGCTCTATATATAATATTAATTTATCAAACAAAAACGATTGATACAATATTGTACTGTCAGCGTTTAATTAAGAGAAGGAAGTTGCAGCTGTACAGTCATGATATCCACGTGTCCACAGGTCCAGGTCTGATGGGTGGTGCGTGGCCAGTGGGCGTGGCCGTAGGGATGGCTTTGGTCGGCGTGGTTGCGGTGCTCGTGGTACTCGCGGCCGCCTGGCTGGTGCGCGCCAAGAAGGTGCCATCAAACCCCGCAGGTCGAGTGGCCTTCGAGAACCCAGGATACCTGAGAGAGCTTCATATGGATCACATTCCATCCACCGCGACTGTAAGTCGATTTCTTTTTAACTTGCACTGATACGCTTTCAGCAAAATGAATGCGTATATAATTAGCGGTAATTATAAATTGTTTAACTCAATTAATTTAAACATAGATTCTATTTATTATTATAAATGCATTTTGATATTGCTCATTATAAAAACAAAATATGTCCCCCAAATTTCATGCAATTATACGAAGGACTAAGTCACGTTAATATAATGTCATAGGTTCTGAGTGGAGATGCGACTAATCAAGGTTGGAGACAAGAGAGTCTTCACGCGGCGGCCAATGAAGAGAGTAGCAGTAGTGACCTCTACCGCGTCTCTCCCGCCTCCGGGGGTCCCATGGGAAGCAACTAGCGCCACCCGTGGCCCGAATCAGAGACAATCAGTGACATAGTGACGTCACTAGCGCTGTGCTCCAGGCCAGTCCTGACCCCCAGCAGAAACAGAAGCAGCACTTTTAGCACCATTCCAAAGTTCTAAGGAGAGGAGAAATTAATTTGTAACCTAATTTGTAGTCTGATTGTGTCAAAAACTTTGATGGGGAGTTCTATAGAAAAAATTCAAATTCTAAAAAAAAAAATAATAATAATTTTAATAATAAAAATGGAATTATTCTTATTAAATAAAATTAATTATATTCTTCATACGATACATTCTGTAGGGCTGATAATTATTTTCTATCGTATTTAAGAAGTCATTGGTTTTGACGCTATCAGGTTAAAAAAATATGTAAATATTGATGGTATCATGAATTTTATCAATTGCTGTGATTAATTTCATTAGAAGTATTTAAAAAATGAATCATCAATATTTTAAATATTATAATTCATCAGGCAATGTGATTGGTTTTATATAGTCATGCTGCATATATAGTTATATATACTACTGTTTTTATATGCATAAAATTTGATAATAAAATTAAACATGCAATAATTTTGTAATTAGCTCCTCCTCTTAGATTAGAAAATAATTTATATATAAAATACATATATATTATAGTGTAAAATGTTCTGTACATAAATATTTAACAAACAAAAAAAAAACTTTTAGATATTTGACACTTTAGAATAAATATAAACTTAATGATGATTTATTGATTTTAGATCATGTTATTTTGTGTATTAATGGTAAATATCAATAAATTTATTAATAATTATATAATTTATTAATATTAACCATCAAATTAAATATAATTATGAATAGACTATGTGTTTTGTCATTGTAAAAAAATATATGATTATAATAAAACAAAAACATGAGATATAAAATGCACAAAATAAATTAATTCTACAAAAAGGAGCAATTGAAATAATATAATGCATTAAGTGTGAAGCACAAATGAAACACAAATACGCCACAACTGTGCACAAATTCTAACAGTGGAAAAATATTCTTACTCTGGCTGACTAAATTAACAATTAAATTTTCAAGATTTTGTGTTTTGTTTTTATTTAAGGCTCTAAAATCTAAAAATTTGTTATGAAAAATATTGTATAAGAAAAGACTCTTTGATGTAGGCTGTTATTTTAAAGAATAAAAGTTTGGATAATTATTTCTTTTCCTTTTTTTCATAATTAATTTTCACACGTGATCCTCAAAGTAATAACCATTATAAGTTATAAGGAAAACATCAATTGGACTTTAAATCTGTAGGATTAACATATTTGTATCTAATTTTAAGAAAATCGTAGTGTTATTAACTTATTACTAGTATTCAATATTGTTTAATTTTAAAGGTTTTTCGTCTTATAGACAAAAGGAATATTATAATTAAAAAGCAATTTTTATTTAGCTATTATTTTACAGAAATGGTAACAAATAGTTGATGACCTTCTTGTCAAAATTAATACAATGGCAACATTATTTATGTAATTATATCTCATAATGAATCACATTGTTATTTGGCGCTAGAATTTAATTTGTTTAAAAAAAAACATTTAAGTATAAAAACCTCTTCAACTGACAATATTTTACTAATAAATGCAATTTATTTCTCATATAATAACATTGCTTCATTTTCTTTAACTAATGGGATTATAAGCACAGGCAAAGATTGTGAATAAATTAAAACTCATGTTTAATTTTAAATAACACTGGGGCCTGCAGAGCTCTGAATGTACTAAGTCATATTATTTTACGTGACTTAAATTGTTGAGGAAAACTTTTTACCTGATAAAGCTTATTTGAAGAGACAAAAAAGGCATAAATTTTATAATAAGTGATGCTCTGAATATAATTAATTAAAGTATAAGCAAAGGAACTTAAATTGACATTTTAGTTTCAAATTATGCATTTTAATACACAAATAAATAATAATTGTTAATGGTTTTGCTCATGAGTAACACTGAAAAAAAATATATAAACATCACTCTAAAAAAAAAATCAAAGTAAAAAGCATCTCTCTTACAGTTAGTGTTAATTTTTCAGTGAATATTTGCCAAATTAATTAGTATGATTCGATTTTGTTTTGGGTACATATAACTTCTGTGTGAACATCAATCAACATTTAAGTTATTGTGACGGTTACAATATTTATGACAGTTAATAACACGTACATATATGATTTAGTAGACATAGAGAGTTTGTTGATTTTCTGCCTGCTAAGCCACACAGAGAAAGTACTTTTTGCTTCAAAAAAACATTCAAGAGAAAATGGCAAACAATTTGCAAATTTTTACAACATAATTTTTTCATTTGTTTATATAAACACTGAAATGCTGTCTTAAATGTATTCATAATTATTCTTGTTTGTTATTGTTCAATTGAATATAATATTTTTGAAGCATATTGGTAATTTCTCTGTGAATAATAGATAATATATATAACAAATATATTATATAACATTCATACACAATTTTTTATTTTCTAAATTTAAAGGGGTAACAGATTTGACTAGATAGCCTCCTAAATCATTTGCATAGTAACAGCAGAACAAGTCTATTTTTACTTTGCAATAAAATTTATTTGCAAAGGGCTCTACCCTTGTACATAAAACGGTATAGTTTATAACGAAATTGCAGAGATTTAATCAATAATTTATCTCTAAAAATTCGTATTAACATCCCATAAATGTCTATCCTAAAACATTGTTATAATTGAATGTTTAATATTTATTTTTTTCTATTTTAATTTAATACATCAAGATTGAGACATTAAAAGCTTAATATTAATCAAAAAATTCGAGAACAAATCTCATCAATAAATATTGTAAGCGACAATCAATTATTTGCTAACAATTCTAATAGAGTAATATTTATGATATTATATAATATTTTTTCCTCCAGTGCTATTTTGCTGGATTGGCAAACAAATAGGAACGATAGAAAAATGGTTATATTTATAGTATTTTAGCATTATCATAATATGAAACAGGGCTACTTTTTTTTAACTCATAAATTCTACGAGTTTTAAAGGTGAAGGATAATATTTGCACATATTAAAGTTTCTGTATCAAAATACGTGTTGTACATCAATATCTAATATAACACGTTTCAACTCTTCGCTATATATTTAGTTTATCAATACAGTTTGTGCAATTCAATTTAAAAATTTTCATTTAATAAGTCGTAGTATTTAAATGATAAACCTCAAAATTTCTTAAAATTACTTAATCTATTATACTCCATCTCTATTTTCGAATTTTTGTACAAACTTTTTAAAAGAAAATACAATTCCATTCATATACATTGTATAATATATATTGCACTATATTGTATATTATACTTGCAGTCAGAATGTTGCAATTTTAAATTTGATGTCAATTCAGATTTAAATATTTTTTTAACAATGTTGGAAATGGAGCTTAAATACTTTAATGAACAATTAATGGCACCAAAAGAGTGTGATGCATGCTGGCCACGCTGCTGTTAAGAGTTAATTTGGTCCCTGCTCAGTCGAAGAGGCATGCGAGCGCGGTGATGAACAGCTCGCACGTGCGCGAGCAACAGCCGGGCCTCTCCGGGACAGACTCTTGCTTTTCGGTGATGGACTTCTCACGTGAAGGTTTCGACTTCCGCTTGCTGCGCGGCCAACGAAGGCCCCAGTGACGCGACTTGGTGCATTTCTGGGGTCTCTCGTCGCACCTGGTGGGGTTTTGAGACGGCGGGATGTACAGGTACTGCGGGGTACTAGGGATCCTTGGGGTCGCAAGAAGACCCCAGGCCACGTGCTCGGGGGAGCTGGGGGGCGAGGTAGGACCATCCACGGCAGAACTTCCCACCAAATGCACCAACAGTGATCGCTGCTCTTCGCCACTCAAAAGCAGACTCCTGTGGGGAATAAAATAGTTCGTTAGTAACAATATAGATGGCACTACCATTCATGAATGCAATATTAAGCAAAAGTTTGAAAATCGATACGCAAAAATTTATAATAATACATAATTATATTATAATATAATATTTATAATATAATATTTATATTATATATTTTTTTATTTTAATTCCAAATACAATTATTTCATCCTCGAGGAAAAAAAATCACAAAATCAAAAAGAAACAATGAAATAATTAATTATCATTTTATGCAAACACAAATGATATATACGAGTATATTAATTTATAACCATATATTTACATATGTTATATATATAGAAAATATAAAAGATGGGTCACGGACAAAAGATATCTAATCTTATTAGTGTCAGCCTAACTATAGCGAGCATAAATTCCGTGACGGGAACGAATCTTCTGCTCGAGTGAACATTTTATTCAATCCAATTAGAGAGCATGCCAATAATGACGTCTAGCATACGCGGCAAAATATTTGACAGGGGTTGGCTGTTATTATCCGCCACTAAAACTTTAAAACTTTCTTTAACATATATTGTCAAAATATGCTCAAGTATTAGAGCTTTACTTAAGTTTTAAGTCAATTTTACTAAATGCATCATACATTAATGGGGGGGATCAAAAAGAGTACGTGTGACCGTTCACCTTGCAGGTCCCTCCGCGAAGAGTTGTGGCGAGAGCAGCAGCAGTCTGGCGAGGCGGCCGGAACACACGACGTGCGGCCCTCCTAGCGCCTGGCGCATGTGGTGAGATGCGAGGGGCAGCTTGCGCCGTTTACACTCACACTCGGCCCAGCGTTCAGCCGCGCGGAACACCAACAGCTCGTTGCTCGCGGCCAGAGTATCTCGGGACGTCATTGACAGCAACGTCTCCTGGTCCAAATCCTCGACCTGTGAGCACCAGTGACGTCACAACAAGGCAATTTCCGAGTTGATTGAAAGTTTATGTGAAGAAAAAAATACCAGTAAGATACTTGGTAATTCCAGTGATATGCCAATAAAAACTCTGTGAGGCTAAATTTATTTATTTACACTTATTTTTTTACAATTTTATTTATTTTTCCCCGCTGCAATTATAATAAAAAAAAAAGGGAAGACAGATGCATAGCATTCATTCTCATTAGTCTGAAACAACATCAATGAATCATTCGAAGATGATCCAAATAAATGTTCTCAAGCCATGCAGCTGGAATATGAACGTTAAGAGCACAGAGCCTCAACATATTGGTCATTATTAAAATAAATAAGTCATGCACACGTAAAAAAGTATAAGTCTCACAATTAAGTTAGTCAATTTTTCTTCCTGGACTACTTCCTAGACTGTCAGCTAGCGGAGCACGCTAATAATGATACGAAAATACAAACATTTTCTTTCATTCCTATGCAAGTCGCAAGTCTCAGAAATATATATATTATACGATCAAAATTAAAAAGTTGATGCAAATGACTTTCAGATGAAATTTTTGTTCCTGGAGGTCACTGACCTGTTCAAGGGCAAGCACGAGGTCTGCATTCTGATCGACGACCTGCAGGCAGTTGTGTCGTAGCCTGAGGCACGCCTCGCCCAGGGCGCCCAGTTCCGAGGAGCCTCGCCGGGCCCCCTCGGGACCCGAGCACGTGGACTCGTGCTGTGGACTGGTGCACACCAGCCGGCTACCCTCTGAGTCGCTCTCGAGGTCCTCCGCGGGTGGTGCTGTCGGCTCCCACTGCTCCTTCCTCTGCAAAACAAGTAGAATGTCACAACTGGCGGTGGATCGGCTCATATACCTATCCTACGGTCTGATACAAGTTTATTGGATTAATATTGAACAACTATTGACAGTATTACCTGCATTAATAGCCACATACTTATTTGAAATATTTTTAGAAATTTAATTTGAATCACTCTGTTGATTATTTATTTTTTAATTTCATTATTGGATAGAAAAAAGGAACAAATAAACAGAACTCAGTCTTTTAATAAGAATTACATTAAATTATAAAACATAGTGACATTTTCACAAAACGCGTAATTGCGGTTAAAGTGTTCATTAATGACGTAGAGTCATGTGATGCCTAAAAACAAAATGTGACAGTATTTTCCCTGTTTATTTTAAAACATAAACAAGTGACTAATTTTATAACCTACGTCAATAGAAAACTCAAACCACATCCAATCTGTATGGTAATATATTTGATAACAAGGAGTGTTAAATGCGCAAGTTATCCGGGTAGATCAGGCAGGAATAATCTTAGACTTTACATAAGAACAACAATGGTTTTCATTACATATTTCATTAGCTAGTTGATAATTAATAGAAACGTTGCTTGTGGTTTTATGCCATTTTTTTTTCTGGGAACCATTTTAAGGCAGAGCTAAGAAGGAAAAAACAGATGGTTCGCCAAATTATAACACATGACATATTTACCATTTTAGTAATAACATCAAGAAACATCACAAGTTATATAAAACATGAACAGCATCTCGTCACGTGCAAGCAGCGGTTGTATGGTATTGAATTTTGACATGTGAAACTGACAGCCTACGTGACCGAGAGACGGGAAGCGTATGAGACGAAGAAAAAAAAAAATACACGCATTTCATTTTCCTTTGAAGATTACCTTTAGCCACGTGTCACGTGTATCTTCACATTTTTTTTACAGCAAATTAAAAATGATTTTGATTTGCTTTGAATTAGAAAAATAGTTATTTAAAAAATTAGAAGCTCATTGACATTTTATTTTTCTCCATCAATCAAAAAAAAGAAGGAGAAAAAAAATTAAAAACTGAGCAAATTCCAGGGGTTAGCTTTTTCACAAAAGCTCCATTTCAGGTGTCCGTCCATAAGACTTCATGTTAAAATTCCTCTTCAATTTTCACTAAACTGATAAGACATCTCAAAATTTACATGGCGAGTTCAAAGTTCCTGAAAGTCTTGTTGAATTCAAAATCTAAGGAGCTGATTTCGAGATCTCAATCAACTGAGGTTAATCCTTAAATTAAATTACATCAGTTGCATATCTAATTTACCATTAATGATCATGGTTCTTTTAATGATAAAAAAAGTCTTGCCTTGCATTGGACTATCTCAATTATTAAATTATATACCCTGAAATGGTTTTGCCTGAACCAAGCCGCTGTAACTTTAACCTCACGTCAGAGATCACACGAGGAAATTCAAAAGGTGAGCGATTGTTACCTGGCAGAAGAAGCTGACGGCCTGCAAGATGTCGAGCACGTAGTCCGGTCTCAGCAGCACCTGCTCGTTCAGGAAGGACACGCACTCCCACTCCAGGCCCACGCAAAGGTACTTGTGTGCTGCGTACAGCGTGGCCAGCGCAGTCGGTACCGTCTGCAGTTGTGGCACCAGGCCGTACAGGTACCTGTGTATAAAAACAATGTATACCTCAGCATAAGTGAAAAAAATTGTACTTGAAAAAAGTTGTCACGACGAAATTGAAAGCTTCGATGTTAAGAGGAAACTATCCACAATTTAACAACAATTGAAAAAATAATCAACAGAGTAAAATTTATAGATTATTCGGAAATTGTTTCATATTTATGGAATTTCGGACAAATGAACCCATAACACACCTGAGTAGACACTGGAAGGCGCGAGGATCAACGTCGCTGACCCTAATGGGCGGGGCCGGTGAACGGCGCAAGGGTAGTGGTGCTAAGGGTCCAAAGAGCAGCGCACGCATCACGGGGCTGGAGGCTGCGAGCACGCGGCGGTGTGCGGTGAGGCGCCAAGTCTGGCCGCCCTCTGGCCCCACTTCGAACTCGACGTCCGAGCCGCGCTCCTGGCCGTACATCCCGCGGAACCCGAGCCTGAGGGCACAACAAGAGCTCAGCACACAACCCTGATAGATCGAGGACCTTGGAGGGGAAGGAGATTCAGATGACATTTGCTCAACGACATGGTCACTTTAAAAATATCAGTGCAGAAATTGAAATTATTCGTAATGGAACAATAACAACGCTGAATGAAAATTGAATATATATGTTAAATAAAAGTCTATGATAACTTGATTAAATAATAACGTAGTTCACACGAAAAACTAAGCAGTCTTTGACGTGGCGTGGTTTTATACCTCTTTATTAATTTCATTTTACAACACATCATGCAATATATTTACCTTCCCCTTGCATAAAATATGTAATGTGCAATTCAAACATCATTTGAATTTAAGCTAATGGTAAAATTGGTCAGAATATAGAGATCGGAAGAACTAAATTATTAAATTAAGGTGGTAAATATTTTTACGTTATCATTTTTTAACCCTAACATTACCAAAGGTTTTTTTTTTTTTTTTTCGGAAATACACAATTCGTTGTCTAACTACTTCTAAAGGTTTTCACTTTTTTATATTCTTTGATCATTTTTTTTACACCTTTTTCCCGCTTAAAAAGAGGGAGGTCATCTCGACCTCCCACCCCACCCCTCCCACCTTTGGTAATGCTAGGGTTAAAATTGTTATTCACCAAATTAAATATTGTAAGAAAATTTTAATCAACGAGCTAATTATTGACTCGGTAGATGATTGGGCTCACCTGTCGGGCTGATCATGATCACACATTTCCCAGGCTCATGTGGTGATACCTGCAACAATAAGATAGTCGGAGGATTAAAAAAGATTGTAATAAATTTTTATATTATTTTTAATGGAGTATTGTCCTCAATTTTTTTTTATTGCAGAAATGGATAGAGCGTGCAAAGTTATGCTACCCTGATTTTTTTCAGATTTTTTAGAGCCCGGGAAGTATTTTTAAAAAATTATTGAAAGTCCTTTTTGTGACGTCACGCGGCGGCAAGTCCTATCTTTTTCTTAAGGAGCGGCGTTTCGTGACGTCACAAAAATAAATTTCAATATTTTTTTAAAAATACTTCCCAGCCTCTAAAAAATCTGAAAAAAATCAGGGTAGCATAACTTTGCACCCTCTATCCATTTCTGCTGCAATAAAAAAAATTGAGGTCAGTACTCCATTAAAAGTTATAAATCAATCTTACACTCAATTTAATTTTACTATATACTGGAGATAAATTTTATATTACACCATAAATATATAAAAAAAAAAGTACAACCTCAATCTCAACAAAGTTTGCTTTTCAGATTTCAATGATAATTTCACATAACAGTGCGAATGATTAATTTTGATACAGTACTTCCTTATTATTATATATTATATATATAGTAATGTAATTATAACTGAAAGCTTATTATCGCATATATTTGCTATAACATTGTGCTCTATAATATAGAATAAATTTCTATCACAGTTTTAACAAGACTAAAGAGGCATCAAGATTTTTAGACGTATACATTATACATACAAAGCATGCATCGTTGGAAAAGTAAATATTTTTTGGTTCATTTTCATTTATGTTTTTGTTTTTGTTTTTTTTTAGATTATCATGCAGCTGCAAAATAATGCTCTATATATACAGCAAATATTATAGCTAAAAAGACAATTAACGAACTATCGATAGCATAATCGTGGCGTGTGCTGATCATGATACTATATAATAATTATTATACAACACCTAACTTTCTGATTAAAGACAATTGATACGAAACGTACGGAGAATTTCTATCTAGTATAATAAAAAAAAAGTAAGGTAAGCGTATTATTAAATTAAATCGACTGCTTATACGCTAACATTGTGGGGAGTGGAAACTTTTACTTAGAAACTTAAAAGAAGCTGACAAGTCACAAAATATAATGCGCAATTTCTTGTAGTTACGTCATCTACTAATGAATGCTTTACTTATTTCTGGTACAATTCATGATGACATCACCCTAATATTATGAAGCCGTGGTTTGTTTGTAAAGAAACTGTACCTAGGGCACGCTCAAAGCTCGAAACTCCCTCTCAGTTTCTAGTTTCTAACATCACAAGACTCGGGTTAAATGTCAAACTAATTATTTCCACACCATTTGTTTTAAAATCTTATGTTATTTTTTGTTAAATTTTAGTCAGAGCATAGAAATTATAACTTGAGAGAAAAGAATCAAAGACAAAGTTATGAGGAAATTTATGTTTATAGGAAGAAAATAAGTTACGTCAATTTTATTTTTATTTCTTTTAAACACGTTACTTCGATCTACTTGCAATTTGCAATGAAATTAACAAAACGATGTACAAAACATTACTGACAAAGTAAAAATAACTAGAATTTATAATTTGTTATTTTTTGAAGATATGTACGAAATATAACTAAAAAAAATATTCATTACACCACAAAAATATTAATTTCATTAAAAGAAATAAAACTAACAAAAAAAATATCGTTTTTGTTTTGTTTCGTTCTTTCATATATAATATACGTTTTATTAAATCTTGAAGTATTATATTTCATATATTGTTTATCATGCATGTAAGCAACAAAAGAGTTCATGATCATGCAGGTGCAAATATGAATTCTTTATTAATAAAATTAACCCTTTTTTTTTGCTGAAAAATATACAAAATTTGGCTTGTGCCTTAATACTATTTTAACATATTTGTGTAAATTGTTGCATAAATAAAAAACTATATATTATACACCTCAAATTAATGTTGTGTCAAAATGTCATCCAAAATTTTAACTTTCACGCGGTCACAGATAAAATGATTATCTCTATGTACTTTGAGATAGTGTTTATTAACACTATATATCTACATGCAGTACTACAAATACCACGCGTGAAATCATTTTACTACAAAAATTAATAAAAAATAAATATGCCCCCCCCCCCCCCCCAACACTACCAATAAACTGTAAAAACAATTTTAACGATGCAATTTTATTTGTCTATAAGAGTTCTGTAAATGGCTTTTTTCCCCCCTTTGATTATGTTTTCTGATTATAATTAAACCGATTCATACCTGCATTCATACCAATTTATATCATATATAATATCTGCAGTCTTTATAATGTTCTATGACATTCACACAATTAATTGACTGCAACTACATCACAAGAAGTGTTAAGAAGTAATAGAAAATGGTATTGACTTGCTTGAAAAATACACAAAATTAATTTACCGTGCTAACTCGCTCACACTAAAAAAATTATACTCGTGAAAAAAAAAAGCATGACAAACTGATAATTAAAGTTTGTGCTTTATCTTTTTCTTTCTTGTTACATGCATGGTACTGCTCGCTTTTTTTCTGCTTTTTTTAAGGTGATAGAAGCTTTCTTTGTGTATTGGATACATTAGCAAGAAGATCACAGAAATACCACAGCCTTAGGGTATGCGAAAATATCACACGAAGTAAGAGAGTGGTATTCATCATTATACTGAGGAGCCACCTGTGTGACTTCGAGTTAGTTAACCATATTTACATTTGCACAGTCTGTCTTGTCTAACACCGGTATCGACAGATGTATAAGTAAACTTTTGGGCTACAGTGACGAGCGAGTTCGGTTCAGTGCCGCGCGAAGCAAGAAATACAATACTCTCATGCAATCCACCACAACAAATATACAGTATACATGCACAATACACTGGCATACTTCATATACATGTATTATATACAGTATACCACAACAGAGAAAACAGTCACCTGTTTTTGTGTCTTTTTTTTTTAAAACAATATTATATTATAATATACCATTTTACACATTATTCTATATACTTATAACATTGAGGCAAAGAGAAACTGTATCTAAGAAACGTCAATATTGGTTGACATTGAAAAAAAAAAACAACAACAAATTTCTGAAAGTATTAAATTGTTTTAAATTGTATTATTTTTCAATGCACTTACAGACACTTCCAATTTCCACTAATGTTTAACACGCTGATCATGCACGATGCACGCGACTTGAGTTTGTTCCGACACTGCCGAGTGTACTGCAGTGACTGCATCTCCTCCGTGGCCCCGCCCCCTTCTCTAACTTCCCCCACGTGACTCCTACTGAGAACCTTTTTACCAGAGACATCCTCGCAAGATGATACCTGGTCACGTGATTTTCCGGGAAAATATTGTATGAAAATAAGCTACGTGCGAATTAATATTATTTCAATACACGCACATGGTCTTGGAATGTTATTTTAATGATTGTTCATCGTGTGTTCTGAGAAAAGTGACTATGTAGCTTATTTTATAATAACCTAGGTCAGTAATCGTCAATTTATCATACGTTTTATAAGTTATTATAATTATGTTATTATGTTACACCATTAATATAGCTGAATTCAATTCTATTATTGGTCATTTTCAAAACATGCTTGGTTCTATAATAAATTATATAAATTAAAATGAAAATATATTTTAGTTATTATCGTCACAATTTAAATTAATCATTCACTCAATGCAGTCATTTTTATTTTAACATTTAACTAATAATATTTAAATCATCTTTTACAAAAATATAATTTTGCATAATTATTCTACATAAAAAAGACTATATTATATTCTATCTTTGTTCAAATTAACAAACTCTACTAATAATACTAATTATTTATAAATAAGCGCAATTTTATGAAATACAAAACAAACAGTAACTTAAACCAGCTAAACCAGCATGGTATATACCAAACATACGCAGTTCAAGCACAGATTAGTTACAATGTAATAACGCAAGACATGCACTTTTGCAGAGCAACTATGCAGTTTGTTGATGAGATGCTCTCATCGTGGTAATGCAACTCGAGACTCGAGCGCATCTAATCGTGAGCCACTTTGCTGTAGTATGTTTCTTTGATGCACCAGAGAAAAAAAATGGGGGTTACAGGGCTTATGATTTTTGTTGAGGCTACGAAAAATCGTAACAATAATCCAAAATTTTGTAATTAAAAAAATATATATATATATTTTATGCCATTTCGTCTATAAAAAATATAATAATTAAGCTAAAATTTCATTGATGTGAACAACTAAAATTAATGAAATTAATCATAATATATAATCATCAATTTTTATAGTTCGATGAAAAATAATTTTATTTTATGGTCAATTAAGCTAGAGAATGTAATATTATTAATGGGAAGCAGACGCACGCACAATCTCAGCCCACGCTTAAAAGTCATCTGGATGTTTGTAAACAAATATCTGCAGCTATGCATGGGAAACGGATTTTCCTTGTAGAAATTTCCATCATCATGCGCAATTATGTAATGTACAATTTTTTCCTACAATTCAGGATTAAAATAATAAGTAAATTCATATGACATATTACATGCATGCATGTGACACTCATGATGTAATTTAGTCTATGACTATACTGCTATATACTTTACACGTGATTTCGCCAATAATTTTCCTGTGGCATAGATTATTATTTACTATTATAATTAAAATATTTAAATATCTTTAATTATTAATTATAAAGTTTCTTACATGAAAGTGGGGTATTTTTTAAAATCGAATATTGCAATATTAGTGATCATACGGTTAGGGCTAAGAAACGTTCTGCATTTTTACACCCCCTTTTCCTCCACCAAACTTGGTGATAGTCAAATGCTGCACACCTATGGTGCACAATTAATGCAAAAGTATTAAGCAGGAATGCAATCACCGTGGTTGGAGCACTACGCGATAGCCCATGCAGTGTCCAGTTGCAAAGCTGCAAGTTTCCTCCACAGCTGTGTATATATATATTATACTTTCTGACGTTTCGAAGCGAGGCGGCTCTGCTACTGCTTTCTGCATGTTTATATGAGATACCTTGCATCCGGCCTTTAATATTCGCAATTTCTTGGAAGCTTCTTGTTTTCAATATAATACGTACATAAAAGAAAATATCGCCTTAGAATATTGCGCAGTACCTTTTTTGTGATAAAAAAAATGCTTGTTATATGTTACATTAGAAATACGCACACACATTAATTTTTTTTACGTGTACGGTACCGGTATAGTGATAAATTAATTGTATGTAAAAAAAAAAAAATAATAATAATGTTGATAATATTAAAAAATATTGAACTCTTACGTAAATATTCTTGAATTCGTAATTATGAAGCTGAAAAGTGAGATTTAAAAATAGCATTTAATTTAAAAAAAAATACATATTTACTAATAAATAAAATAAAAATTTGTGTGATCTGTATATTTTTTTGTATTATTTTACTCATTAAGTTATGATTTTTTTTAAATGTCATGCTATATATTAAAAAGTAAATTTTTATTATATACGTCGATAAAACATTGCAGTTTATTATAATTAGAATGACATCATTTAAATCGGTTCGTTCGATATAAAAAAAAAATACCGCGCTCTTTATAAAAATTAAAGAAACGAATGGTGGAATATCTATATACACGCTGTATTTAAAATTTAACTATTTAGGTTCTGAGTTCTGAGAATCTAATTTATATTTTATGGGAGAGCTACAATTCGTTACAAAATCTTAAGACTTCCCAAGCATCGCATCATTACTATTTTTAATAAATTTTTCCTTTTTTATGACTTTTTTCTCTAGAGTTCACAATTCTTGTGTAACATGTGTTGTTGCGAGCTCTTTCTTGATTTATTTAGTATGCATAAGCTAAGGGACTTAGAGCCTTGTCATGTTTATGAGGGGGCAATACGCGACCATTTCAGCCACTGAGCTCTGAATAAACATTGTAATGTGCCTCGAGAACACCAACAACATGCGTAACAATTCCATTTGTGCAAACTTTGTTATTCGTAAGTGTGTGTGCCACATCGGTATAATGCTAAAATGTGTTTGCAAAACTAAACTTGAGTTTTTGAGAATTTAGATACCTCATTTTGGATAAAATTTAAATTAAACCACGGCATATATTACAAATACAGTATAATAAGTAATTAATTATTATTAATTATCTTAAATTTTTTCAATATATATGTATTTTTGTAACTATTTTCCAAGATAAATAACAATAACAATGTAATTATAACATAATAAGAGTGTTTTAAATTATATGACATTAAGTGCTATATTAAAAGCTATTTCAACTACATTAATTACGGTTAAAGCCACAAGTTAACACTTTTACGCTTACTATTTGCTTGTTTACTGAGATTAAGATTAAAACAGTTTAGTATGTTCACGTCACATTAATTACGAGAGGGTGTGAGGAGTAAGTCCTCTGAGATAGCCAAACTTCACAACGTAACATTTACCATATGCGGTGTCTGCTGCTGCTCTGGTGTGTTCTATTCTTCATAAGAAAAGAGCAACCTCTCGGTAGCTGCAAAAGATTCGTGTCACAAGACGCCCAGACTACAAATAAAATAAAAAGCCGCTCTTTAAAAAAAAAAAAAAAAAACGTATCCACGCCTTTAGCTAATTAAAAAAATTATATTTCGCTAGCAAATATTACAGCAACATAAAAATAAAACATTTGAAAACTTTACAGATCTATATTTATATTTTTATATGTCAGCTTGGGAAAAGAAGCAAAAAGTTAAGTTTTAAAATTTTAAGTTTATTTTTTAATTAGACTACAAATATTATAGACATTGGCAATCTGAACCATGCATGGAGAAATTAATTTATCCATGATCTGAACCTTAAAGAAGTCTTTTACTAGGATGTCAAGCAAAATTAAAATATAAATATAATTATGTCTAGAATAGCAATGTGTTCTAAAAATAAAATGCCAGTAAATATTTTGCATAGATTTTATCCTCCATTAATTTATTTCTTATTCAATGAACTGATTCATAATTGAGTTTCATAACATCATTTACTGAACACATTATATGAATGAACGTTTTCATGATGGTTTCATGATGTTTCATAACATCGGAAATAAAATTAAAATTTCTTCACTGTTATACAGCCAGCAGCTAGCAGGGTCTGCCAGGGAAGGTCCCATTTGCTCCACTTACTCAGTCTGCTGGACATGAGAACAGTGCTGTGCGAACCGTGAAATTGTCGAAAACTCGTTTTAATTTCATATTATTGTATCCCTCTAAATGCAAAGCGACGATTTACATCAATATTCTAAGCAATTGGTTGCTCAGTTGATATGCACCTAAATCATAATTGACCTAACGACGAGGTGTACAGAGACATCACGTGACTGCATGTCAGTGACCTCGTGTTAGGGGGGCGTGGCAGTATGAGACGGAGCGGGGCGAAACAGGATCGCGTCTCCCGGCAGTTGCAGCCACTGTGACCGGGTACTGCTGCTCGCCAGAGTGGCCCGCTCCTCAAAACTGCCGTGAAGGATCAAGGTGGCGATGAGGATGCACACCTATGACGTCACTGCGATTTGAAACATGATCCTTTAATTTCTCATTGTTTTCACAACTAGGCCTATACTGAATTAAATTTATTTTCCTCTCTCTCTCATTTCATCAAAACAACTGAATTCTATTTATTGAAACGTCATTTATAATTTAATTATAACCGGTTCACATTTTTTTTCACTTATCATGTTGTAAACTTAGGTCTAAGCCCATATTATAATATTAAAAGATGGAAACAGATTTTTTTTTTCACTTTTTTTGCTTCTTTTAAAATTATTTAAAAACCATGGCATTGCTATTATCATGTATTGTTAAATGTAATACGGAGATAAAAAAAAACGCAATTTCAGCTGATAACATCCATCATACAAAAAATTGTAGAATATTGACATTGCTTTTTTTCTGCTATATATTATGATATCACATACAATGTATACTAAATTGATTTTCTTTAATATAGGTATATTTTTAACTCAAATCTTTGCTCCTCTCCTGAATCATATATTTTATACTGTATAATTATAAGCATATCAATTATAATACACAGATATTGTGGATAACCCTCCTATCTCATTAGTTTCTTATTAATTGGGAATTGAATTTTCTTCTGCAGGTTAATAATTATGCATTTGCATATATTATATTCAGAAATTAACAGAGAGTTTTATAATTTCTCCTTATGCTTTGTTATTGCACAATCATTATTCTGATTTTTTTTTATCACGTCTCAATCTCCTCCCCCGTGCAATATACGAGTGGACTGCGCCATCATGTAGCACGTATGGCTCCGAGCGGCGCCTGCCCACACAGCTGATGGCGTTGATGCTATTGGCCCCGAGATGCTGCGGTGTGTGGCTATTTCTGTCAAGCGCTAGCTCGCGGAGGTGACGAACAAAATAAACCACGGAATATGCATGCACTAAAAGTTTGCATATACAGTCAGCAGGCGTGTATAGCTTATAACATAACCTCAGCGTGTCACCTCCAAATATAGTTCACACGTGCAGCATGTTGAAACACTGTCCAGGAGCGCATGCAAAAAAATATTTAAATACCTAGACTCTATGTTGTCATTTTTTTTTAATAATCTTTTTATAGGGTTTAATAAAAACAAGTAAAAAAAAAGTATCATACAATGTTTATTTTAAAATTTAAAAAACTTAAACCTCCTAAACACGCAGAAGATTTTGCAATTTATTAAAATCCAAGTCTCTTAATAATGCTATAAAATATGTAAGACTGCAAGTACAGAATGATATTAATAATGTACTGTTAACATTGTAATTATTTTTAAACTATTGTTAGACTTCTTGATTTATTGTAGCCCCTGAAAGTCAACAACTCTTCCAGCGAGCGCGTACTGCGGGTTGTCTAAGGTTACAGGGGCAGCTGCACTTGATGTCGCGGTGGAGTTTCACGGTCAACATATTGGCGCGACTGCAGACAAATTACTTGTGCTCCTTACAAAAACAACCTTGAAATTTTGGCACGGCTTCTTACTTTATAATATTATAACTGTAAATGATTCTTTGTTTAAAGTTAATAAATTTTATTAGCAACGATAAAAACACAAACTGAATATGTTATATTGGTTATATTCACATGCGCATTGTCCATCAATCGTTAAACACACTGTATCTTATCAAAATACATATCTTTAATTTATGTGTACAATTTATTGTCTATATTTCCACTTGTATAGTACTGCATTTTTCTTGAACCCTAATAAAGCTGTCGTCAGAGCACTTGCATCTAAGGGTTTTTTTTCTAGCTTCGTCTAGCTTGCAGAGCATCTTTATGTATCATGGCTTAAAGTATAATAAATAGAAGGCTTCAAAATGCTACAAAAAATCAAATCAACGAGTGGAAAATGCTTCTTCGCGTTGATAGTTCTGTTGTGTGAATGTTTCTTTTGACTTCACACGTAATATATACGTCATATTATTTGATAATGCGTGGCTTTAAAATGTGTCGGACACATTATCATTCTGTTCATATATTATCTCTATATATTACTATATATTAAAACAATTTCATATATAATATTATGCTTGCTAATATGTTGAAATAACCAGGAAAATCTGTATATCTGGATGTTTGTTTACTGTGAATATAGTGTGTATCTAAGATAATTGTTAACAACAATTAAAACATTAAAAAAATGTGTTTTAACCAATTGTTTCTCATTTTTTTTTTAGTTTCAGTGACACATTCATGATAGAGCAACCCTACTTTTATGATCTTTGTATAAAATTTTACTTTAAGATTATAAAATGAATCACACCTTTTCGGTGAGGTCTGTCGATTCACATCATGTATGTAATAAAGATTACGAGTGGGTTGGTCTTAAGAATATATGTGATAATATTTTTTTTTAAAAAAAGCTTCTTATGTATTTATGTACTGTATACATATATGAAATATTTATTTCTAACTCATAGTTTGCAAATATATGAGGTAATTATCAGCTGTTTGTCAAAGATATCTGTTATCTTTTGACAGATACGCTACTTTTTTCCCTTCGACAGTTCCTGTTTACTTTATACTTTCGTTTTATAATTATATGATGTTATCAATTCTTAAAATAACTTGAGATTATACCATGTTATTTAATTGATAAAGAATTAACAAATCATAAACTTCATTAAATGAAATTTTCCTTTTTTGACTTTTTTAACCCTATGTATGGTATTTTTTTATAGTAATTTTGCAATATATTAGTACTAATATTATCAATATACATACAGTAAATATTAGTTAAAATAAAGATTAGAATTACATGTGGTGAAATTATCAATCTTCAAATATAGACTCAAAGTTTGTGGCTATTAGGGTAGATTAATATTTCACACCTTTCAACAAATTTATATTTATAGTTTATTTATTCGTTATATCCTGTAAATATCATACATCATTACTACTACATGATCAAAGAGGCCGTTATGTCCTCTTATAGATAGATTTTACAAGAAATTAATATACTAAAAAAGAAGAGCTACCTGAGGATATTTCAAGTAACTTGTCTGCATTAATTTTCAGATTGCATGCATATGGATGTTGTTTAACTTTAAGCACTGCTTATTCTCTGCTTATTCTCTGCTTATCCTATATGTTATTAACATAGGATATAAGCAAAAGATAAGCACTGCTTAAAGTTAAACAGCATCTATGCAATCGTTATATTGCAATTATTTATATAGAGCAAGAAAACAACATATCTAGATATACTGAGGGCAATGACATTTGCCTCAAGAGCAATCGATACCTGCAGCGTTCTTGACGTTTTGCAGTGCTGAGAGGCGGCCTTGATGTATCCAAAGGGTAGACCGGCTGATTTATCTCATCCTCAGCTGCTGGCCCAGAGTGCAGTGTACACACTCTGGTTGTGACGTGCTTGGTATCGATCAGTCATAAGCATGGCGCCGGCGCCCCGTGATCGATTCAGCGCCACGCAAGCAAGCACCGCTTTCTGTTGCAGCAGCGAGCTCCAAAACGAGCACCACTGCTACGCCAATGTTTACATCCAAAACTCACGAACTTTTTAGCAACTGAATGTCAGGGTTTAGTAACAAAATTACTCAACTGCATAATACACATGCCATAATTGTTATTTTTTTTTATTTTTTTTTTCGTACTTGACAGGGGTGTAAAAATTAAATTTGCTTTATATCACTCTAATTTATATAATTCATTTTTTAATTCAATATTAAAGCTGCATTGTAATTTTTTGTTTTAAAAACATAATGCAATTTGGCTAGTGCTGTAACATAATTGTATTTTCTGTTTTATAAAAATAGCCCATAAAAAGATAATATTTTTTGCAAAATCTCGAGAACTCATTAAAAAACTGTGTTTTCATTGCAAGGAATTATGAAATATTTTTAGAGATGATTATTTTTTATTTTGTGATTTTCTTGGTATTTCTGCACCTTATTTCCGAAACAAATACATATATAGCATAAATAGCAATTAAATTTACAAAACAAAGCCCCCAACTCACAAAAAGATGTGTTAATTATATTGAAATAGATTTTAACACTTGTACGATATCGAATCCAACCAAATGTCATTCAGAAAAATAAATCAAGGACACAAGAAATGACCCAGCCAGCACTTAAAAGTATTCTTTCTGTATTAGGCAAATCTACCTCGAATAAATGTTCAAAACTTCAATTTTTTTATAATAAATAGAGAAACTTGTATATATGCCGTATTTTTTTATTGTTTATTAAATCATGCATGATATATTCCATCCTATAGACTAATCTTTATTATTTCTGTAGATCTAACAAGTGATAACTATAGCTAACTAAACGGAAGTTTGTGGTGGTTCGGAAACTGATATTGAGCAACATAGAATTGCAAGATAATATTTCCGTCTCTTGAAAGTCATGCAGTGCTTTAAAAACCGGTTTCATTTCCTAACACAAAACATCCTCGATCCTCCATTCTCTGATGCTCAAGTAAAGTATATACATATTATAATTTGCTAATAAGTTGTAGACTTTCGTCGTGCATTAATTATAATAAAATTTACTATATATGCGGCTCGGTTTTATATCAATTATTAAAGACAAAATACAGAAATACGCAATGAAGTCTTGAATCACGACGGGAATCTACTTTAGAATTGCAACGGATGGAATCGAATTAATTAACCAGACCTTAACCTTGTTGAATACATATAAAGTTTACGTAAACTTTATGCAGGTGGCAACAATTTAATTTTCTGATTTTAAAGTCACCTTTGTTTGGTGACAATGATGTTATCAAGCAGGAAATTCTCGTATTTATATTCAAGTTTTTTAAACTTATATAAATCAAGCAATTTTCATAATTAAAATACGTTATGCTTTTAAACAAAATTTTAGTTCTTTTTTGTAAAACTTTTTATATTGCTGCTTTTCCTTCAATAACAATAAAAAAAACAGTTTATACTGTTATGTTTTGTATTTTTCTATCTGCCTACCTACTTATATTGTAGGGACTATAATATATGAAGGATATATTGAGGCATTTATATAGCCTTACATTACTTGAACCGCGCGTCTGCTGTCTGGCATGTAAGAGCTATAGTGCTTTTATTCAGATTTCTCCGGGGACGCCGAGCAGGTACAACATACTCGGACTTTCAACAATTGGTTTATTTTGAGTCACAAGATGCCACAAATCAAATCAATGTTCGGCCAGGGAGGTGAGGCATTTCGTTATAATATATAAACTGTGAAAATACCAATGACTGAAGACGATGAAAACCAAATTAAATTTGACCGTTAGTGTAGCAAGGGAAGGTAAGATATATAGTTCCACTAAATATTAAAAAAAAAAATGATTTAATTAATCTCATGCACATTGCAGTCATGCACTTGCATCATTAAGTTATAATATATCTCTTTCCTCAAGAAAATTCAAGAATTATGTCTACAATTGGAAAAAAAATCAGGGTTAATGCCAACATCTCTAGTATTGTAAATGCATGGTATACATATCCATCGTTCCTATATATCTTTTCAGTGTAACTTCATACAAAAATAAGTTCATTTTCAGAAAATAGAAAAAAAGTAAATTAGAATAAGGTTTTTTAGATATATAAATCCGATATTTATTACACGATATTATACAATTTTTCTAACTATTGCATACAATTTTTCCTTTCAAGAAAACTTGAACTCCATTTGTTTGTATATAGAGATGAAATTTTCTTGCAAGGAAAAATTGTTTGCAAAATTGTATCGTGTAATACCGGCTTTAACTTACATAAGCTATAAATTGGAAGAATATCTTTGGGACTAAATTTAGTCAAATTAGTTGGGATCTAAAAAAAAAAAAAAAAAAAAAAAAATTAAAAAATTAATAACTCAAATACTCGATCCTTTAATTTTTAGTTTGTCCTTTACCTTTAGAGGTAAAAATATTTTAGGTTTGCCATCAGGAAATAATTAGCAATGGTCGCTAATGCCATGGTGTCATTAATTAATCCTTAATTAGTGCATGCGTGTTATTGAATTGAAAGTTCTCAAGTGTATTCTGAATTATTGTGCCTGGATGCACGTTGTAAAATTGGGGGGGGGAGAGAGGGAGAGAGAGAGAGAGAGAGAGAGAGAGAGAGAGAGAGAGAGAGAGAGAGAGAGAGAGAGAGAGAGAGAGAGGTTAGAAAACTACAACATAGCAAAAAGTCATGTTGTTACTGCAGAATAAGTACGTCTGAAGCTAATATTAGCATGACTGCTTTATTTAAGCAACAATACTTTGTCTCTTTCCTAGAAAATCACCAAACAACAAAATGTGACTTACACAACATAAACTTCTGTACTTACTGTCGAATATATTTCATTTCAGTTCAGTGAGTATAGAAAAGAATAATAATAATAAAGAGCTCTCAGAGAAAGCACGTGCCAATGCAAACCATGCACTGAACTAGGCGAAACCATGTCAAACTATAGGGTGAAAAATTGAATTTAAAATGTGAAAACGTTTTACAATGAATGTTTTTACTTAATCACCAAGTTAAAAAAACGTCATGTGTAGTCTCTGGGTTATTAGGGAAATGTCCCGTTGAGTACAGGGTATAGTAAGGTAAGCAATATATCAAAAGAGACATCTCAATTCTTCATACTGGCTAGCCAGAACAATTAGGGGATGTTCCGCTATTTGACATTCTCTATTTATCCAACAAAAATCATATGGAAGTTTACGAAGTCGTCCTTTATCAATAGTCAGGTCATGGTCATATATAAAACTATTCAAGTAGAAAATAAAACCTTTTTGTGGGTTTAGAATTACAGCGCATGACCAGAGCAATAAGAAAAATATTTTTAACAACTTTACTCTACCGTAGAAATTATAAATCCGTTACAAAATAAATTTATAATTGTTTTTTATAATAAAAATTAAGTTGCATAATAAATATAAAGCAAACATTAAAAACTATAATTACATTAGTGTACTACTATTATAACTTTTCTAACTATTATAAACACTATAAAATTTGGATTTTTATAAAATGTTTAATTATAATTATTATGTTTTAATAACAGTTGCATGCATAAATTCGCTGATAAAAAATTGAAAATCATGATAGAACTATGGAGGATATATATAGGAACTACAAAATGAAATTAAGTTTTTAGAAGTTTTTTATTTGTGTAATTTTTTCCAACCAAAACTTTCACTGTTCCCTAAAATATATTTTATAACTGATTTTATATAACAATGCAGCATTTACCACTGTGATAGTACCTGCTGGCAAGACCTTGAAGGGCAATATGAAATCAACCCTTGATCCTTAGTAAACAACCATCAGGTTCAATCTCTTCCATCACTCATTTTTTTTTTCTCCTTGCTCTTTTCTTATCCCTATCTGCTCGTCTACCGTCAACATGATTTGAAAAAGATTTTTCATGACATTTTCCGCATTTCTGAATAAATTGACGCAAAAGTTATCATGTAGTAAACAAGTTTTGTATTTAGAAACGAGTTACTACCTTATTGACGGGTGGGCCTCGTTCAAACCTCGACTTTCAGTCTTGCATGCTTGCGGTTCGTCTTTATGTTCATGGCTTCTTGCTGAGAGTCATTGTTAAGGGGGTGCTGACTCCAAGACCTCTCTTCTCTATCATATCGGGGGGCCATCGGGCTCATGCAGAGGGGTCTCTGTCACTCATTCTTCCAAGATAACAACAAATAACTAAACAGGCACAGCAACGCGCAAAATGCAGAGAATATAAAATTATATTAATTAGGAAGATCCGCAATAACTTAATAAGATTTTCTGCTATTTTATTCTATAATATTTCAATTTTTATCTATATTTGTCATCTTCTAGAACAGAAGTTTAATTTTTATTGATACTCCTTTGCTATTTTTTAATTAATTTTTAAACTTTTGTTTTTCTATCTCTTAAAAAGATTATTCGTACTCTCGAACGTTTTAAAAAGGCTCAAATGCATGCAGGAGTTTAAGCGGGTATTAAATTACAACGGTGGGAGCTAGGGCACGTGACTTTTGCCGCCGCCTGTACCTGACTCTTGCTCGTGCCTCGGCCTCCTCGTGGACAACAATGCACCCTCCAACAATGACACCGGCCATGCAGGGGGCGGGGGCGGCAAGGTCCGAGAGAGCAGTGCCCGGCTATTTTTTATTGCCTGCATGGGTCATAAATCTGAACGATTGGGCTGCTTTTAAACAATTGTCAGTTGTCTCTAAGACGCTTTTTGGTCGTCTCTATTTAAAATATTCTATACTTGATTTTGACATTCATCTAGTAATAGATTCTAGAACCAGCTAAAGAAAAAGAAAATTGAATAATCGACAGGATGATCTTCCAGATACTATTGCAGCATGCAGATTAATTAATATTAAATTAAAATTTTAAGCTAACAAATTTAACGTATAAGCTATCGAAACAATTTATATATTATTTTACTTTATTATAATATTAATTTCATATGTATAATATAATTTGAAATATCTCTCAACTGCATCTTTTTAACTTCACTAATCATTAGCATGCAAATATATTCAACAACTTCCTTAATATTATACGTAGAAAAAAAAAAACAAGATTTATTATAGCTTGCCTAGCTTGTGTAAAAAGCTTTTGATATATTTAATGTTCTTAATTCAATTTGTATTGCAAGCCAGCAAAAGGCATGCAGCTGCAAATTTATTTTTATTTATAAAATGCAAAACGATATTACGACACACAAGTGAATTCAAGCTCATGGATGATAGATGAGCTAGTGTACGGTTACAAAACTGGTAATACAAGAGATTTGCTATAGGTCAAGATTTTGCAATATTATATTATTTTTAAATGATTAACCGGTTATATATTGCACCTGCCTAAAAAAAAAAGAAAAAAAAAACGCATTTGCATTTCCGGCGTCCACTTGCTTTATACACAGTAGAGGGAAAGAAAAAAAAAACATTGCCGCATGATGGCTTCTTCCTTTGCAAAATTTTCACGTAAGGGAGCAGCTGTCACGGGAAATTTCCACTGTATATAATACTACCCCACCCCTTTATTTTTAACATGACGGCCGTTATATCGTGATTATCATCATTTTATTTATCCTGCTGTTATTGACCCCCTTCCCTTGGACTTTCACAGCAAATAGATCGATACGAATAGAAATGAATCTTCAGCAACTCGCACCTCGCAGAACCGCGAGTCGTATTACAGTCAACAATAATGGAGAACAAAATATGAGTCACCCTTCATACCTATAATGCCACAAGCAAAAACTTTTCTTTATATAAATTATAAAAGTCCTGCTCCATTTGCATTCATCAGAAACTATACGTATAACCTTTAATAATATATATATTATAATTATGCTGTGTACTAGCTAGCTATATATATAATAGCTTAATTGGTGTTACCTGAGAGCTTTTATTTAAAAGATCTCTGTTGTCACTACTAAATCGTGTTAAAAAATTGTATTATGATGTTTATCAAGGTTTATATACAGTGCAAAGAAAATGCCTAGCATTGAATCAAATTTTTTTTAAAACAAAAATGCACTCAAAGTTGTAAAAAAGTTCAATCAAAGTACAAGGTCGTAATCAATGAACTATAGAATGTAAGTAATTATATTAAATGTTTTATGAATCATACCGTACTGAAAAGTTTCTCTTTAAATTTAATATATATATATATATATATATATATATATATATATATATATATATATATATATATATATATATATATATATATATATATATATATATATATAATATACACATACATATATTATATATTATTAAGATATTATGCACGGGGAAAATACTGGAAAATATCATGTAATAATTAATTATTTAATTATATTAGGTACATTAGAATCTAAAATGAATTGAACTCCAAGTATTTAAAAATATCAGTTTGTAAATTCTATGTATCTTATGTACTATATAACTATGTATATCTTAAATATCGTACTAGAAAGTACAACAAAACTTTTAAGTTTCAGATTTAAATATTATTTTATTTACTTAAATTCTTTATCAGCATGCAATTTAATAAATCATACTAAATAATAATATTGATAACATTTTTATTTCATTATCATTAATCACTTCTAATTACCCTTTTTTATTTTAAAGCTTTAATCTTTGGCTTAAATAAATAAATATAGAGCTTTGTTTTGATTTATATGGGTCATTAATTTTTAAACAATCTTAATTTCGTAAATGAAGACACACTAGTAAAAAAGAGATAAGTAATTTAATTATTATGATTATTTTTAAAATAGGTTTTCATTGAAAAAGGTAGATCTACACAATAATATCAATACTACACGCCTCTAACATATGGCGAAATAGTTAAAAAAAAAACAAGGCCCCCATTGATGTGCAACAGAAGAAGACGGGAAGGAAGTCCGTTACTAATAAAATGGAAGGCGTGAACAACTTGGACTGATACATTCAGACTAAACTGTCGCTGGGTTATCAGCAAGCGCGAATCGTAAAGCTGAGGAAAAATTGCACTCATTGCACTCATCATGCAGTCTGTGTCATCACTACAGCAAAGAGTGGCATAACTCACGACATTACTACAATTGAGAGGGAAAAAAGATAAGAGCTTATTTACACGGACACTTTTTATGTACTGTATATATACAGTATATTATATATATAATATATACGTATTATTAGTTGCATAAAGTGTCTCTCTCATATGTCGATCATCGTATACAATCGACTGCAGACAGATTCAAAAGGTGCATGAGGACGTTTTTTTTTTCTTTTAAATTTTGAATTTACTATTATGCGCAATAAAAAAAATTTAAAGGCATATTTAAATAATGGGGTACTGACCAAAAAAAAAGTTTCAAGTTTTTGTCAATATTTCAAAAGGCACGAGAATTTCATGAAGAACAAGCCCTATTACAGCATTCTACGACAATTTCCTGATTTTATATGAATTTTTGAAACCTCTCAAAAATGACGTCATAGCATTGAATCTTAAATGGGAAAATAGATCAGTTAACATTGCCAAATCCCATACTTATGGCCGTAAGTTGCGTCCTACCTATCCTAGGATAATCCTCGGATTTTTTGTGGCTAAACTTATCCGAGATAGTTTGGTAAGTTGCGTCCACGAAATTTGCTACTATCCGAGAAAAATCCTAGAAAAATCCGAGGATTATCTTAGAAAATCAATCCAAGAAGTTTGGCGGATAATGTTCGGATAATTTCGCTATTTTTGCTGTGAAAAGTGGAATTAAAATTGCCAATTAAAATAAATTCAATTAATAATTTCAATGAAAATAAATATTCACAATACTTTTATAAATAAGCAAACTAAAAATTATTAATATTTAATTATAATTAAATAAAATTAAATCAAACTATTCTTCATGTCCTGTGTTAATTACGCATACATATTTTTTCTTTCAATTAAAAATTAAAATATGTAATACCAAAACATATTTTTGCACACATGGCCAAAATTTATTAAGAAATTTAGTAAAATTATATTTAATTATCTGATTTAATTTTCCACCCTTAAAATCGAGTTAATTAAAAAAATTAAGAGTGAAAAAATACGTCCTTCTATATAGGACAACCGTTTTAAATATTAATTATTTTTAAATTATAATTTTCTTAAGAAAACGAGCTTACTTAAAAAAAAGCACTAATTAATTTCACCGGTGATATTATAATTTAATTACATTTAATTAGGCCAACCCTTAAATTTGAAATATATAATAAAAATAAAAAATATCATGACTGTTTCAAACGCCGCACATAACTAATTCGGACCTGTAAATTAAAACGAATATGAAAAAAAAGTAGATTATAAATATAATCAACAAATGTGATCATGCTGAAAAACTTACTTGACCGTCCCCTGTGCTTTCAGGGTTGGTTCTCTCCTATAGGATTTTTTATATTATTAATTGCCATGCAATTAAGGTTGAAACATTGATTCCAGCATGATATTAATCAATCACAACGGTGATGATGTTAAAAATTTTTAGAACCCTGTATGCCTCCTATGAACAAAAACGTCAAATGGGCGCTACGACCCACTACGTACAGTATGGCACCAAACACCCCTAGGGTTGGTACCCACGACTTTCCCCAAAAATACAAGAGTCCTTATGGGACCCAGGATTTTGGAAGGAGGACCCATCCCAGCCCAAATTTAATTGGCTATCCGACCGTGGTTGATTTGAAGCCTCAACCCTATTTGGACCCATTATAATGGGGTACCCAATAAAAGCTTTGTTCCTAGCTTCAATTTCAGGGACCCCCAGCATATTGGGGCCAAATTTTGGGCTAGGAACGAGTTTAAGACCTTTTTAGAACCGTATTTGCAAGGCCTAACTTTGACTTATTTCGAATTTGAGTTTTTCAAAAAGCCCGGAAATTGGCAATGATATAAAATACAGTCGCATGCCAAAATTCGACTTTTTCTCTCCTTGAATAACTTTTTTCGAAAACCAGAATTTAAAAAAATATCCTGTTTGGAATTTGCCTACACATTTCAGCTTTCAGAAATTGTCTTCAATTTTTTTTTTTTACCTTGAAGGGTTTGGCCACGCGAGCTAAAAACGTAAGGGTACCTTCTGTCATAAGGATAACATGGGGAACTACACTCTTGCGTAATAACCTTTTTAAGAAAAAATTTTTGACAGATTTGCACTGAAGCTTATTTTAACATGTTCACAGACACAAAATCTAATAGTGCTACTTAATTAAAACATGGTAAAAACTACCCTTAACGTGATATTGACTCATATATACTACGTCAAAATATTGTTTAATCCGAATTTTAAAATTACCATTGAAACAAACTAATTTTTTTGACCCAGATATGATTTTTAATTTTTTTAAATCAGATGAAGCCAAGACTTTGATTTTAGGGGATGTTATTTTTGCTCCCTTCCTTAAAGTCTTGGCTTCATCTGATTTGAAAAAGTTAACAATCGTTTCTGGGTAAAAAAAAAATAATAAAAATAAAAAATAATAGTAATAAATAAATAAAAGCTTGTTTCAATGGTAATTTTAAAATTCGGATTAAACAATATTTTGTATTTTGACGTAGTATGAGTCAATATCACGTTAAGGGTAGTTTTTACCATGTTTTAATTAAGTAGCACTATTAGATTTTGTGTCTGTGAACTTGTTAAAATAAGCTTCAGTGCAAATCTGTCAAAATTTTTTTCTTAAAAAGGTTATTACGCAAGAGTGTAGTTCCCCATGTCATCCTTATGACACAAGGTACCCTTACGTTTTTAGCTCGCGTGGCCAAACCCTTCAAGGTAAAAAAAAAAATTGAAGACAATTTCTGAAAGCTGAAATGTGTAGGCAAATTCCAAACAGGATATTTTTTTAAATTCTGGTTTTCGAAAAAAGTTATTCAAGGAGAGAAAAAGTCGAATTTTGGCATGCGACTGTATTTTATATCATTGCCAATTTCCGGGCTTTTTGAAAAACTCAAATTCGAAATAAGTCAAAGTTAGGCCTTGCAAATACGGTTCTAAAAAGGTCTTAAACTCGTTCCTAGCCCAAAATTTGGCCCCAATATGCTGGGGGTCCCTGAAATTGAAGCTAGCAACAAAGCTTTTATTGGGTACCCCATTATAATGGGTCCAAATAGGGTTGAGGCTTCAAATCAACCACAGTCGGATAGCCAATTAAATTTGGGCTGGGATGGGTCCTCCTTCCAAAATCCTGGGTCCCATAAGGACTCTTGTATTTTTGGGGAAAGTCGTGGGTACCAACCCTAGGGGTGTTTGGTGCCATACTGTACGTAGTGGGTCGTAGCGCCCATTTGACGTTTTTGTTCATAGGAGGCATACAGGGTTCTAAAAATTTTTAACATCATCACCGTTGTGATTGATTAATATCATGCTGGAATCAAAATGTTTCAATTGGCAATTAATAATATTAAAAAAAATCCTATAGAGAAGTGGAACCAACCCTGAAGGCACAGGGGACGGTCAAATAAGTTAGTCAACATGATCATGCAGTTTATCACACTTGTTATAATTATTATTATTATTTATAATTTTAAACATTGAAAATAAGTTTCTGATAATACATCACGCAAAAAAGTGAAACACCCCTAAAAAAATGAAAATATAATATCAGGGAGAAAATTTTACAAAATACAATAACATTTTGTGTATCAATTTATAACGCCCCTATATATCAATGGTTGGTTGGTTGGTATTTTGGGGCAATTGACACATTTTGGTCATGTATGCCCCCCACCCCCTATATATCAATGTTAGTTTCAATATATATAAAAAAATATGTACAGTTACAATCCCCAAAATTTGCTAGCTTTTCGTTTCGCACCCTTTTTAAGGGTTGAAAATATAACAGTACGAAAATTTCGTCAACACTTCTACATTTTCTGGCATGTTTTTTGTAAAGTTGTAAAGGTGGATTCACATGGCAATTTTTATCATGTGATGCGACGTGGATGCGCACTTGCTGTAGCATCCATTGGCGGCCATATTTGGCAATTAAAAGAAAAAAGCATTGTAATTAACGTGATTCCCGGCGAATTCGCCGCAGCATAGGATTTCACAGCTTTTATGTCAAAATCGCGTCGCATCGCCGTTGTCGCCATCTGAATCCGCCTTAAGATAGGGGGTTTTCTTAATAAAAATTTGGTTTTTAATGAAGTAATAAAATAATAAATAAATAAATAAATAAATAAATAAATAAATAAATAAATAAATAAATAAATAAATAAATAAATAAATAAATAAATAAATAAATAAATAAATAAATAAATAAATAAATAAATAAATTAATGAATAAATGAATAAATAAATAAATGTATTAATGAATAAATAAATAAATAAATAAATAAATGAATTAATGAATAAATATAAATAAATAAATAAATAAATAAATAAATAAATAAATAAATAAATAAATAAATAAATAAATAAATAAATAAATAAATAAATAAATAAATTAATTAAAACCTTCAAGGGTAACATATATATAGTAAAACTTCCCGCGCAAACAAATCGGCCAATCAAAAACTTTGTATACGTTTCCAGGATAAGTTTGACATGGGACGCAACTTACGCAAATCTCGGATAATTGGCCCATAGGGATTATTTGTGGATTTTTCTCGGATACGTTTAGCCACAAAAAATCCGGGGATTATCCTAGGATAGGTTGGACGCAACTTACGGCCATTAATATTGAAATGTAACCAAAACTTCATTTGCAAGGTTTTCAGGTGCTAGAATCACGATAATGAAGGTTTCAAATTCCTACCTCCATAACTTTTCATTTTAGCAATGTTAACTGATGCATTTTCCCATTTAAGATTCAATGGTATGACGTCATCAAAAAAAGTTTTAAAAATTCATATAAAATCAGCAAATTGTCGTAGAATGCTCTAATAGGGCTCGTTCTTCATAGAATTCACAGTACTTTTTATTAGTATTTCTAACTCAAATACCGGTCAGTACCCCATTGTGCACTAAGCTATCTGTAGGCAATTCCTTCATTTCATATAAAAGCTATAATAATTTGCTATATTGCTTAATTTTATTACTCTTAAGCCTCTTAATTTTTTTTTTTTTTTTTTTTTTTTGCTTGTGTGCATCTCCGTATTCTTGTCCCGTCAAGACAGAGTCTTATCGACAGGTGCTGTAGTTTGCACTGCGTCCATGGCCGACTTATTTTATCCATCCCGGCATTAGCCATTGTAATCTTTGGCTTAAATAAATAAATATAGCTTTCGCCCCTATTTTTATTTTCTGCACTGTCATAATTATACAGTTAGAATTATGTTACACTTCAATTAATATATTTAATTTAAATTATAATAAACTATTCTATATTATGTACTATATGCTGTATACTAATATTTATATTTTCCCAGCCATAGCTAAGGGAAGAGGTATTATAACAGCTTATATTATAACTATGTAATATTATAGTTAAACGTTTTTACATCTATAGGCTTAAATTCCAAGCTCAAATGATAATAATATATTACTTGAGAACTAGTCAATTATTCTAGTTTTGTTTACAAATTGATATTGAACTGATTCTGAGTTTATGGCTAACGATTTTTTTTAATTTTATTGATTAATTATTTTTACCTAGGATATAAATGCACGTTTCTGCATGACCGCATCTTATTAGTAATTAGGTAAAACTTTCACGTATATAAAGACACGACGCAACAGCAGCAGATGATATGCAGTTATTGTCTTATTATAGGCCCATAATGTGTCAGCTATAGCTGCCAAACAACAATAACACCCACACGAAACTTAGGATCGATAATGACGATACAACTCTATATTTTAAAAAATTATTTAAAATATTTATACTCATTATATATTTTTATATTATACTATATAAAATAACTTTACATGCATGTTTTCGTAACGTAGTATTCGTTATTGTTATTATGTTTTTATATGTAGTCATAGTAACGCGAGGACAACAAAAATATCAATAAAAAGTCGAATACAGGATCCTGTGCGTGCGTGCGTTATTGATAGCACCAGAATATATATATATATATATATATATATATATATATATATATATATATATATATATATATATATATATATATATATATATAATATATATAATATACATAAAATTGCATGCAAGATAAACGATCATTATTTCAAGAAATGAATTTGATATTGACGTCATAAAGACAGGTATGGACATCTGGTGGATTTTACCTGGGTGATTCTAAAAGTGTCATTGTTTTGATATCTGAGCTCTGCTACTGGCTAAAGTACACGTGTAGTTGAGTCATACTGATTCTATAGAGGCTGTTTTCAATGCCATCTATTGGTACTTTATGAGGTCAATAATAATTGTCATATTACCTACCATAAACCATATGTACAGTAAAAATTGTGCATATTTTATATTATTGGTCTTGCAAAAAACTTTGAATTTTAATTTGGATTTTTTTTTTTTTTTTTTTTTTTTATTAGAAGATGATACTAGTTTTAATTAAAAGAAGTTGACTCATAGGGATTTTAAAAAAACATATTAATAAAAACAAATAAATACTATGTTAATTGAGAGATTTCTTACCTCTCTCTGGAGATCCCTCCGTTACGATGCCACACCGTAGATCCGAGCAGAGATTGGTAATCGCCTTTGGTTCACTGATGCTGAGTTCTCCAGGCATACCCCGAGTGGAGACCACGGATGTGTCACACGTCTCAGGTAGCACGGCTGGTGAACTGTCGACGAGCCGCGAGCGAGCTGCAAGTGTCGCGGGACTCAACTACCGGGTAGGCCGGCACACGCGCTCTGCCTCTCTGCCTTGCTTGAAGCTAGCCGGCAGTAACACTGTAGCAGCCCCTGCGCGCGCCACACCTCCGTCCGCGCCCCGCCTCCTCTTCGTCTTATAACCTGGAGAAGAAAACAAATAGTATTATAAATACTATTCTTGACCCTGGCAATTTTCCAATATTTTTATCCCTTTTTTTATTGTAAATACTACTTAATGTATATAATATATATATATATATATATATAATATATATATTTATATAATTTGTTTAACTTTAAATGTATTAGTGTTCGTCGAGATATATTTATCAATTTATATGACATAATTTTACTGTTATTTATAATGCGGCTTGTGAACTTATAATTAGCTTGAAATTCTATATACTCAGTTAAACCAACTTAAAGTAGAGTGTCTATCAGGAAAAAAAGTTGAGTTAGTATTTTTTAAAAAATAGTTCAACTGGTCCTCCATTTGCGGATCCGAAATCTAAAAAAAATCTATCTTACTTAGGTTTGCCAGAAAAAAAATCCAAAGTCAGAGTGAATTAACGATCGCTTAACATGGGACCTTACCTGACAAATACCCTCGAATATCTAAAAAAAACACACACACACACACACACAGTTAGATAGTATGAAAAAAAATAAAAATATGGCAATGTTCTATGACCCAAGCTTTAACCAAAAATCGATTAATTTTTTTTCTCTAATCCATTTTTCCGTAAAAAAAAATAAAGAAAATCTACCATGTTAATTCCTATTAGAGTTTTTTTTTTATTTTTTTACGGAAAAATGGATTCGAGAAAAAAAATTAATCGATTTTTGGGTAAATCTTGGGTCATAGAACATTGCTATATTTTTTTCATACCGGCCCATGCATCTAACGGTGAATTTTTTTTAGATATTCGAGGATGTTTGTCAGGTAAGGCCTCATGTTAAAGGGGCACGTTCATTCTGATTTTGGATTTTTTTTTCTGGCAAACCTATGTGAGATAGAATTTTTTTGGATTTCGGATCCATATGGAGGACCACTGCTTGAACTATTTTAAAAAAAAATACTAACTCAACTTTATTTCCTGATAGACACTCTACTCTTTAAAACATAAATTATGGTTGAATTAAGATTGTTTCTTTAATATTGATGGAGATATACCATTCATATAATATCAGCCATATATATTATATTTTTATTATATAATATTATAATATACTGTATATAACATAATATAGCCTCAGCGAGGACTCCGTTCTCACTGTTCGGGAGTAGTATATCCACTGCATGCTATATTAAGTATGAAAATATAAAATATTCACATTAAATATTCAGCCAATTAATTTATAGGGTTCCAATTTATATTTATCGTCTTTGTACTGAACGTAACTGACGTAACACCGTAAGTGAAAGGTAGAGGATGATAAAAAGAAACCCGATGTTACAATATGGTGGAACTTTGTAGTTAGGGACCAATCTCTGTCAATCTTTTAATGCATATTCTATATTTTTTTATGTAATTAATAAATTTAAACCAGCTGTATTCTTAATTGTAAAATTAAAATAATTGGTTGTGAGGGTAAACAGAATTCAAATAGCAAGATAATTAGATAATATTATATTATATACCCCCATGCAGTACTTATTTTACTTAAAAAATATTTATACTTTGAGTTATGCATATTATATATTTTTGAATTATGTATATAATATAATTTGATTATTGCGGAATTATTGTCATTATAATTTATAATTATATTCATTAGCTTAAATAGAAATATTCTTTTATATTATGGCATGTATAATTTTAATATATTATAATAATATAAAAAATATATAATATTATTTTTTATAATATTTTTTATACCATGTTTGGAACTCATTCTCCGAACTACATACTGATACTATAAATATATTCATGACTTATAAAATTTTAAAATGATTGTATTATTGTTATAACTGTTATAACGTATTAGGAAATAAAGATCCATAAAATAAATGAAAGATATAATAAAACAAGCTTTATATTATTTTATTTGACTGGTACACGTATACTATGTATATACTATGTATAATATTATACGTGCTGCATTATTCGCAGTATTACTCGAAACACCCACAATAACTGAAATATAATTATAATACATATATATATATATATATATATATATAATTAAATATGAATTTATATTCTCGTCGATCTGCATTAATTTTCAAGATATCTATATAATTATAGATGTCCTGATAAATTCTACTTCTTTCAAATAACTCTTATAATATATATATAGCAGTTAAATAATAACTTTATTATGTTTTTTATACAGTATATTATTATTAATTAATTAATAATTATCTTCTTGTCAAGTAACTGATGTGTGACTGACTTATAACTCAATAATATTAACATAATATTATTATACGATTTATTAATTATGTGTGAAGTGTGAATTGTATGATGAGATGGGTGCAGTACTGCATGGCTCATGGCCGGTACGTGTTTTTATACATGTTTATTATTATTAATAATTTAATATTAGTGTTTGTATGAATTAATTAATAAATGAAAGTAATATTATAGCGTCGAAATCTTCAGTCTAAAAAACATGAAATGACTCGATCATCATATCATGATATTATACAATAGCAATAAATTAATTCAACTACACTGTAATTTTATAAATAAATAAATTATTGTTGTATTTTATTTTATTGCCTTTTAGAGTTAAATTAAGCTGTTGGATGAGAGCAGAGTTATGAACGGCCGGATTATAAAACACCTGACGGAATGCCGCGCGACGACCATCAAAAAATGAATGCGAGGTTCTAGCTCTCGTTCTTGCTTGATTTATTAATTACATACTTGAACTTTCACTCTTTAAGTTAAGGTCAGAAATGACAAAAAAGTATACTATATACATTTTCACTATTATTTACAGGGTCTTAAATCAAGCGTGAAACTGCAAGTTTAATTCGCTTCATTGATTTTTCCACATTCAGCGCATTCAGGATGAGAGATTGTTTGAAATGTTACCGCTTTTATAAAACTTAAGTCAAAACAAATTTCAATTTTTAATAAAATTAAAGTTAAATTAATATATTTGAGGATTTGAATACATTAATTTAATTACTAAAATAAACAAAACAATTATTTCAATTATTAAATTTGTTTTTGAGTTAAATTAAAAGCAAAAAATTTATAATACTTTGACTCTAGCATTTGTTTTGCTTTGCAACTTCCGTTTCTGTGTGAAAAATTCTCACGTGAAAATGGTAAGAAAAATGAATTTTGTATTGTCAATCATCTAGTTTATAAAATAATGTAAATGTTAATTCTTTCTGTAAATTAAATCAGTGACTCTTACTACTACACGTCAAATTTTAGGATATGCTTCACAATCATATCATCTTATAAAAACATTATTACAAAAGTGCCCGTCTTGTCATTGAAGTTCAATTTGGACATGACATTAGGTCCTATTTTAATATTGTAAATAACTAAATATTGAAAGCATCAAAGTATTTCGTTTGGAAACTTTTCTTGTAACAACGTGTGATACATTGTATTATTTTCTTTACAGGCCAAGCGCACGAAGAAGGTCGGAATCACCGGAAAGTATGGTACCCGCTATGGTGCATCACTCCGTAAAACAGTCAAGAAGATGGAAATCACCCAGCATTCCAAGTATACCTGCTCATTCTGTGGCAAGGTGTGTATTTAGTTATGTATGGAATCCTTGGACGTCACTGACAGTTCAATTTTTCTGTCAATTTGTCATCAACCCAACCTTTGCTCATATGCATACTTGTGAGATGCCAGTAGGCTTGGCACAGATAAGCAGATGAGGCACTTCATGGGATATAAGGTATAAAATGCATGTTCACATACAAAACAAAGGGAGCAGAAAGTCAAGGCTATTTGCTTGCTTGCTTTGATTGTCTGCCCATTTGCCTTGCTTTTTCTTCGCCACCTAGAAACAAAGGCTAGACCAGAGTCCCTGCTTTGTATGTGAGTAAGCCCTTATATCCAGGCGTATTTTTCTTGATCCTTTCCCCCTAGCTGCCCATAGCTAATTTCTTTGTATGCATATTATTGGTATGCAAACGATGTTGGTGTTACTGCTGTCCCTCTTAACGTTTACCTTCCACTGATATCATACCTCTATCACGGCAGTGCAAGTTGACAAGACGTATGCATACCGGTTATACATTAATGCAGTAAGCAAGAATTTAAAACTCATATGGCGCTATACCTCTATGATACGTACCTGTGGTGTTGGTGTTCGCCTGATTGTTTTCATATCATGTACCCGTAGATTTAGAATGATTATCATCCATAAAAAATAGGAAGGATAAAAGGCCACTCGATAAAACCAAGCTTGCATTTTTTTCAATATTTTCTGTAGTTGGAAATACACAAGTTAGTATCGTACTGTATACACAATATGCATATCAAACAATAAGTGATCATTTTGTATGCATACTGTGGGCAGGGCTAATGCTCTAATGAACAGGGTATGTATAGCGCTCCCTGTCGGCTTATGACAGCGAATTCTGGCTTAAAGATTAATGACAACAACCATGGTTGACAGTACTTCGTTCCCATCTTTTTAGTGCACCTTCATAAAAAGATCTATAATTTTTTGGGAAAATAAAACGTTTAAAATTTGGATCAAGTTTTTGAGATTTATAAGACATAAATTGGAAGAATAAATAAGTACATAAATTGGGTCTGTGACAACTTTGGTCAATACAGCATCTAAAGATCTAAAGAACACTAAAAAATTAACAACTCTTAACGTGATCCTAATATATTTTTATTTCATTAGCTTTATAATCAATGAGTCCTTTGTCCTGTGTACTTACCGTCAGGAAATAATTAGCAATGGCTGCCTATGAAAAATTTTGGCAACAAGTAAAAATGTCCCTTTTTAAGGGTAAAGTAACACAACCAATGTTAAAAAAATTCCCACGGATGAAAATTATGAAATATATCTTAAGGGTAAGGTAACGCCACCAATGTTAAAAAAAATCCCTCTCACAAAAATTCTGAAAAAAAAATAAAATGTTCTCCTCTACACCCCCTATCAGTAGCTTAAATATCAGGTATACAAATACGATCTAGTTTTTGAGTTATGAATTTTTAAAGTTGACCAATTTAACATGGGAGTTTCATTTCTCCATGTTAAAGTAGTCAACTTTAAAAATTTATAACTCAAAAACTAGATCGTATTTGTATACCTGATATTTTAGGTACTGATAGGGGGTATAGAGGAGAACATTTTAAATTTTTTTCAGAATTTTTGTGAGAGGGATTTTTTTTAACATTGGTGGCGTTACCTTACCCTTAAAATGTTCTCTACATACTTACCCTATCAATAGCTAAAATATCAGGTATATAAATTCGATTCAGTTTTTGAGTTTTTAAAGACAGGGTCACCCCAGATTTTTTTTTGTTCAATATAGCTTTCTTTCATGTAGTCTTGATTTTAGGTGAAATTTTTTTTTACTAAATGTTATTATTATGCCCACTTTTTGACACTCAAAGTTTGAAAAACGTTGCATCAAATAGACGGTAGTGAGGGCGGCAGACTGTACTTTACAAAGAAAAATCAAAGAAAAATCAAGAAAGTTGACTTTCGATGCGCTTTTTGAGTTCACTTATGATTGCAATAACTTGACACAAACCAGAATTAAAATTCAATATCTCTTTTATTTAAACATGTGAGTCTCAAATTTTTCCGATTTATATAATCTGAGTTATTAAGAATATTGCAGAAGCTCATTATTATCAATGCCGCCGTGCTCCCCCTGCCGGAGGGTGGGAAACGGCACGAGGGTGAGTGAACATGTACGAGATTTGTCAATGTCAAAAACCAGATGTGCGGTCAGAAAGAGAGAAGACGTTTTACCTCGAATATAAGAAGCTTGTATTCTCGAGTAAGGTCGTAGAAATAGGACATTTTAATGCAATTTTAGACCTTATAAATATATTATATTATTATTATATAATATATAATAAGGTCCAAAATTAAAAAAAAAAAAAATAAGAAGTTGTGAAGTTTACTTTACTTCACTTTAGAACATTTTCTAAGGATAATTGAGCACTATTTTTTTCAACAAGTTATATAATAAATAAAACCCGAGCAGCTCTCTTCTTTTCAATCTTTTTACTGCAGATATAACCGAGATTACAAAAGATATAAACTGTGAAAATGAAAATGATCAAGTCGTACTAAATTTATATGCAGATGATCTTGCTATTATTTCAAAGAGCAAAGTCAAGCTACAAAAAGCGCTAAATAATCTATCCATCTGGGCCAAAACAAATGGTCTAGAAATTAACACAGAGAAAACCAAGGTTGTTAAGTTTAGAAGAGGCGGACCGTTATGCAAAAACGATGAAATTTATTGTGACGGTCAAAAGATTGAATTTCTAAATTCATTTAAATATCTTGGCATAATACTTCAAATGACAGGGCATTCTTTTTCTAAACATATAACAGAAAGATGTAAGAACGCTATCACTGTTATGTACACTATCTCAGGGCTGTCTGGTCTATCCGTCAAAACAGGGCTCAAACTATTCAATTTAAAAGTCGCCCCTGTGGCTACTTATGGTATTGAAATTGTATGGCCTCATTTATCTGTATCCGATTTTGATAAATTAGAATCAGTAAAAGCCATGTTTGTTAAAAGATTACTGTGTCTGTCAAAATTTACCGAAACTAGACTGGCCTATAAACTGATAGATTCCAATTATTTTATTACAGAAATCAAAGAAATGTTTAAACTTCCAACGACAGATCAATATTCCAATTTTATAGCTGTCAGGAATCAAAAAGCTCAGGATATTAATCCTGAGTTTTACAGCACTGATGCTATGACATGTAAACATTGGTGTCTGCCCCAATTGGATAGATCCAATGTTAGAAATGTTTTAACTCGCCAGGCTGTTCACGGCTTCCACCATCTAATTTGTAAATCTTCTGGTTATCATAAAGCTGAACAATCTTGTGTATGTAAATTATGTAATGAATATTGTAGCCAATATCATTTAAATATCTGTAAATCTAGAATTAAGCCTATTAGCGATTATGCCAGGGGAGATTTCATATAGTCTATAGATTTTGAATAGCAATGAAGCAATAAGTTTTTTTTATTCTATCTATTTTCTATGTCATATTTTGTTTTATATATGTGATTATATATATGATATATTATTATTATGATGTAACAGGCTGTTAGTATCATCTGTTATTTTATTTTATATTGTTTTATTATCATTTTCTATTGTTCTATTATTCTGTAACTATTATATATGTTTTGTATGTATGTTTTATGTGTTCTATTGTAATGTTTTTCTATAATGTATGTTTCTAGTGCTGTTAATATGTACACTTTCTGTGTTTAATAAAAGACTAATAATAATAATAAATAAAACATACGATTAGAAGAAGAACATACATAAGAACCTATGCGATTAGGATGTGCCCGCATACAGCTTCGTATTGTACGCCTTTACAGTATAATAGGAAATTTAGGACCGTTTCTAAAAAAGAAACGTACGATCCGATCGCACGCTTACAGATCCCCGACTGCAGAAACAAAAGTCTATATGTGCGACCAGCCTTGGTGTTGCTCCTTGCAGCAGAAGTACAACATTGTATTTGGCATGTAAAAATAAGACAAGGCATTTATAGTGTTTAATTATTTATGCAACATTAATACTAATATGTTTATAATAATAATAATAATATTTGTTTATTACAATATCGATATTACGCATGCAGCCTAAGTATCATATATAATATTACATATTGATTTATTACATAAAAATTATTTTTTATATAGTGAATAATGTTATATATTGCTTTTTATAATGTATGATATTATGTATATAATACATTATGTATTGTTTAAATTATTAAATTGTATTGAATACCTCCATCTTAATAAGTATTAGGTCATTGGGGTGGTATACGTATTCATTCAAATTATAATGTAATAATATTCTAATATTTATAATGTTATAAAAGTTATTGAAAATGTGCCATGCAAGACAGTAAGAAAGATTAATTAGTCGTCAGACGGAACATTCGCTTTTTTCATGTTCGCTCCTGCTGTTTGTTTACCCTCCTTTGCAACCACATACACAACACAGAGCCTCCTACGAGGGGGACAAAAAGAAGCGTGCCATGTGCACCGTCGATATGACGTCAAACCTTTTAAAATTTTAGGTTCGAAATGTGGGCATAATAATAAAATCTAGTCAAAAATTTGTTCACCTAAAATCGAAATTACAAGAGAGAAAGCTATATTGAACAAAAAAAAGTCTGGGGTGACCCTGTCTTTAATTTTTGAAGTTGACTAATTTAACATGGAAGTTCCATTTCTTCATGTTAAATTAGTCAACTTTAAAAATTAATAACTCGAAAACTAAATCAAATTTGTATATAACAGGTCTGATATTTTAACTACTGCGAGGGGATGTAGAGGAGAACATTTTGTAAGATATATTTCATAATTTTCATATTTGGGATTTTTTTTTTTTTTTTTTTTTTTTAACATTGGGTGTGTTACTTTACCCTTAAGCAATAGGAAAACGGGGGGAGGGGGGAGTGCTTATGTTGAAGTGCCCATACCCTGTTTCATAGATTTCATAGAGAGAAGATCAATCCTGACTGTAGGAGAGACTTTGGATTAGTAAATCATTTTGCCAAACATATTGTTATTTTTAAAATATTAAGCTAAACACTTCTCGGGGCCACTCAACCTTTGAAGAGTTACTGGTAGGGTCAGATAAGTTAATATATAAAGTCGTTGCCTTAAAAAAATATTCCGCCTACAGCTGAAACATAATCTAGCCTATGAGGTCCACACCCCCTTCCATTATGAAGCAAAGAAAAGCAATCTGGTATTTAATATGGGCTGCGACTGTACTTTTTTTAACAAGTGATGCATCAAGACCGCAGTTCCAAATAGTGAGGGATATTCTCCAAAGCAAGTACTAGCTTAGTAGTCATCTAGCTGGATTTCTCGAATCCTTATTTAGAATTTTAAGGTCCCAGCATTTAAGTGTTAGTTTACATATGGAAATGTCATTCCCGTTCCAGTTACTGGTTGAAAGACTAGAGAAAAAAAAAACTGTCAGAAAAGCGCAATTCTGATTAGCGGACTGCTAATTGCATTTGAAAATTAATTTTACCTTGTACTTAATTGACATCATTAAAAAAAGAAGTGTAAATGCCTAAATATAGTTACTTGCCATAATTTATTTTGTCACTATAATTTAATAATATGTATGAAAGGTAATAGGGACTGTTGTGCTTGTTTATTAATGAAAGTGGTCATGTGCTTTATATTTATAGTATATTTTAATCTGAAACACATTATTTTGGTTATTTAATTAGTCCTGTGTTGTTTATTTTATTACAGTATGACTTAAAAATTTCAATTATACTGAAACTGTTTTATACACATTTTATTAATGAATTCAAAACTTAATTTTTTAACCCCGAAAATTTTAAAACAAATGTCAATAAAAATACTAGGGGTCCTCTTCCTTAGTGTTCCAGTAGTTAAATTCCAAATGTTTTGTATTGGTGATGTCACTCTTGCATCGCAACAAAAAGTCGAAAATCTTTGCAAGCTTAGCAATTAACAATTTGTGGAGCGCTGTGATTTTAAATTAAATTTGTCTCGCAGCACGTGCTAGATTCCATTGAAACATCCTTTAAAATTAAACTTTTGTGTGTCCTAGACAGAGGGGTAACTTTTTTCCAGGTGCAAAATTAAAAATTACTCTGTAAAAACGACAGAAATATTAAAGCTGAAGAAGTTTCCCTCCTTTTAAAATACTAATAACATATTTATGTTGAAAAAATAAATATTATTAACTAATGCCTTTCTATCATTGTGCTTCCAGGATGCGATGAAGAGGTCGTGCGTGGGCATCTGGTCGTGCAAGCGGTGCAAGCGCACCGTGGCGGGAGGTGCCTGGGTCTACAGCACCACCGCTGCCGTCTCAGTTCGGTCAGCTGTCCGTCGGTTGCGTGAGGTCAAGGAGCAGTAAATAATAAAAATCTTCATTATTAAATATAATGCCGTCCTCTTTTTTATGTACCAGTTATTGATAATTTAATCTTACAATTAGTTTTAACTTTAAAGTTATTGTTTTTTTTGTTTTTATATGTAATTGAAACCATAATATATAATGGAGTACCGACCTCAAAAGTTTTTTATTGCAGAAATGGGAGAGGGTGCAAAAATATGCTACTATGAATGTTTTTCAGATTTTTCTGACACCGGGAAGTATTTTTAAAAAATGATTGAAAGTGCAGAAAAAGTGCCGCCTCTTGCCGCCTCTCTTAATAAAAGATGGGACCCAAAAGGGACGTGTATTCAAACCCGACCTCGCCAAAACTTTTTAGCAATACTTCCCGGTCCCTAAAATATCTGAAAAAAATCAGAGTAGCATATTTTTGCACCCTCTATCCATTTCTGCAATAAAAAAAAATTTGAGGTCGGTACTCCATTATATGGTCATGGTAGCGTCTAAATATCCTGCTTGATAAATTTTGACTTAAGGGTAAGGTAACGCCACCAATGTTAAATTTTCCACTCTCATTTGTTCCTCCGAAAATATTTTAAAATATTCTCCTCTATGTCGTTCATTAGCTCTTAAAATATCGTCATTACAAATACGATCTAGTTTCCGAGTTACGTGTATTGAAACTAAACCCATTTATTGAACAAGCATACGCTGCATTTCAGTGACATTAAAAAAATTCTATAATCCAATCGTCCGATTTTTAAAAAAAACTAGAAACAAACTTAATACACTAGGACAAACCTTCACAGCAAAAAAAAAAAGACAATTATGAGAGTGGGAGTGACGTAAATTGATAATAACTGCACGATTTTTGACACTCGCACGTCTCACACACCCCTTTTTGGTCGGCCATTAAACAACTGGCGAATGAAACAGGCTGACTAATAAACCAAAACAACGCTTATAATCCACTCACCTAAAGTAAAATCTTTCCAAAAATGTTTTATAGTAATGAAAAAAAAGTTTTATAAATAAAACAACCATAACAGTTATTATTTAACTCATTATTTATAAATAATTTGAATATAAAACTGCCGTGACTTGCGTGGTATCTTTAGAGTGGGACAATTTGAATATTGATATAGAGGCGCTGCGATCGCGGCGCAACCCTGGCATTCCCTTTCCCTTAACATCCTAATTTTAGTAAATTAGTGGAATTGTATATTTAGTCAAAATCCACCAAGTTAGCATAGGATTTTAGTTTAGATGCTGCTCTAATGATTTAATTCTAGTGAATCTATAATTCCACCTAAAGTGCAAGTTTTTAAAATCAATTAGAAAATAGAAAAACTTTTGCAAAAAGGAACACATTTTTGGAAAAATAGACAGAATTTGGAATAGGTTGACATTTATTTTCTATTATCCATAAAAAGCCAAGAACTTTTTTAACACAAATCATTTAACCCCAAATTTAGCCCCAAGTTTTATCACTGGTACTAAACATGGTGCTAAACTAGGAGCTGAACATGGTTAGCCCCTGGTTTAGCACCATGTTTAGTACCAGGGATAAAACTTGGGGTTAAAGTGCTTTGTGAATGCCCCCCATACCATAGTATATTATTTGAAATTATATTAATTAATTAGTGTTATTGAAAACATCGTTAGTTAGTAACAAATAAAATTTATAACATACTAACAGAAATACTGTAGTTTAAGGACTTATAGCTATCAGTTTTCTTTTTGAAAAAAAAAAAAAAAAACATTGACTTATATTCTGAAGTTCACTTTTATCTAAATTCATATATTTATTTCTGTAAAAAAATAAAAGTGCATAAGACTTACATGAAATTCAGAGCTCTCTGGCAGTGTAAAGATTGGTTTTACATCAAATATACAGCTTAGTACATAGAAATATAGCATTGCTGCCAGGATACAAAAAGATATATTCATCTTTATTGCTGTAATTCTGCATGCAAAAAGAAAAATTTATATCTTCATTTAAAATCATTCCTTACCGAGGCGCAGTGTATTGACCGGTTCTCGTTAGATCACCGAAGTCAGGCTACGTCGAGCGTGGTTAGTACTTGGATGGGTGACCGTTTCAAGTAAAAAATATGCTGCTCCCTCCCAGGGGTAAATTCATCTCGCTTTCCACCCAGTGCAGTGATGCACTCGTGTGTGGTTCCCCAGGCTTTGGACATTGCTTTGGTCCACTGAGAAAAAGTAGAGGTGTCCGTCCTGACTGAGGTTTTCCACGGTTCCCTCAGTCTCACCTCAGCGAATGCTGGAACGCGTAAGCATGCAGGCTGTGGCCACTATCCGTTCCCTACCTTATCCCTACCCAGTACCCCGCCGCGAGCTGTAAGCTCTTAGGGGTGTATCCTTGTAAAAAAGAAAAAAAAATTAGTACCAAGCAAAAAAACTTCAATAGTATGTTTTGACTATGACTATGAACTGGAATCTTTTAGAAAAATTATCCTATAAATTACAGTAAAAACTTGTTGCGTAGTCAAGGGACCCAAGAAATTAGGTTCACTTTATCAAGTTTTTCCTTTACCTGCAATGCTTTTTTTTTTTTTTTTTTTTTTTTTTTTTTTTTTTTTTTTTTTTTTTGACGGGACTGCGATGTCCTTTCCTCAAAATCAAGTTTTTTCCCATGTTAAAGTAGTCAACTTTAAAAATTCATAACTCAAAAACTAGCTCGAATTTGTATACCTGATATTTTAGCTACTGATAGGGGATGTAGAGGAGAATATTTTTTAAAAAAAAATCATAATTTTCATAGTGGGAATTTTTTTTTAAACTAAAGTCCAGAAACCTCAGCCATTTCAGACTTCATTTGTGGAGAGATAGTTAAATAGCTATAGAATAAGTTCAAGTTGAAGACGAGTGCTTATTTTTATTTTTTATTTTTTTGCTATAAAAAATAATGAAGCATTCACAGTTCTAATACCTACAAAGTGATAATCTTACATAGCCCAGCAAAATTATTTTTAATATTAGCAGTAAATCAATATACTACAGTATATAATATAAAACTTTGAAACTAGAATGGAGTATTGACCTAAATTTTTTTTATTGCAGAAATGGATAGAGCGTGCAAAGTTATGCTACCCTGTTTTTTTTTTTTCAGATTTTTTAGAGCCCGGGAACTATTTTTAAAAAATTATTGAAAGTTCTTTTTGTGACGTCACGAGACGCCGCTCCTTAAGAAAAAGATAGGACTTGACGCCGCGTGACGTCACAAAAAGAACTTTCAATAATTTTTTAAAAATACTTCCAGGGCTCAAAAAAATCAGGGTAGCATAACTTTGCACGCTCTATCCATTTCTGTAATAAAAATTTTTGAAGCCAATACTCTATTAAATTAAATTATTTAATGAGTATCAAACACTACAGAATTTTTTTTCAAAATCAATAACTTTTTTTATTGTCCAAAGTAAAATATAACCTTCATCAAATTCAAGATTGTTGCTCAAAACCGTAGCCACAGTTTTGACAGCAAAACTTTGACAGTGTAATTGTAGAAAACAATCTTACAGTTAGATTTGCTCACAAGGATAATACAGACAACACTGCTCAACAGATCTGATCTGCTTAGAGGACATAATTAACATATGAGGTACTTTGTTATTTGAATGCAGTAAAGGAGCTTCTTAGAATTTTTAGTGCAATGAGGAGTAATATCCATTTTTAGTGCAATGAGGAGTAATATCCAATGTTAATGTTAAAGAAGATTCAAATTTAGCTGGGTATTGAGAGCAAGTAAAATTGATGAGTGCTCAATACTTTGTTTAGTAACCATGTCATAAATATACACCTAAGGAAAACATTGAATTTCTAAAGACTGAAAATGAGGCAAGCAAAATGTTTATGCGTCAATTCAATTTTAAACTACATTTTTAGGCAAAGTAAAGAAGATTACATATTATATTACAGCACATACGAATTTATTTCTTTAATTGCTGTATAATAAGTATTGGAACATTTTTAAATTTTGAAAAGGTTGTAACAAAAATGTCAGCGTATTAAAATTATAAAGTGGCTCAAAAACACAACCAAGTTTTTGAAAAATAAGGGATCCAATCCTGCTTTCAGTTTTTAAGTTTTTTTTTTCTTCTTTTTAATAAAGCAATTCGACTAGATAATTTAATTCAGTACATTTTTTTATACTGCCTCAACTGAAAAAAACAGAAGTAACATTTGGAGACCTATTATTATGTCTTTGAGCACATAATAAATATATAATATTACATACATAATCAATAAATAATAAAACTTTTTACAGTACAATTTAAAATCACACAAACACATTAAAAAACTGTTATGTTATATTTATTGCACACTATAAAAATTAACACCCGTGTTGTAAAATATTATTTAATTGTTATTTAAATTAATGCCTATTAGGCAGACAAGGTTGAATTATACACTCTCCTAAATCTTGTACTGATCTCAGTAATTGTTCTGCAGAAATAACATCAGGTCGATGATGAGCTAAACTCATTGAAGATAAATAACTCACATCACCAAATGGTGCTCTGTTTGGTGGTGCCACTGGGCGGGAGGGGCGTGCTCTAGGGTTCATAGCGGTACGGGGGCGACCAATACGGCCTCGAGGTATGGGCACAGGATTCAGCTGTGGTCCGTGTCTTGTGACGTGTTGCTTTAACTTGTCTTGACGAGAAAAGCACTTTCCACACAGTTCACACGCAAAAGGCTTTTCACCGGTGTGAAGACGGCGATGGCGCTTAAGGTGTGCAGATCTGTAGAACGCCAACGGACAGAAGTCACAACGGTGAGGTCTGTAGTCCTCTGTGTAGTTGTGTTCATCTTGGAGGTGGGCATGCAGCAGAGATGGAGTCATGAAGTGAAGCTTGCAGATACCACACTCCGTCTGGAATTTAAAATCAAGATTGGTCAATTGTAATGACAATCAGCAATACATACAATTTTCTAAGATTTAATAAACAGTCACAGCATAGTTGTTTGTCCACAAAAAATATATAACTACAGTAATACATATTATCACACCACTTTAACCAAGAGCAATGATTTGATGTGGGCGTGGCAAAACTTGTACTTGCAACAGTCTTAAAGAGTAGAACTCTGGACTAAACAGTCTGTTTGACTCTTAATTTCACCCAATGCATACAGGACACAAAACTATACAGCTTAATTGTAGGACTTTGATAATATCCAAAATGATAAAATCAGTACTAGTATACTTGAGTTTATATAAAATGCAATGAGAAATAAATTCCATGAGAAAAAACATTGAACTTTTTACATTTTATATATTTCAATAATAAGCTATTTTCTGCAAGAGGTAATCAGCAATGAATTCAATGTAGAATCAACTGGTAGTACTGGTATTTGTCTGGTTAAAATTTGTCTGCAATCAGTTTCATACTTTGTCATCTTCTTCTGGTCCTTCTTTTGAACTATTCAGTGGGTTGTTGTCAGTTATTTCCAAAATCTCAATGGGAGATGAAGGCGGGGCATACTCTTCCTTGATCATCATTCGTAATCTCTTTGGCTCAGGTCCCGCAGTAGTCATGGTCTCGTTCATTCTTCTTTGACGGAGATGCGGGTCTCTGTGGTCTTGAACAGGTTGAACAGGTCTCAGCTGGCTGCACTCCATTGAGCTCTGCAATGAAGTTAGTAATTAGGAAACCGGTGCTTTAATCTTCAGATAAGCAAAGGTAAAAGCTAGAAATTAAAAAGTACTTCCAACAGTGTAGTATCTGTACTGGTACCTGTGATCTTACAATTCTCACATACTCACTTTAGCTAACTATTCTCTCGTTGGCTACTCACTTTAGCTAACTGATCTCTCAGTCTCACTATCTATTATCTTCTCTCTTATAATACATTTTGGTCTCTCTATATAATAACTACTTACTTCGTTATTATAGTCTCTCAGCACCTAGCTATAAAACATTTATAAGAATAGGTGGAGTGATGAACAGATACACTTCTTGTTCTTAGCATACTCGACGCATCACTGCTTTATTTGAATTCCTTCTATTGCCGATACAGAATAATTCGAAGACAGTGCCATCTATGATCCATCATTAGAATCTCAAACTAAAGGTTCTTCGATTCTAAGATTATATTATTATTAAATATAGTATCATGCAATGTTACACCAGATCTTATACATAGCAAACAGTAGGCCTGATCGTAAACCCTGCTCGGTGTACACTTTCTACACCCAATCGACCTTATATCTCATTTACATAAAGTCGATTGGGTGCAGAAAGTGTACACTAAGCAGGGTTTACGATCAGATCTAGTACCAAGCTTGTACATTAATTGGAAAATTGGAATAATGTGAAATCAAATTTGTGTTCTAAAAATTTGAAGACTAAAATTTATATGAAGTAAAAAAAAAAAAATCTCTGCCAATTACTCTTACCCCCACCATCAATACCTACACATTGTTGCTGATATGATGTAAGCAACAAGACATATTTAATTCGATCTCCTGTATAATTATACATACTGTACATACGGGTATTGTAGACTGCACATATTTTAGATCAAAGTCTTCTGCTCGTTGTTAGTAAACAAAGTATTGTTGTGCAGTGTCTGTCCCGTGAAAGGAAAAACATGCGACGCTTGTTGATTTACATGTTAACTTATGGAAAATGACCATTAATTATGAAGTTGAAACGGTTGCCTAGGCCTAGCACCAACAATGCCATTACGTTCTCTGCTCTGGTGGCAAAATTAGGCACTACGCCGTCCCATGTTTAACAATAAAAAAGGCTTCATGCGACATGCGACAGACATTATAAACAATGGTTTGTTACAACCATTGCGAGTAGAAGACTTTTAAGATATAATTAGTCTCTTGAACATACCTGCCGTCCCAACATATCTTGCAACACATCTGTAAATGATAGAGGTGTACTTTGACGATCATGCTCAATAGAACCAACCATTGAATCATCTTCAACTGGTAAGTTGTTATGATTATCATTATAATTAACAGGAGGAATTGGTAAAATTTCTAAACCATTTGCATCGCAAGGGAAAATCTCCAAGCCATCAGACTGATCACAAATTGGAATAGTAGGTTCACAGGTAGAAGCAACCTTTTCTTTAGGAAGATTGTTTGATAGTCCACGCACATCTAACAGAGTTGCTGTGTTTACAAATGAGTTCAGTTCATCCTCCAAGACATTTAACTCTCCTTTGTACATGTATTCAAGTACCATTTGCATCTCTTTGGCTTTCACGTCATGGATAATAACAAGAGGGTGTTTGCAGGGATGATCTCGAAATATTGTTTCAAAATATGCACTACATGCTGATAAAACTACTTTATGAGCTTTTAGTGAACCACCTTCACAGCAAAGAGTGACATCAACGTATTTTTGTTGCACATAGAGGCTCTCAAACAAACAGCTGAGATTCTGTAGGTGATTATCCCATTTTAGACGAAATACTTTAGAAGATGATTCTTTGGCCATTATGACAATTATTAGATGAACAGATTTTGCTGATTATTTCAGTATAATACACAGTGGAACAGATGGAATTGTAATTTTTGTGTTGCTGACACTACACCAATCTTCATCACGCCTCCATTTTTGACGTCACGACGTCACTATCGCACCAGTGAGTATCGCCAACGTCTTTGAGGTTAGTGACCTCTGACGGAAGAATTGCGAGTTAAAAGGAGGGAATTTTCCATGTTATTTAAAAAAGTACAAAAAGAATGATGTGTATTTGATAAATAATTATATTATAAATATATATATTATTTAAATTTGGATGGACACAGCAGAACAATGTTTTTAAAGCTTTATAGACCACTTGTCTTGCAAAACTATATGTTCTAGCAAAAAGTAAAAAACTCGTCAATGTGTGTGTGTCCATTATTTCGCTTTAATACCGGTTAATTATATAAGGGAAATTTACGATTTTCACATACAGATTTCAATATATGAAAAATGTAGAGTTGTAAAAATGAATATATCACCGGAATCTGCAGTTTTTGGCCATTATGCCCCTGCAATGTGAATCGGAAGAAGTTTTCTTTCGTTTCAATATTTTAATTTTCATACGATACACACACCAAATCACCCAATTGCATCTTCATGATCTATATAGTAGTATCACTACTGGATGTGGGGAAAGATAAATATACGTATAATAATTTAACTAGCAAACTCCAGTTTGTTGATTTTAACTGTTGCAATAATCAACAAACTGCATGGAGCTTGCTTAGTTACGCATCTTATCCCATGCAATGGGCTTACGGGGTGTCATTTTTTTACTGGCTCAATCAAAAGAGGAGGTCGAAAAATATCCCTTAGATTTTTTTGCGATTTTTTTAAGCACTGCATCATACCTAGAATGGAGATTAAAAATGTCTCTTGACCTGGAGGCTGGAGGCTCCATCCGCAACGCCTATGACGTCATTACATTCTTTGGGTCAACTATATAAAACTTGTAAAAAATTATTGCATTGTTGCTTGTTTATTAAAAATTATCATTTGTTTCCATAGCAACGTGTTTGTTTAGAAACATTATATAGTTAGCACGTGCTAAAAAAAATCTCAAAAAAATCTAAGGGTTATTTTTCGACCTCCTCTTTTGATTGAGCCAGTAAAAAAATGACACCCCGTAAGCCCATTGGGTGATTTCATGGTGTCGTGTATGAAAAATAAAATATTGAAATAAAAGAAAACTCCTTTCTCGTCGATTCACATTTCAGGGGCATAAATGGCCAAAACTGAAGATTCCGGTGATATATTCATTTTTACAATTCTATGTATGTCATATATTGAAATCTGTATGGTGAAAATCGTAAAATTCCCATATAAGGTCCAATGTATGTTAATGGACACACAATAATCAACAACAACAATACACTGCAGGTGGACGAGTATTTTACTTTTTGCTACAATTAACATAGTTTTGCAATTGGTCTATATATTTTATAGCTATTAAACAATACCCGACTATCAGTTTATCACTATTCTCTCACACCCATCAGTATATTATATAATACATATATGGTATATATATATTTTATTAAATGCGTAGCTTATATAATTCAACGCTCTATATAATATATATTCTATATAATATATATATATATAATATATATATATATATATATATATATATATATATATATATATATATATATATATATATATATATATATATATCACTCTGTGCTGACTCCCATGCAATGTTAAAAAAGTTGCATTATATTTTTTTTTATTTTTTTTTCTGCAGGGTATATACAATATAATACGTGGCATGAATTAAAAAAAATATGTAATTATGCAACACCCTGTTGATATATTATGTATATTGAAATTATTGAAAATCTTCAAATAGTGAAAAAACCTTCTTTTTCCATGAAAACGTATATAATATTTAAATTTTAAAACAAAACTTTAAAGGATAAAGGAATAAATAATTAAGAAAAATACATTTATTATATTTTGTAACATAAAACTTTTATATAACATGAAACTACAACCACAATTAAAAATTTGATCTTATTTGAAATCTATTTGCATTGAATTAACTTACATTAAATGCTTAAAAAGAGACAATAATTTACACAAAAATTGAAATAAAAAAAAATCCCGGAGTAACATATTTACATTTCATAATTTATTGGCATTCCCAGCTGAGATAATTTTGGTTATGCTTGTTAAAATCATTGACGTGTGTTACTTGTATACAATTAATATGTATTTTTTTAAATTTTGAAACGTGTTTTTGTAATAATTAAACAAGAAACCGTTTTGAAAAAAAACAACAAAAATAATAATTAAAAATGTTAATATATCCATAGATCATGTAATTTACAATAAAATTTTACATACGGGTAATAAAAAATTAGATTAACCTCTAAATACTTACATTATAATATATTTTATTTAAATTACAATTAAAAACTACTTAATTTAATTAATGAGGGAATGTTGTATGATGTGTATTTGTATTTAATTCTAAAATTTATACAAAAATTAAATATTCCTACTATACATTTCCTTTCAATAATATTTATATATTTCCCATGTTTTCTTTTTATCAGATATGTGTTTTAATTGTTTGATTGATATATATTATAATTACATAATTATATATTAGATTGTTTTATAACAAACCCATTACTTTTATACTTTACAACTTATATATATCGATTTAATATTATATCAAATCATGATTTTTTTTTATTGAGACTTCTAATTACAGCAGATAATAATAATCATAACTAATACAATATATAATATTAATAATTCCAATTTCTGTATAATTAACACTTTAAAGAAACAAATATTAAATTCAGACGATATAAGTTTTGTATATTGTACATAATATATATACTACTAACATAAATTACAAGGTATGAAAATAATTTGTGATCCACATCAGAGCGATCATGAGCAGAGCAGGTCGATGGTGTGTGGTTCATCGTTCCAGGGGTTGATGGGAGGGGGCGTGGTAGGAGTGTTGTCCAAGAGGGAGCCGTGGCGCGGGGGTGGACTCAGGATGGATGTTGGAGCGGGCTTGGTTGGGCCGCTGCTGCTCGTGCTGCTCCGGCTGGCTGCCAATCTGTGGACACAGCGAAGTATAACGTTAATTTTATATTAATTACTGATGACAAAGATGACATGATATAATTAATTTAAATATATATATTTATGTACAAATTAAGACAAAAAGTTATGTTAATATAACTTGCTCAGAGCATACTTCTATAATGCAATTTTCTTCTCCTTCTAAAAAAATAGTAATATATTATAAAAATACTGATATTCACAATGGATAAGATATATCATGGATATATATAAATTTTACATACCTTGCAAAACTGCTATTCATATTTTCAAATTCGTCGTCCTCAAAGCACACCTGAAAGAATGATTAATTACGTTATATGTTTATGCATGATGATTTATACAGTTTAGGCTTAATAACATAAAGAATAAATTTTAAATTCTGTAAAAATCATAATAATTTTTTTAACTTTGTTGTAAAACATAATTGAAAACCACATGATCTATATTGACTATATTGATTTCATTAAATATTATTTAAACTACATTAAAGTTTGTGTGGTTTCCACACTTAATATTTATAATCAAGGATGGTAAATAATGCATGTTAAGACAAAAGTTTAAGGTCCCTCAGGAGCCAGGCCCACATGACGTACCCAGGAGGGGACAGGCTCGGTGGAGGGCGCGTCCGCCGAGAGGTCGATCAGCAAACTGTGGCTGCGGCTCTTGGGCAGAGCCTGCACTTCCTTGTTGTTGCCGAGCTCTGCAGAACATCACCATGGTTATATAGTGCACGTGGAGAGGATAACATAATGTGCAGTTATGTGCATATATGGGCAAATATGCCGCAGGTTTGTTGCACTTCATGTAACGATAAAACGATTAAGCACTTTTACTGTGGGATGGTACGTACTAAATTTACTAAAAATTTAATTTTAATAAAATAATCCTGTACCATGAAACTTTTACGACAAATAGACTCTATAGGATAATTTAATCTTTTAATCATCAAAATATTTAATAGTAAATAAATAATGTAAAATGTGATGTATTATATTGTATTATAAACTCAGTTCATATAATAAAGTTCAAAATATACTTAAAATTTATATTTCATTAACTTATAATCAACCGCAATTTAAACAAACATACAAAATCAACAAACGCCTTCAGTATATGCAACCGTTCAATCATGTTTTCATTCCAAAATGAGGAAGAATCATCAAGGAAGGCCGTATAGTTACCTTCAAATCTTTGTTGGTCGTCATCCTCATTGTGTGTATGCACCTCAGCCATCAGTTTGTCCGATTTGGGCGGCAGGCCCTGCTTGCCTTGGGCAGACATCTGCCAAAGTTCGTACGCCATGTTGAACGACTGAGCGATCGTCAGGGTCACCGCCTGGGCCTGAGCACCAAAATTAACCTTAGAATAGCCGTGACTTTCGATTACTTCCTGGTCAAATCATTTTATTGTATGTATAGCTTACCACTTTTCTTTTTGGACACAGGAAAGCATGACATTCCATTGTTTCATTGGCATTTGTAGCAATAAACGCAAAAACATGATCATATGCAGCGTCAGCAGAACAGTATGATATCCTAAAACAAAAATAATTATGAAGAATAAGAAAGTCAATTTCAAATTTTAGTACCGTAATAATTATAATAAATCATAACTTATATTTTGTAAAAAGTTTCAACTATCAGTATTCCAAAAGGTATTATTATATTTATTATAAAAAAAAATAAAAAAATAAAACTATGATCTCCCTTCAGCCATATAATATTATTATTTAATTATCATATTAATTTTAAATATGTGAAAAAAAAAATGAAAGTAACGGATACAGCCATAAGGATTGGGCATTCATTTAACAAAAACGGGGGAAGTGGATGACCTTTAGCACTTTTTACATGCATACATTTCCAATTAATAACTGCTGAATAAAATTTTCACAGGTGATAAAAAAACATAATTAAGTATTTACCTATAAATTGATACTTCTAAATGAATTTCCTCAGTCGCGATGTCCATCATTCTTATTCCTTGCAGGCCGACAGTCAGGGTTACTCGTTGTAGTTTTTTACCACTAGCCTTGGCCTGAAAAAATTAAATCAATATTTTAATCATTGAAATGCGTGAGGGAGAAGGAGAGAATGTGATTAAATAAATTTTACATATTTAAGGGAAAATGCTTTTATATTTTATTTCATACAACGTTTATATTAATATCGGTCGTGACAAGTAAACATATCCGAGTGTCATAGCTTTTTAAACTAGAAATTCACATATTTTAACTATTTTTTTCTACTTCTATATTTACAATAAAATCTGTGATGGAATTTTTTTCTTCTCTTCGATATTTATCAATTTAATTGGTAAAATCTATTATTTAAATTAAATTAACAGAACCGAACATTTTAATAACTACATCACTTTTATTTTTTTTTTTTTTTTCAATTCGAAAGGAATAAAATAATGTACTGGTACGTATATATTATATAATATAATTAAAATTATAAAAGGGTTTTAATGGAACTATTCATTTGTAAACTATACGAAAAAAAAATATATCTCAACTATAATGTAAAATATAATTGATGTCTTTTATAAGAAAACTTCTTATATGGATGAAAAGTTCGTTGACCCTCCCCCAGCTGTGCGTGTTTGGTTACCATAGTGATGACGGTTTTGATGGCCTCTGCAGTAGCACCCTCTCCACTGGGCGTCTCCACTAAGGTGCTACCCAAGTACTTCACATCAAAAGAGACTCCTTCTAATGCTGGATCTTCCGTTTTACCAAGTCCAAAGTCCTCTGCAAGCTCTGCAAGAACACACATAAAAGAAATTTAATATGTTGCGTAGAATATGATGATGAAATGTAATGTTACTATTTCAATAAACGGCAAAAAAACGTATACTATATATATATAAAGCTTATACGACGAATGAAACTCGGTCAAAGTCTTGTAGAAAAAAAAAAATCTGCAAATGCGTCGATCCGATGATGTTGTTTGATATAGATTTATTGGCACCATGTGCACAACTTGTTTGTAAACAAACTATTATGAGAGGCACGTGGAGAGATAGAATTTTATTGACCTCTTGTATACCAAGAGGAGTAAAAGTTATTCAAATGATGAATTATGTATTTGAAAAGACGTCATGGTTTTTACATCTTTAATCATAATATTTCTGACGATCGAGATGTGCGTATTTATAATTACTTAAATTCATTTTTTCAGTCAATAATTTGTAATAATTATATTAATATAATCAATAATAAATACATAATTCTTAGTATTTATTGATGATGCTAAAATGAGTGTATATAATTTTATTGTGTTATTATTTATTTGTCTTTGAATTATGTTAGTTTATTTGATAAGTTAATTAAAATTAACATTAACATTTTATCACATTATATTTACAAATTATCAAGTAATCAATGTACCGTACTTACAATAATTTATCATATATTTTTTTACTGAAGCAGATAAACTAACATTTTAAGTTAATTTAAATGTTCATTTTTATTATTAATTTCATTGCAATTTTTTGTATAATTACATTCTATCCTAGGGTATATTATATAGTATATATAGGTTTGTTAGCTAGATCAAATAAATTTAATGCTAATTAAGTCATGGCTATTAACGACACATGACTTCATATGACTACTTTTTTAAGAAACATTAAGAATGGCACTAGTCCTAAACACGTGTATTAGTCTCAAGCTATTTTAATATAGTATGTCGCTGCTTTGATTGAAATACAAAAACTCAGTGTTGAACTTTGATAATATATATAGTAAAGTATAGGCACGTGGCACGTGTGTGATGAGTTTATGATAATATATTATTTAATTAAAGAAATGATCATCATTCATCTCGACCACGAAAGTATCATGATGAAAAATTAGGTCACTAAGGCGACAGAAATATAAAATGCAGGACCCCTGCCTCGTGATTCCTGACCCCACACAAGGTCGTCAACTCTATGAACTTCGTACACTTTTTCATTGAAATGTGACGATTAATTTTTTACAAATTAATTTTTAGAAATTTATGTACGTCGTAAAAAACATGATATATGCTTACATTATATACCATTGATACCCTATATATTTATTTATACTGTTGCAAAATAGCACATGAGGCTTAAATTATTTTGATGAATTGTTGACGTATTTTTATTTGATATTAATATGCATTATATGATACTGTATACATACGTAATGTGACAAATAGTTTTCAATTGTTTTATTTCACTGTTATATATTTATTGTTATTTATTTTAGCTCCACAATTGTTATTCTACGTATACATTTTTTTTTCCTGTTTATTATTTATTTTAATTTTATGTAAATGTTTGAGACTTAAATAAAACCTGCATTGTTTGTAATTATATTTTAATAGATGTGTGTGTGTGTGTATATATATATATATATATATATATATATATATATATATTAAATAAACACGGTTGGGTTTAAAATAATTATATATATATTTAATTATTTAAATTCATTTCATGTTTTCCTCGAAGCAATTAAAGATATTTAAATCTTAAATAATGACTCTTAGGTCTTTAACCTGAGTGTGTCTATAATGTATTTTTTTCTGATTGTTGATTTTTTTTAAATGTGTTGAGTCTTGAGTGTGTTCTCTTTTTATTTATTTTTTTCTTCTCTAACCAATCATGTCCAAAGTATATAGAATAATGGAGGACAATGTACTTAATTTGGAAAAATTCCCAATGGATGTTTTGCCAAAGCGCGCGCCCAAGAGAATATTAGAGAGGGATGAGAGAGGCGTGTTCCTTAAATAACTCAGGATTGAGACAGAGGGCACTTGTAGGAGAAGAAGTATATGACTCAAGAAAGAGCTATTTCTTGTGAGAGATACTTGAAAGACTGCGTGCCTTACTCAATAAGTACCACATTGTAATGAACGCTTCACTTTTCTTCTGTCTGCTATAGTAACCTCTCTTTGAATATTTTTTTTACTAACAAGTAAGTTCGTGCTCAAAAGCTAAAAGTTTTTTTTTTTTTTTTTTTACGATAAAATGTAAAAGAGATTTTTTTCTACGTGGAATATATCAACATAGAACATAAAAAGATGTTTGTCCACTGCACATATAAATAAAAATCGATTCCAACACTTGGCATTGTTGATGATCTGCTTTGAGATTATGCGCATATTATATTCTTCTATCTTATGCATGCAGTCTCCAGTGACGTACAAAAAGGTCATCTTAGACCGTCAGACATTGGTCCTGATCTGAGTCTGACCTTAAAAGACGCGAGATCGAGCCTCGGCCTGGTCAAGTAAGCTAACGATTGCATAGCCTTCGTGATATAAATATAGAGAAAGGACAATCAAATTTTGAATGCTTTTTGGCTTGCAAATTTATCATTACAAAAGTGAAAAGGGTTGTATACATTACATGTGACTGATATAAATTCAAATACACGATATTATCATTGTATATAATATATACAACGTTTGATATCACTTTTTTTTATTTATTTATTCAGAAGTGTGATGAACATAAAATGAATGCTCAAACATTATCATGTTTGCAAGCATAATATTACATGTATATATACTGCATTTCTGGTACGTGTCACAAGAATATCAGTAAAAATATAATTATACCGTCTAGTGATAAAACTAACTTGTTAGTCACAGCTGTTTGTCATATTAGATTAGCATGCAGATGATAATTTTTTATAACTACATTCAATATCAATTAACGATTCTGCAATAAATCAATATATGCAATGATACAATTAATTACTTATTCTTTATGCATGATTAGTCAACATATATTTCCTATAATAAGAGTGATACTGTTTTATTATATATAATATGTATATTGTATGTATACATGCATAAGAAAATTATTATAATTTTGTATAATTAAAGCATTGCATATATTTTTATGACAATTAAAATATACAATAAAAATAATGAATATATGTTACGATGAAGCATTTTATAGAGTAGAAAATGTCATTTAGTGTACACAGCACATTAGCCAATATTGCCGCCGGTGCCTATGGTTTTAATTAATTAGGCTCGTGGGGCAATAAAGAGCATGGAGGAGAGAGATCGAGGCGCGCGGTCTTCAGTATTAGGTTGCTGGCGGTAAGCCAACTTGGCGCCTCTCCATATCTTCCTTGGTCACGGTACGAGGAAAAAAAGACTATCAAACTCGAGACTTAACATCTCAAAAACCACCGCATTTTGTGTTGTCGAATCTTGAATGCTGTGTCAAAGTACAAAGTGCAAGTAAACTTATTAAGTACATGATAGTTATCATTCAGTAATGATAAGTTTTCCAATAAAACACAGCTGTGTCAGTTGTAGAATTTAATACGCTAACAACTAACAATATATTAGTAACAATGCATACTGCAAAGCACCAAAAAACAATTTATAATAAATGTATCAAATTTGGGATGTAAAAAGAGAGAGTGAACTTAGTAAACTAGAAGCTAAATTCTAATTATTTGCCAGATGTGAGTTTTAAATTTAAAGCATAAATAAATTAAATAATATTGAACACATATTATACTCAAGCAATATATTTAAAATATAATTATTGGAAAATAAAAATAATTAATGAAAAACTTCTTGTCATTTTATAAAAATGAAATATTTATGTATAGAGACTATATACAGTATCTATTCTTATGCATGAACATCGCAGTCGAAATAGAAGAAACAGAGAGAGAGAGAGAGAGAGAGAGAGAGAGAGAGAGAGAGAGAGAGAGAGAGAGAGAGAGAGAACAGAGAAAGAGTAATTATTTATTATAAGTTCCACACATATTTTCCTACTAGATTAATTGATGTATTTGTCGACACTTGTTTTTACAGTTTTTATTATAGAACTATTCCACATCATGACATAATTTTATATCACTCTATATACACAAAGAAGGATTGCCGTGGCATGCAGTTCCTGTGTCTGTGAATGGACATGACGACGAAGCTGCACTTGAAAAGACCAGCAGCAGTGTAACATGATTGTATGTCGCTGCTGAGCACAAGTACTCAAGCAGACCCAGTTTCTCTTTACTGTGAGTGCTGCTGTTGGCTCCTGTGATGTGAGAGAATCCAGCCTGGAGGCTCGACCAGATACACCAAAAGAGAGACTCTCCGAGCTCATCATGAAATCGTTTAATCAAATAAAACTCCTCTCCCTACACTACCCCTAGCTGTCTTTCTCTTTGTTTAAACTTCACAGAGATTTTACTATATATTATACTCCTTTGTAACAACTACAGAAGATGAAAACTTTTATTAATTTGAATTCTAAATGTATACTGTATATATATAATGACCATGCAGTAGCAAGGAGTTTTTGTTCATTCACTCATGACCTAAATGTAGCAGACAGTAATTATAAAGTTTAATGTGTTTATATTTATATGACAAAAATTAATTGTTATATTACTCTGTTATTTATTCTTATGTTATATAATTATGGTAATTTTAAAAATAAAAATATATATAAATTGTTCACTTAAAAGAAATATATATATATATTATAATTTATGAAGCAGTAAATGGAACTGATTTTCCAACATCAACTTTATTAGTTTTATTACAAATTGTTTCCTTACAAAATATTGCTATAAATTAAATATTGTTTATAGCGCAATAAAAGGGCAGTATGCATGTTATATTTATGAAAATTACGCTTATTATAACATTTAAACACTGCAATTTAAATAATCACATATTTAAACATTTTATGACACATAAATTAATTTGAACAAAAAAATAACTAACTACATTTTTTTCTAAGATAATGTGTCCTTTAAATCTGCAGCCTTGTGAATCTGTTATAGATTTAGTGGAAACGCAATCAGTTCTTACAGATACAAGACAAGTAACCATGCCATGCATGAGTAATTGAGTATACTCATTTGAGAATAGATTTGAATATTTCAATACGCAGATTTTAGTTGTGATTTATTTTCGCTTTATATATAAATAGTGGAGGTGTGGCGCAGTGCGCTTGACCGGGTCTCGTCAGATCACCGAAGTCAAGCAACGCCACGCGTGGTTAGTAGTTGGATGGGTGACTATTAATTTTCAACAAAAACCACGTTTCCCACCCAGGGGTAAAACGTTGCGCTTTTCCACTATGTGGTTCCCCTGGCTTTGGACCATTGCACTTCCGGTTCATTGACAAAAGCTGTAGCGTCCATCCTGGCTGAGGTTTCCACGTTTCCCTCAGCCGCAGGCAAATGCCGGGATGGATTTGCAAGGCCGTGGCCGTCCCCGTTCTGGAAGAGCCCGCGAAACGTTCAAGTTAGGGTTTCGGAAGGTTCGGGGTTTCAAAGTAGTATGTAATTAGTAAATAAAAGTACCCAATAGGGTTTGATTTAAAAAAATAAAAAAATAAAATAAATATATAAATAATAATAAATCGATAAATATTGTTATGAAATGAATAGCAAAACGTTATTAGAGTGAAAAGATTTCCACTCGTCTTTCTATTGCGTATAAAAATAATTGAATACACATGCAGGCAACACATGTTTTCTATTCAAGCATGATGTCTTCACAAAACAAATCCACCGATCGTGACAAAAGAGGATTGCAAGTGTTCATAGCAGTGAATCAGCGCGTCTGTGTACTAAACTCAACATTGTGCATGTAGCAGCTTATTTACGATTATCACCATATATTATACGTTCATAGTGACATTAAAGCTGACTATATGCTTTTATATACTTGAGTTCAGAAACTAATTTTTTTGTATTGCTTGAATTTATGTTAATTATATAGATCTTATAAACTTAATTACGTTAGTCATGATACATATTACAACAATAACACTTCCTATAGTATTTACTTTCCTTAATTGTTAGCATAAAATAAATCATTTTTATTTGTACAGGTGGATTTATAACTGTTGCCTGTAACTAGAAGGCAAGAAACTGAAGCAGTGACACACACCGTGTACTTGCAACGTACATTATAGTTTGCAAGAAATATGAATTACTTAATTCTTAATAAAAAGCTACACCAAAAAACAGGCGCGGATCCAGGTGGGGGGGGGGGGGGGAGCTGGGGAGACTGCATTTTGGATTTAAATTTGGATTAAATTTTGAATTTAATATAGGCAATATAGGCCCCCACTCCATTTTTTTTTTTTTTTTTTTTTTTTTTTTTTTTTAAGATTGACCTTATGGAGGCAGCCCCCTCCGAAATTTTTTTCTGGGTCCGCGCCTGTCAATAAAATGCGTATTTGGAAATGTTTACTTAAAAATATTTACAGAAAGTTGTGCGCATTTTATTTTGACAGCAAAAATATATAAACCATACGTCCTTCAATTGAAATAAACATGAAATATTTTTAGTTGCAAAAATATACAAGTGCAGTTTCCATGTTAGTTTGACGATGTTTAATGAAATAAACAAATGAAAGAAGTTTTTAAAAGTTAAACACAGAAGAGTTTACAACTATAAGAACACGGTGTATAAGGTATAGATAGTAGATAGTTTGATAACATGCCAACAAATCTTCTCGCAAAAGCAGCTGTGTGTGCTAGACGTATTACAGTACGTGTGACTTGGCTATTTTTGATATTTCACGTCCTGACCGCGTGCTTCTTACACGACAACCGCCTGACTCGCATCAAACCGGCATCATATCGAGATTCAGCCTTGACAATGTATGCCTTATTACGAGCTAGCTCCGACATTATTTTAAGAACGCAAATCGAGAGAAAGTGTCTGAACTGCATTTCTAATGCATGTTAATAAACAATCACAACATATCCGGCGTCATGAAAGTTGTAACATACAATTTTTTTACACATAGAAGACAGTAAGTACAGATTAATTTAATTTCATATTTTCACTCCATGATTTCGCTTACGATTAGTATATTGTATTTGAAATTGGTTGCTTTCTTCCCCACCCCCCGCCCCCTTGTAAATGTAAATAGATTTATCATGCTATAAAAAAGTAACACTTAAATTGTCGATGGAATATACATGACGTAAAGTTATAATTATATATAATAGAATAATATAATAAACAGATCTGTCAATTGTTTTTGCCCTATTTATTTTCTCTATGAATTATATGGTCACTATGTTGATTATATACAAATAATTAAAAATATTTATCTATTCAAATAGATATATATCAATTCTAATTTTAATAAATCTTCTTCTAGAGAAAAAAACTATAAAACTGCATAAAAATTTGAAGAAATTTCAGTAACAAATATAACGAAACATAATTTATTAAAACTTATGATATATTACCAAGATAAATCATATATTACATTTAATATATAATACAGTAAAATATCTTGCTAAATTTTGTACAATATACGAATATATTTGAATATATATATATTTCAAATATTTGAGCTCTGAAAGTAAAATAAATTTTGTTTTTATTATATTTTCTCCTATAATTTATTTTATGACATTTTTCTTTTCATCCCCGTCTCCTTTCTTAGATGATACCGCATAGAATTTGCTGTACATAAAAAGCATTGAAACTTATAAGAAGTTTCTGCATTCAAGTGATGCTCTACCGCAGTGCTAACAGCAAGTTTATAATGTAGGGGTAGAGACATGGTTAAGCCATATATTATATGGTTAAGCCAAGCCTCCTCCGCCTTGTGCTTGCGGCATATTCATGAACGGCCGCGACATGCATAGGAGCGCCTTGTGGGACTTTACGCTGCTTTCCCTGCGACCGCTTTATCTTAAGGGCATTGGGTGTAGCACCGGTAGTTGGCAACACTGACGTATCTTCACCATGTTAATTTTTTATCCTTGCTCCTCGGAGTAATTTTTATGCTAGAGCTAAGCTGATTGCTGTAGTATATATCAAGATAATTAGTAGCCCAAGTGCACAATTTGGCTAAATAAAGCCTGATTTAAAGAAAAGTATTTTTTTATATTTTAGAAAAATGCATGTAAATTTAAAAAAATACTAAAATATACTTTTCTTTAAATCAGGCTTTATTTAGCCAAATTGTGCACTTGGGCTACTAATTATCTTGATACTACAGCAATCAGCTTAGCTCTAGCATAAAAATTACTCCGAGGAGCAAGGATAAAAAATTAACATGGTGAAGATACGTCAGTGTTGCCAACTACCGGTGCTACACCCAATGCCCTTAAATAGAGACTTGACAAGTCGCGTGTCTTTCATACAAACACTTTATAATTACCTACATACTTTTTTAATGCAGAAATTTTATCATTGATTTTTTTTTCTCCCTTTTGTTGAATTACTTTTATATTTATTATTTTTACTCTGCAGAGAATTCAATTTCACACTGTTAGTTAATTATTTTTTTGTAATTTAATGATATATCTTCAACAAGGGAGTTTTTCAATGGTTAAGTAATTCATTGATAAAAGTTTTCACTCTACTGAAACATCCCTTTGTAGAAAATATCTATTTAGTTTCTCTTAAAGCTCCACCCTAGCTAGCTTCTATGTGATATATTACAGAATTTTCTTTATATAGATGAAAGTTTGCTTCTTGAACCTAATTAGTAATTATGTACGCTTCAAACTTAATTATTTAATAAGTTGTGATTAACTTCAGCAGACTTAAAATGTGTTAAATTAGATTTTATTTAACATTTTTTACTGAATATTTTAGAGAAATTTATGTATTGATTGTTCTTTGCAGTATATATTTTTTTTAACTTTCATATATATTAAAAAAAAATGCGCGACGTTCTAACTTATGTACAAATAGCTAGCTGTTCAATGCTCATTATATTTATACAGTATTTGAAATTAACAAGACTATATTATAATATGCATGAAAGTTTGTTATTCACTTTAAATATATGCTAATTCTACATTTGCATTTGAACCAATGAGGGTTGGTTTTATGACATTAATTATTCTGTTTCTGCTTTTAAAAAATACCATAGATTTAAATTATTTTAAAATGGAAATTTTCCGGGAAATTAAAATATTCTTTTTATTTATATTCACAAAAAGAATATTAAATTTACGACTGACTGTGAGTTTTATATCATTTGCACGTACTGCTTTCAAACGAATTTAATTAAAAATTATGAAAGGATATTTTGCGTGATTTCTCTCATTTATTTGATAAATTACACAACAATTTAATAAATTTGAGTCTCTCTTGTATCGATCTGTGAGTGATGTAGTACTCCAGACTCGTCTCTGAACCGTGAAACTGTTGTTGGCTGATCCTGTTTGCTGAGAGCGTGGCAAGAATAATTTATATTTCGCGGTGAACTTCGCAAGTGGTAAAATGACAAAAACATTTTCAGTGACAAAACTCTGCCATGGGACTTGAATAAACGTAAAAATAAAAGAAGAAAGAAATAAAGGGTGATTTAGATCCATGGGCATTATATCACTAAGGCGATAGAGCATGGTGCAATTAAATTTTGACTCCTTTCTTTTATCTACACACTTGATAACATAAGGGATGCAAGCAACGCGGGTTCGGACGTTCGTTTTATATAGATGGGGGTGGTGTAAAACGGGTCCTTTCTCTCTCTCTCTCTCTCTCTCTCTCTCTCTTTGGCTGAAACTCGTGCGCTACTTCGATCCAATTTTGTGTTGCTATGGCAACGATAGAACGGAGCAAAGCCTCCTATCTTCCTATGCTTAATATATATAGTTGCAGCAAGCGCAAGCATACAAGAAACTTCATCTACTTCCTCTCTTTTTCCTGTGGTGCGTGTTGTATTCCCTTATGGTCCCCAAAGCCATACCACATATACTTGTATATATATATAAGTCAACACGTGTATGTAATATACACGTAATTGACCGGTTCTCGTTAGATCACCGTAGTCAGGCTACGTCGAGCGTGGTTAGTACTTGGATGGGTGACCGTTTCAAGTAAAAAATACGCTGCTCCCTCCCTGGGGTAAATTCTTCTCGCTTTCCACCCAGTGCAGTGATGCACTTGTGTGTGGTTCCCCAGGCTTTGGACATCGCTTTGGTTCATTGAGAAAAAGTAGAGGTGTCCGTCCTGACTGAGGTTTTCCACGGTTCCCTCAGTCTCACCTCAGCGAATGCTGGGACGCGTAGCAGGCCGTGGCATCCGTTCCCTACCTTATCCCTACCCAGTACCCCGCCGCGAGCTGTAAGCTCTTAGGGGTGTATCCTTGTAAAAAAAAAAAAAAAAAAAAAAAAAAAAAAAAAAAACACGGAAGACCTGCAAACATTTAGTTAGGAACATCAAGACAACTTCCCCATTTTAATTTACTCTCTTTTTAAATCGGTCATTGCATTATATGAAAGCAAACCATATTATAACGCTCATGTATAATGCTTTTCATGTACGAAACCTTTTGATGTTGTGGGTTGAATATTAATTTAAATGTTTAATATGATTACTTAACAATAACTATATACAACAGGTGGAACAATAATATAGGTCTATAGTAAGACTAAAAGTATACGACACTATATGTGTTGAAAGTTTTTGGTAATAAACAATTATTATTACAATATCATTACGTCATAACGACATAGTTAGATATATTATTGTTCTTTTATGTGCCAATAACCTTTTGTAATAATAAAATAACCTTTTATTTAATATATATAATTCCATTTAAGAATAATCCATTATTTGTTTGCTGGAAAGCGTTGTCAAAAAAATAAAAAAGGGGGGGATTAAAATATGTTAATAAAATACTGTGCGTTAAATTTATAAATCAAGCAATGTTCGTACATGATGGAAAATATAAATTTGTACGTCATGCATAAATTTTTGTTAGAAAATCAAAAATCGATCTTTCAAGTTTTATAGATATTATAATATACGAAATTATATACGAGGGCCTTGGTTGGACTGTATTTGTACACAATTTAATAATAAAAAAAATTAAAAAAAAATAATATAAATATCAATTCAATATAATATAAATACATTTTGCATAATACAATTCATGATATTTAAAAAAAAAATACATTGAAAAGAGAGAGGAGAATTCAATCCACTTGATATCAAAGCTTCCAATTTCATGCTTCATTTATTATAGCGATCTATTGAACGAATAGAGTGAGACAATTGCTTTGTAGTTTGTATAGTATATATTTTTAACCTACGAGATATATTTAGAGTGTAATTTAGTTTCTTCAGCTAGACGCTCCACCCGCATGCTCCCGGCTGCAACCATGCAGGACGGGTCAGTATTGACCCTATGACCCTTGACCTCAACGCTTTGATCTTAAGCAATGCGACCGTGCGCGTGACATATGTGGTCCTAACCACTTAAATTAACTTCATTCCGATACCTAGATTTCATTCATTATTGTATACGTTATAAATTTAAATATTAAATTTATTACAATACAAATTTTATACAAATTAACCTAAACAAGATCGACGCTATTAGTAATAGAGTGGAAGGAAGTGTTTTAAGTTCGTATAATCTTTCTTTGACGCAAAAGGAACTGTGTGTAACCACATGGTAAATTTCATTCAAGTAAAGTAATTTCCTCTTAATATTATTCATAATTATTTTGCCTTATATATTTTTTTTCTTTTCTTTTTAGAAATATAATTTATAATACAATTTAAACGCCAAAACGTGGGCATAAGAAAAGAAGAAGATACAATTTTCATTTTAAATATTTAGAGTTTTAGACGAAAATTACTAATTTTTCACCATCACCATAATTTTTCCCAACAGTCATGTTTATCATGCAGTTATATCAAACCTTATAACAGAACTAACGGCACTTTTTTTAGAGAAACAAATGTGTTCTCCAATCCTAATTGTTCTCCAAACTTTTTTGTTTGTTTGTTTGCTTTGTAAATTAAATTTGAAAGTAAATTTTTGTCTTTCATATTATGACCAATTTTTCACTCTCAACAAAATAATAGCAATAATAATTCAACCCTTATTTAAATTTAATGCATAAATAAATTACCATGTAACCAAATAAAATAGACAAAATTTAATAAAAAAGTAATAAATGGTCTCATTAAAAGAAAATGCATCAGTATTAAATGAAATTGTTTTTTTTTTTTTTTTTTACTTACTTTTATGTTTTGAGGGTCCCCTCCAGATGGATTTCAGGAAAGACATTTTGGATGCTGTGTGCGTATAGCTGGACCGCTCGGGCTTGACTGACTAGGTTAGCACGACCCGCGAGCGGCGGTGGTGGCGGCGGCGACGAGCGAGCGAGGTGGGGAGCGAGCTGCTGCTTCTGTGCGAGCAGGCGCCGCTGCCTCGAGCACGCTGTGTACAGGGGAGGAGGCGGGGCGGATACCGACACAACAATCAAAGGCACTCCCCCTTCTCAATCTTATTGTTGTTATTGTTACTTCCCCATTTCATTTCAGTCATTTCACACTTGTAAGAGAAAGGATATCATGAAATAATGATTATTTACTATATATAACAATGATGAATAATGCATGATTAGAATGAAAACAAGAAGTAAGTATCAGTATTTTCATTTTTGTTGGGTTATATTAATTGTACTGTATAATGTTAATTAAAATTTAACAGTTAATGATTACAGTACGTTAATATAACATTATGAGTATTTCTTGGCATATTAAAATTATTAAAAATGCAAGGAAAAATATCTTATTTTTTTATAACGTTGAGTAATGGTTATTTTTTACAATTAAATTTGAAATGAAAATTTATTATTATAATTGTAGGAAGGGTAATAGTCTAGCTAGAATAAGCTTCAATCAGAAGTGTTGTTTTTTTGTTTTGTTTTTATCCCCTGGCACGTAGATAACTTTTTCACCCTGTGCGTCACGCAGGTTGCATACCTTGAATCGGGAGAGCGCGGTGCAAAGATTGCAAAGAAAATATTCCTTTTACACTTTCCTTAACATAAATTGGTCTGTGTTATATCTGTGATGTTAATATTTATGTTAAGGAGACTTTAAACTCGTCGCTTTGGAAAATCTCCCACTTGCAGCCGTGTTAATTAATCACCATGCCTTCTGTTATTCTTACGGGGTATGGTGATTAACAATTAAGGCCGCAATTGAAAATTTTCCGAGGCGACGACACAAATTTTCGAGCATTCTTGAACAACTTTGTGTATTTTTAATACATTAATGTTGTTGTTTGTTTTACAACAATCATATTAAATTAAATGTTAAAACTTAATTTATTTCCAAGCTTGCTGATTTGGTAAAAAAAAAAAAAAACACTTTGGTATTCATGCATGCATAGTATTTTTTTTTCTTTTATTTTTTTATTCTTCGTATATATACTGTATATAGTACCATATAGTAAAAAAAAATCATGCATTTTAACAGAAAATAATTAATTAATTGTTCTTGTTCTTCGTTAAGTTCATTTTTAAACCCGATATATGCAGTAACATGAGCATGTTTTTATTTTATTTCTTGTAATACATTATTTGTCGTATATATCGTTGAATCCTTTTTACTACTGTTCAAAATCAACAAGTTTGTAGAATTGGTTATTATACAAAAGTATTCCTTTACATTTACAGTATTTATAATAGCCCTAGGTATAGAAACTTAACTTGGGAAGATATTAATAAAAAATATATATATATAAAAAAGAATAAGCTAAATTAGTATAATATGGCAATAAAGTAATTTTGTTGGTAGGTAATTTTTCCGCGTCTGGAGTTAGGTCACGTGCACGCTGACGAGGTTACATGCGGAGGTTTCATCAGCCAAGCAAGCCATACCCAACAATCAGTCATAGAAAAAAAAAAAAAAAAAAAAACGCTCTAAATGCCTTTCCCCTCTTAAAGAAACTTGACTATAGCCATACCTCCATACCTGGCAATTTCCAGTACAATCCCCCGTACAACGTAAACAAATTTATTGTTAAATTATATAAATTTTACATTTAAAAAATTTTTCAAAATAATAAAAATATTTTAATTTATAATAAAATTATTTGACTATAGTAAATTATTTGTGTTATTTGTTCAGTTTCGCACACATTGCAAATTTTTAATTACAATAGTTAAATTTGATGAAAATTATTTTTAATTTAATGCTTTATTGTTAACTTCATTATTCATTAGTAATATAAAATAAATATATATTTATGTAAGTATATTATAAAATGATATAAATAATTATACTAAATATTAAAAAAACAAAAAATCCGTTTCAATTTTATTTACAAGGTGTGGGTTGTACATAGTACGTACACCTGTAGTATTGAAAGCTTGATTGAACTCCAGTAGCTGTTTGGTCGATCGGGTCGATCCGTACATAAAAAAAAAAATTCCTTGAATGGTAATTGCAGTGAGTGGAGTCAGCAAAATAGCAGCAATCTTTCAGCGCCAAGGGGTTTATGTCTGGACACTGCTGCTGACGCCAAGTAATTCGTAGGTACGGAGGGAGGAGTCCTTCCTTAATACCAGCAGAGAAAGCTGCTGCAGCTCAATGAATGCGTGCAGGACGTCGTTGTCAACATGCCGTACTTGGAGCAGTTGAACAGAAGACTCGAGTGCATGACCTACGTCTGACAATATTTATTATTTACTAAAAAATGTACAGAATACTTTAATGAATGGTTAAGAAATCGTATAACTAATTCATCTACATGATTATACAAATTTCATGAACACTAAATATAATTAAGATTATCAAGAAACATCTCGTTAGTTAAAATATACTTTTAAAGATGTATCCTGCATAAGACACAGTGTAAGTCTTGAAACTCTAATAGTACATGTTTTCATTGTTTTATTTGTGTATATATATATATATATATATATATATATATATATATATATATATATATATGATGTCCTCGCATTATATTATATATGCCATATAAATGGGGGATTTTTCATTGCTTTATTTAATTTCATGCATCATGTGTTTTAAATTAATATTATTATATACATTATTTACTTTATTTTATTTTTTGAGTTATTAACATTGGCAACATCAATTCAATCAATAATTTGTTCTTCTTCATGCACTATAACAATGTACAAAAATATTGAATACGTATTTACGTAACCGACGTAACGTATTAAATATCTTAATAACTATATAATACAACCAAATGTTATATGATGTTATGATTGTGTCATGCAATCACCCAGGGAATTACATTAAACGTGTGTAATGAAAAGGCTGAAGCTTTGATATTGCAATAATAAACAAATATTCAGTAATTATTGTAATTGCTGTTATTGACTGCATGGTAATGGAGTATTAAATTTTTTAAGTGTTTGTGTTCTCCTCAGCGGTGTCAGCTTAAATTTATGACTTTTGTTTGGATGCAATATATTTTAAAAATTTTAAAGCTTGTAAAAAAAAAATTAATAAAAAAAAAATCCCGGACAGGAAAAGTGCATTATAAAATAAACATGGCACCTTTACTTTTATTATATATATGTAATAAATAGAATTATATTTATTTAAAAATGTATTACATAATTTCGAATTAATTTGAATATAATATTATAGGAGATATGCAGAATAAAAATATAAATAGAGAGAGAGAGAGAGAGAGAGAGAGAGAGAGAGAGAGAGAGAGAGAGAGAGAGAGAGAGAGAGAGAGAGAGAGAGAGAGAGGGGTTGCTTGCCGTGCTGATATAGATTGAACGTTACATGCTGATGCATATTATTATGTTATTGATCAGCTATGCTTTGTGCTGAAATAGAGCTTGCGCCGCGAATGGATCGCAGTAGAGCTGCATATATTATATGTCTATTCGCTGACTATAATATATACAGCCCAAATACGATCATGAAAGACAAGGCACTTTAACACATACGAACTGTGCCAAGCGATTGACTAGCGGCTATTATACATAATAATCGCTTAGCCACCACCACAACTACACGGTGACGCCACGACCGAGTTACTATTATAACGTAAACCTTTCGCAGAGAAGTTTATTGTAGGAACAGGTTTTGCAGAAGGTCCTTCAACCATCACGTGAACACAATTATCTTTTTGTCTCGATGTAATGTTATATTGCATCATTCAATGTTGCATACATAAAATATGTAATTATTATATGTTAAAATAATATATTATAGCGACCTTTCGTATGCGTTTTTATAATTTGTATTGTTATTTTTATTTTTTTTTTTTATTAAAAAAAAATGTATAAATTAAATTGTCAAGGGAAGATAATTATTATGAAAATGATTCAAAGCATTTAAATTAGTGACAAGCTCACCAGCTATTTTAATTGCTTTTTAGGTAATTTTTTACATTTTTTACACCATATATATATATATATATATATATATATATATATATATATATAGATAGTTAGCTGTATACATTATAATGTAATATAATTTTTTAATATACTGTACAATTGAACAATTCTGCAATACATGCATGCACATGCACATTATAACAGTTTTAAATATAAAAATCTTATAGTACACATTATCTAATTGTATATGTTATGTTATGTTATATATATGTATATATAAACGTTGAAAAAGCAGTAAAAGTACAATTTTTTTTTTAAATGCAGTTTAATTAATTTTAAGTTAGTTTTATTAGGTGCATAGACTATCTATTTTGTGATTAGGTTGTTTTTTGCAGCCATTTCTATATTTGCCACATGTATATCTGTGGCTATATTAGGGGCTTTCATATTTTCTTGGTCTACTATTTTATTTTCAGCCTTAGAAAGATTTGATAAGCATTTTAAAAGTGAAATTGTTAAAAATAGTGAGATGCATACTTATAATACAAGAGGATGTAACAATTTTTTTCAGAAAATGTGTCAATAAACAAGGATCAGATGGATCAATTTATAACTGTGGAAAAAAATTGTTCAATGAACTACCAGATAATATAAAAATATGTCACAATAAAAAAATGTTTAAAAGGCTATGTATTATATATGTGAAGGAAAGATTTCCCTATAGCAGTTAATTATATATTCATTGTGTAAGTAATTATTTGTAAAACTCTCTTATATGTTAATTGGTATTTTGCTATCTCTGTTTTAATATATTGGTTCGTTCTGTAGGCATAAAAAATTATGAAACAAATTTTTATGTGTTATTGTAAAATCAATTAATTAATATGTAACCAACTATTATGAATTTAAATAGCGAAAGCTAAAATAAAGATTATTTCATTTCATTTCATTTCATTTAATTTCATTTCATTTCATTTCATTTCAAAAAGGGTTATGATTGTCATATCGCCAGACGCTAGATAACTCAGAATTGAATTCATTAATTTGATAAAAAGACGTGCAGATCCATCAAGATTTGATTTGGATTTAAAATGGTGATCGAGCTATATATAAAGTATAAAGTATTAGAAAAAATTTCAATTTCTTCGAATTTTTTTAAATTGAGTTATAATATGAAGACCTATATAGGTCTATAGCTATAGCTCACCACAATTTTTTTTTTTTTTTTTTTTTTTTTTTTTTTATTAAGATCATGGGAATAATGCACCTCACACATTTTCATTTGCTGGCATGCCAGGCATGCATATTTAATTTAAAATATTTCGAGTAAAATTTAAGTTAGCATATATCATTATACATATTATACCATATTGAATTACACAGTGCACGTACATATTATACATTGCACAAGTTTTTTAACATAAAAGGAAGGATGATTCAGATGATTGCTGTATATTGAGACTCCGAAAAGCTGACAATTAATAGGCATAATTCTCTTAATTATAGTCTCTCTCTCTCTCTCTCTCTCTCTCTCTCTCTCTCTCTCTCTCTCTCTCTCTCTCTCTCTCTCTCTCTCTCTCTCTCTCTCTCTCTCTTCTGGTCTCTGATGATGACCGATCTGATAAAGCAACGTCTCTGGGTCTCTGCGCTTACGATGGTCTCTGCATGTCTCCGAAGGAGAGGCTGCTTCCCTGCTGGACCCTGCTCTGTTCATATCAAGCTATAAGTGCTAGTATAGAGATATCCTATTATAATATAGGGTCTCAAAATAGGATCTCTGGTTCACTCTCAAGGGTATCACGTCAATACCACGAAAACAAAAATCACGAAAGCATTTTCAACGAAAAACTTTATCCCGAAAACAATTAAATTGAAAACAAATATAAACGAAATCATTTACCACGAAATTAAATTAACATGAAACAAAATAATAACGAGATCAAAAATCACGAAAACAATTTGTACGAAAGTAATTTGACCGAAATAAAAAAGGACGAAATTAAATTAGAACGAAATTATTTTAATACCGAATTCAAAAATCACGAAAAAAATTTGACCGGAAGTTATTTGAACAAAAACATTTAAGGTAGAGATAACGCCGAACAGCTGATCGACGTAATGCCCTTTGATTAACATGTAAACCTTAGCAAATTGACAAAAATTCTGAAATTTTTTTGAGAGGCAGATATTAGTGCCTAAAAGCCATAGAAAAAATTTCAAAACGATTTAACGAGCCGATTTTTTTTAATTGATTTTTTTAATTTTCAGCATAGGGCTTTCCCATGGAGAGCCAAACTAAAAAATTAATTTAAAAAAATCGGCTCGTTAAATGTTTTTGAAACTTTTGCTATGGCTTTTAGGCACTAATATCTGCCTCTCAAAAAAATTGGAGAATTTTTGTCAATTTGCTAAGGTTTACATGTTAATCAAAGGGGATTACGTCGAACAGCTGTTCGACGTTATCTCTACCTTAAGACTAATACAAAAAAATCGCGAAAACAATTTGATCGAAAGTTATTAATTTGAACGAAAATAAATATTTTTAATTTAATACTAATATATTATTAAAATTACTAAAAAATATAATTATAATATGTAAAAGAAACACACATATATATTATAATTATATATTTATGAAGAATAATGAAAAAAAGATAAACCTTTATATAAAATAATATCATCTCGGCATTAAGTTGTGTTTTCACGGTGCATTTAATAATTAATATAGCCTATAGCTAGCTTCTAATTAATATCAAATTTACTTTACTAAATGTTATATATAATATACTTCTTTATTGTATTAAAATTTATTCGTTTTAATTTATAAACTAGGTTTTTTTGGTTTATAATAATTAGTTGTTATAATTATTTATTAATTAATATTTTTCTTGGTCGGTGTTTTTTATTTCGGTAAAATAATTAACGTTCGTTCAAATTAATTTGTATTCGTGATTTTTCCATTCGTTTTTAATGTTTTCGTTCTAATAGCTTTCGGCTAAATTGCTTTCGTGATTTTTTTTTTTATTTCGTTTTAAATGTTTTCGTTCTAATTGACTTATTAATTTCGTTGTTTTTCAATTCATTCAAATAGCTATCGGCCAAAAATGGTTTTCGTGATTATTGAATTCTGCTAAAATGTTTTCGCTGTAAATTAATGCTTTCGACTTTCGTGCTTTTTAAGTTTCGTTATAAATGCAGCATCGCACATTTTCCATTTCGCCAGCATTTCGGTTAATTATATTTTCGTATAAAATGTTTTCGTGTTAAATTACTTTCACGTCCTTTTTGTTTTCGGTATAATATGCCTTTTGTATAAAATATAAATTGTTTTAGTTCTTTTATTTTTCGTTCTTTTGACGTAGACTCGGTTCTCGGTTCAGATAGGTTCGGGTTCGGCTGGATTAATATAGGTTCTCAACTTAATTGGTTCAAGTCGAGCGGCGCGCGTGGCGCAGTGCATTGACCGGTTCTCGTTAGATCACCGAAGTCAGGCTACGTCGAGCGTGGTTAGTACTTGGATGGGTGACCGTTTCAAGTAAAAAATACGCTGCTCCCTCCCTGGGGTAAATTCGTCTCGCTTTCCACCCAGATTAGTGCAGTGATGCACTTGTGTGTGGTTCGAATCCCCACAGGCTTTGGACATATATCGCTTTGGTCCATTGAGAAAAAGTAGAGGTGTCCGTCCTGACTGAGGTTTTCCACGGTTCCCTCAGTCTCACTTCAGCGAATGCTGGGACGCGTAAAAGCATGCAGGCCGTGGCCACTATCCGTTCCCTACCTTATCCCTACCCAGTATCCCGCCGCGAGCTGTAAGCTCTTAAGGTGGAGTCACATGGCGATTTTTACCATGCGACGCGACGCGAATAATGCGCACTTGCTGTAACATCCATTGGCGGCCATATTGGGCGATTAAAAGAAAAAGAGCATCGTAATTAACGCGATTACCTGCGAATTCGCCGCCGCATAGGATTTCACAGCTTTTAAGTTAAAATCGCGCCGCGTCGCCGTTGCCGCCCATGAAAATCCACCTTTAGGGGTCGTGTATCCTTGAAAAAAATATATATATTAATTAAATTCAAACAAATCCCACCTTTTACATGCGCTTTCTACCATGTTGCTTTTTCATGTCGTAAAAAAGCCGGCACGCGCCAAGCTGTTTGGGGAGAATCAAGATGGCGCGCCAGAGTGAGCAACGCCGACGTGACTCTCCGCTCAAATTGTCTGTCCTCTCCTGGTAACTATCCCTATCCTATTCTATATATTAATCGTCTTGATTTCTATACTCCTATCCCCAGTCAATTTGATTCATAATCATCATCTCGCCTCACCGCATCCACATAATCCTACTTTGACCCTGCTCTTCGGTCGGCCCACAGGAGTCGACACGTTGAGAATCTTTCAAATTCCTGCCATTCCTTGCATGTTGTCGCCTGCATCATCAACCTACATTATTGCACCCCACACCACACCGTCAACCCAATGTCCTAAAATCCAACCAATTCCTTGTGTGGTTTTGGTTCACCCACGGTAACACGTGGTGGGCATATAGGTACCACTTCCATCATCACCTTGCATCCCACATTCCATAATCATCCTATCCATTGTTCGTCCATTATCCTTTACAAGACCCTGCAAAAAACAGTTCAACTATACAATTGATCCAAGTTACTCAGTACGTGGAATTATAGCCGTTTAGGCTCCTTCCAACAATTGTAAGAAGAAGAAGCCAAGCTGTTTGTAGCTTTTACAATTTTGTGATTTTTTATTAGATTAGATGTGATGAACGATATAATTAAAAGTTAAATAGTTTTGTAAAATCTCCTTATTTGTACTAAAATGAAAATAAAGTTTGTTTCGCTGTGATAAACTTAAAAATTTATAGTTTGAGTTTGAGCTTCAATCAGCTGACACGTCTCTGCCAAGTGCCAACGCAACGTTTACGTTCATAGACCGAAACCAACATACTTAAAATACAAAATAATTCTCGTCTACAATGGCTGTGGTCGTGGAGACCACTTTAGGTGACATCACCATTGATCTTTTCATAAAAGAACGACCGAAGAGTAAGTTTTGTAACATTGAAGTGTCTTAAATGAGTCTTCAGTTTTACATAGACCTCATTGTTTACGTCCTAGGATCGTTCCATATTGCATCCTTGCATCCATCGTAAAAGATGTTTTCATATTATTTTGGTTTAGAAACTGATAGAAAGATTGAGAATATTAACCAAAAGATATTTTTTAGCTCTTCTTCGTACGTACATACCATAGCATATAAATGTTGTATGCAGATTATGTAAGCATATGTAATATGTATGTATATGCATAATATATGCATACTACATATTATGTATGTATCATACAGTGTGCATAATGTATAAGCATACTGTACCATATGCATACAGTATGCATATGTACCATAAGCTTCAATTCAAGCTAAGGTGCTTCAATTCACATGTGGTCCGAAATTATTACGGAGTCCGTAGAAACGTTGCAAGCTTTTCACAAACTTCTGTTCGTCTCTTCATAACCGATCAATGCCGTACACAAGTTCAGATGAGTTTGATTTTTATAAGGGACGTCGTAGAACACGCTGCAGGAAGTCGCGAGGTTTTACCGTGCTGCCGCTTAATCAACAAAATTTGCTACGGCGTTTTGCGGCATGATTCCATAGCAATGCTGGACAATGTGAAAGCACCCTGATTATGCACAGTTGCACACTGTATTTAGGAAACATAGGATAAGTAGAAGGATGGGTATTCATTAGCAGGAAAATGAACCCTGACCTACGACAATCCTGATGCTATACCACCGAAAGTTCCACTGAACTTCATGATAAATTACATTACGATACTACAAAATTTATTAAAAATTCATTAGTGCATTAAACGCTTTGATATTCTGAGCTAATATATTTTCACATTTTTTTTTTTTTTTTCATTAATTAATTGCAAACAGATTTTAATGAATTGTTTAAAATTTTGAATTATACCCATTTATAAAATGCCTTGCAAATGCTGCCTATATGTAAAGAGTAAAAGCAAGCGACTAATCGTAGTGAAGAATAAGTCAAGTACAAAATGCATTTTTTATACTTTCTCTAGTAAAATACTTTGCATTTCATACATAAAAATTACAAAGTAATTACAGTACTAAGGAATTTGTAGTTCAATAGATATTTAGAAATTTGTTACTTAATTGTAATATTTAGATATCATCCGACTTCGTAAGTTTCTGATGCCTGAAAACAGCTGTTATTGTGGAACTCTTTTGTCACAATTACCAAACCTTCTATTAATCTTCACTGTACATATCAGGCACGGATCCATAAAAAAAATGGGGGAGAGCTGGCCTTATAAGGTCACAATGTTAAGAAAAAGTATGGTGTAGAAAGCTGGGGCCTCCCTCTCCCCCCATTTTTTTGGGGATCCACGGCTCATATGCATATTATGTATGCATCAGTGGTAAGCTGTGCAGTAGGCAACCAACATTGCCTTTATCATGCTGGTAAATAAAGGCAAGTACATATAGCAGTTTGCCACTGTACAGCTCGCCATATGGTATCTAGCCGTTTTTTGTTTTTTTCCGAGGAGCGGTTTGAAACCTCCAAATGCCCATCAATTGAACCTAATCCTTATGGAATAACTTGTTTTTAAAATGTGCTCTTATTATTTATGCATCTGATACTTTTAATTTAACTTAAACACTGTTCTATATTTTTGTTTCAGCCTGTCTAAACTTCCTGAAGCTATGCAAGATCAAGTATTACAACTTCAACTTGTTCCACTCTGTGCAGCACAATTTTATTGCACAAACTGGAGACCCGACTGGCTCAGGTCATGGTGGAGAGTCTCTGTTTAGGTAAGCTGGATTACAAAAAGTTTATCTGTGATTTATTCTGATAAAACATTTTTTTCTTTTGTATAGTAAGCTGTATGGAGACCATGCTAGATACTATGCTGCAGAGCAACTGCCCAAAATCAAACATTCCCGCTCTGGTTTAGTTTCCATGGTCAACTGTGGTGATAACATGTAAGTTGTTCATAAAGAAGGCCACTCGCATGCTGCCTGTGCAGTATTTTGCAATAAGAGAGGTGTTTCTTATTCAATTTATTTTGAAAATTGGTTTTGTGTGTAAGTGTAAGATGAAATAATGAAGCACCTTAGGAATGCTTAGGAATGCTCAGTGTACACTTTCTGTCTCGATCAACCTTATTTTCAAGTACATCTAGTAACTAATGTGTCACTAAATCATTAAAATAAATATAGTACACGTTGTCAAAAGAGTTCCCTGTTTATTTATTTATTTATAAATAAATAAATAAATAAATAAATAAATAAATAAATAAATAAATAAGTTTTAAAATTTTATATTTTTACACACTCAGAATCATCAGAATAATCATCAGAATATGTGGAGTGATGCGTGATAGTCTAGTGTTAGACTCACTCCAGTAAGGATTTATTTGCAGGCTAGGTGCTCAGTTCTTCATCACGCTGGGCTCGGAGCTGTCGTCCCTTGATGGAGAGCATTGCGTGTTTGGGGAGATCTCGGAGGGAGAAGACGTTCTTCTCAAATTAAACGAAGCAATTTGTGATGAGGCACATCGGCCATACCAGGATATCAGGTACTGTCTAGTCTACCTGAGGGTGTGAGATTTAGTACTGACAATCGTATTATATTACAGGATAACTCATACCATCATACTTGAGGACCCTTTTGATGACCCACCAGAATTAAAGGTTCCAGATCGGTCGCCATCTCCAACAGCTGACAGATTTATGGTAAAAAAACAAAATAATTTATAATTATCTATTGATGCTTTCTTGATGATAATTTTGGTGTTTAAAGGGGATAAAACATGTGTAGTGTAATAAGAAAGCGCTCTCTGTCAAATATTAAAATTGAACATGTACTGTACTACATTTTATTTCAAGCTCTGTAAATACCTTTTTAGTACCCTCCATCTAGTTTTATGCAGTATGGATCATAGATTAAATTCATTATCTTAGATGTACATGACACTGATGTTGATATGTGTCCCTTTACAGAATGGTCGACTTGCCCCTGACGAGGCCATAGACGAGATGCAGGGCAAGTCAATGGAAGAGATTGAAGAGCTGGTCCAGGAAAAGGAGGCTGCAGCTCGAGCCACCATCCTCGAGATTGTGGGTGATCTGCCAGATGCCAACATGGCCCCCCCTGAGAACGTCCTCTTCGTCTGCAAGCTGAACCCAGTAACCAACGATGATGACCTTGAGATCATCTTCTCTCGCTTCGGCAAGATCAACAGGTAAGAACCTCGTTGTGTGGATAAAGGAACTTATTTTTTAATCTGGTTTCACATTGCCTTATATAAATAAAGTGTAAGAGTAAGATAATTATTTATCTATTTTATTTATTTTCCTTTATAAAATTAAGTTTTTTTGTGAGAAAGACCAACTTGATGGAACCTTTGTGTGTGACTAAGCTGATGTTTTACAGTTGTGAGGTGATCAGAGACAAGGTGTCTGGGGACTCTCTGCAGTACGCCTTCATTGAGTTTGCTGAGCAGAAGTCTTGTGAGGACGCCTACTTTAAGATGGACAATGTGCTCATTGACGATCGTCGTATCCATGTCGACTTCAGCCAGAGTGTCTCCAAGATTAAATGGCGGGGCAAAGGTAATATTTTTTTTTATTATGTAATTGATTGTGTTTAATTAGTACCAGTAATTTAGTAAAGAATAAAGAGGGTATATTTTTAAAATGTTGTGAACTGCTGTATGCTTTTCACTAAATTACTAACATGGTTTTCTTATTTATTGAAAAAATTTAAAGTGATTACATGAATTTGTGTATATGCTATCACTGCTGTCCCATATGCACTTTGTTACATTTAGTGACACTGTTCATTATTAATATTATGCAAATTTTTTAAATTGTAGTGTTAACACTTTTTTTAACAGAATTTTGAGATTTAACTTGCCATGTGATTTTTACAGGTCGAGGAGTGGAACATTTTGGTGGCAAGCCTGGAGATAAAGTGGAGTCGGACCGACATAAGAATAACAAGGTAACATTGAACAGATATGGTGGTTAATCATTTATGTCATTGCATTACATTTCAACATTAGCTCCCATATTGAGAATTGAATTTTGAGATTTTGGATAAAAATTAGAAATTAAGTGCAAGTTGAATAATTCTTCAAAGTTTTAATTTGCTCCTCAACATTATACACAGAAAATAATTGTATTTTTGAATTGTGACATTGTGATATATTTTTTTACAGACGTTTGAGAGGCCTCAGAGGCAGCCAACTATAGTGTCCAGTCCTCCACGGAAGAACAGAGTCGAGGAAAAACGTAGCGAGTCCCGTGGCCAAGATCAACGGAGAGAGGATCCTCGTAGGCGGAGGGAGGACCGGGAGAGGGAGGAGAGGCGACCAAGAGAAAGAAGCAGGAGCCGCCACAGGGACAGAAGCAGGGAACGTAGTAGAAGTAACCACAGAGATCGGAGCAGGGAGCGTAGCAGGAAAAATAGAGACAGGAGCAGAGAGCGTAGTAGGAACAACAAAGATGACAGGAGGGACCTCAGTAGAAGTAGTAGAGATCACAGTCGTAGTCGTAACAAAGAAGATAGTAAAGATCGTAGCAGGAGCAACAAAGACAGTAGCAGAGCCAAGCTCAAGGAAGGGAGTGGAAACAAAAGCAAGGAGAGACATGACAGTAAGCATGACCAACGAGAATCCAGAGAACGACCCAGCAGTCGAGACAAGACATCACGTAAAGAGGAGCCTTTGTCTGACAACACGAAATATAATCACATCGATAGTAAGGAATCGCCTGATGTAAAAGCCCCAAGAGAACAGAGTCAAGATAACTCAAGGTCTCCAGATGTGAAAGCTCCATTGCCAGAAGTGAAAGCACCTAGAAGTCTCAGTCAAGTTGACACAGGTGTCATAGATTCAAAACCTCTCAGGAGACTAAGTCCAGATAATTCAAGGTCTCCTGATTCAAAACCTTTCAGGCAACAGAGTATCGACAACTCAAGATCTCCAGCAAAAGCTTCGAGGAGACCAAGCCAAGATGACCTAGGCTCGCCAGATAGGAAAGTTCATAAGAAACAAGATGATGACAGTACTTCAGATAGAAGTAAATCAAAGAAAGAAGTAAATGGTGGGAAAGTTTCAAATGATAAAGCTTCAAAAGATAAGCCCAGTTCTGATAGAAAGACAGAAGACAAGGAAAAGCCTCGTCCTGATAAATATGATAAACATAAAAAAAGTTCTTCCCGAGATAGAAAAGAAGTAGAAGTGATGAACAAAAAACATCGCAAGCGAGCAAGCAGCAGTGACTCAAGTAGCGAAGAGAGTAGTTCTGATGCCAGCTCATCATCTTCCTCAGAGCCCAGACATAAAGCCAAACAAAGAAAGAAAAAGATAATAGTTGTGAAGAAAAAGTCCCGCCCTATTAAGAATAAGAAAAAGAAGAAGGTAGAAAGTACAACAGAAGTTTCATCTTCTGCATCATCTTCGTCAGACTCAGACAGTGAATCACCGAAACCGAAATATAAAAAACATAAGAAGAAATCTCAGGTAGCAAAAATGACAGAACGCAAAACATCACAAAAAAAGAAAAGGAGAAAGTCAACTTCCTCTGATTCTTCGTCTGAAACATCCAGTAGTGAATCAGATGTTCCTCCTCCGAAAAAAAAGAAATCTAAGAAAGTGTCAACATCATCACATAAAAGTAAGAATGTATCTAAGAAAAAAAAGGAAAGTGTTAAGCGTAAACGTAAAGCAGAGTCTGAAAGTTCAAGCTCAGAGGACCGTAACTCTAAAAAACGGAAAGTAAGCAAGAAGAGTTCAAGAAAAAGGCAAACCTCTGAATCTGAAAGCACTAGTGATTGATTTGAGTTATTGTGTTTATATTTGTATGCCATGTTGAATTTTTCCATTAACCTGTATGTTTAAGTATGAGAATTAAAGTTAATCACAGCATGCTATCTTTAATTGCTAGAGATATTCAAGCTTTTGGCTTGTAATTTTCTTTCGTCCATTACTCCATGTGAATCTGTATATTTTTTGAAATCATTATTTGTAATGCTTTTATGTCACAATTATTGTAAATAATTGTCTAGGATAAGAAACTTTTCAATGTTTGTATTTTATTTGCATGATCATGCAGTATTAAAACTTCAATGTTCATATATAATTATATTATGAGGACGAAAATAAAATTAATATTGATTTTACTTTATTATTTCACTATAACACACAGATAAGACACCTGACCTGCATGATAAAACATCATTGCACATTTTTCAAATCAAATGAAAGTATATAGGAATTAACTATATACATTATTATGTTTCAGGTAGCCTATAAATAGGGGTTTGTATCTCTGCCTTTCACTTAGGAATCCCAGGATCGCTTCCTACCTCACGTGAAGGTCATTTTCACAGGAGGTGGGCATTGAGTTCGGGGAGTAGCACATAACAACTGGTATTAAATTTAACATATTAATTAAATAAATAAAATCCTATATAAAATTATCCTTTGCGGCCTTGTTAATCATCATGCCCCGTTAGAAAAACACAGCCCAGGTCATGGTGATTATTAACAAGGCTGCAAAAATGGGACATTTTCTAAGGCAAAAAGAGTCTTGAACATAATATATTGCAGCGATTGCATTCAGTTTTGCAATGAAATATATTTAGTTTATTTTAGTTCGCGCTGATAAAATACAGCTTCTGTTTATAATCTGCGGTTCTATATAATTATATTATAGTGATTTTATTACAAACAAAACGGTGAATTTTCTATATGTGCTTAACTGATGCAAATACTTTTAGATAATTTTACTTCAATCATTTTCATCTCAATCATGGTAGGAGACTGCAATGCCCTGTCTCAATCGATCTCAATCTCAGAGGAACTTTGAATCGATCTCACAATATCAACTTTAAAATGTCCCACGTTTTTTGTGCTATTTGGAAGCGACTGCCATCTTGTGGATTTTTAATGTACTAAAAGTCATTTGTTCGCTCGTTTCCTCTTGGGACGTTGCTAGGGACAAGGGAGCCTTGTCCCGAATCGGGACAAGGCAGTGTTCAACGCATGCGCACTACGCTACTCTAACTGGCGGCATATTATGCAGTTTTATGCTGCCTTGTCCCGAAGAAAAAGACTCGGGACACGGCACTTTCATATACAAGCGCCATATATCATATATGTAATGTTAATTATATGCTACAGCAGCGCAACATGTTAACTGCCGGCGCATGGAACAATCGACCGAATTAAGTTAAGATCATATATACTGGAATTAAAATATAAAACTTCAATAAACACTTCAAAGTATATAATCAATAATGATATTATAAAAATTATTATTTTATTATAATAAATATATATATATATATATATATATATATATATATATATATATATATATATATATATATATATATATATATATATATATATATATAATATATATATATATATTAATTTTATATACATAAAATATATATAACAAATTAATTTAATATATTTAATGATGAATTCATCGTGGAATTTTCGACCGCATATATATATATATATATATATATATATATATATATATAATTTTACTATTTATTATATTTTTATATATATATGTGTGTATTGAATATATTTTGTTAATTTTGGAATTTTAATCATCAATCATATATATATATATATACATACATATATATATATATATATATATATATATATATATATATATATATATATATATATATATTAAATGATTGAAGATTTTTTATAATATATAATTAATTATATATATAACATAATATTATATATATACTAATTAATTATTTTTATTTTATTTATTCACATTAAATATTGTCGCGTCTACACGTACGTGGTATAGAGCGTATAGTATATTATATACACGTCCTGAGTTGCATGAGCGCTGTGGACCCGCATGCACTCGTTGTTGGCCATGCAGCCCAACTCAGGACGTATAATATATTATATATATACGCTCGAATCTACCCTAGACGCGATCCATAATATTAAATTAATTCATATTGTTGACATCATATAGTAACTGCATGCATGCCTTCATGCAGTATAATATCTTGTCTCGATTGCAGACAGCATCAGCCTTAAATTATAAAGCTATTTAATTCAACGTTAAATCGTATATGTTATAGGACTCCCGTGTCCCGAGTGGAGACACGGCAGTATTTTTATATAGTGATTTTCAATTTAATAAATTCTATTTTGACTGCCTTGTCTCGATTGCAGACACGGCAGTCTAAAATAAAGCTATTTCAACGTTAAATAGTGTATGTTATAGAACTCCCGTGTCTCGAGTGGAGACACGGCAGTTTTTTATATAGTGATTTTCAATTTAATAAATTCTATTTTGACTGCCTTGTCTCGATTGCAGACACGGCAGTCTAAAATAAAGCTATTTCAACGTTAAATCGTGTATGTTATAGCACTCCCGTGTCCCGAGTGGAGACACGGCAGTTTTTTATATAGTGATTTTCAATTTAATAAATTTTATTTTGACTGCCTTGTCTCGATTGCAGACACGGCAGTCTAAAATAAAGCTATTTCAACGTTAAATCGTATATGTTATAGCACTCCCGTGTCCCGAGTGGAGACACGGCAGTTTTTTTATATGGTAAATTTACATTTAATAAGTTCTATTTTGACTGCCTTGTCTCGATTGCAGACACGGCAGTCTAAAATAAAGCTTTTTTAACGTTAAATCGTATATGTTATAGGACTCCCGTGTCCCGAGTGGAGACACGGCAGTTTTTCTATATGGTAAATTTAAATTTAATAAGTTCTATTTTGACTGCCTTGTCTCGATTGCAGACACGGCAGTCTAAAATAAAGCTTTTTTAACGTTAAATCGTGTATGTTATAGGACTCCCGTGTCCCGAGTGGAGACACGGCAGTTTTTTTATATGATAAATTTAAATTTAATGAGTTCTATTTTGACTGCCTTGCCTCGATTGCAGACACGGCAGTCTAAAATAAAGCTTTTTTAACGTTATATAAATCGTATATATGTTATAGGATTCCCGTGTCCCGAGTGGAGACACGGCAGTTTTTTTATATGGTGATTTTAGATTTAATAAATTCTATTTTGACTCCCTTGTCTCGATTGCAGACACGGCAGTCTAAAATAAAGCTTTTTTAACGTTAAATCGTATATGTTATAGGACTCCCGTGTCCCGAGTGGAGACACGGCAGTTTTTTTTATATGCTAAATTTATATTTAATAAGTTCTATTTTGACTGCCTTGTCTCGATTGCAGACACGGCAGTCTAAAATAAAGCTTTTTTAACGTTAAATCGTGTATGTTATAGGACTCCCGTGTCCCGAGTGGAGACACGGCAGTTTTTTTATATGGTGATTTTAGATTTAATAAATTCTATTTTGACTCCCTTGTCTCGATTGCAGACACGGCAGTCTAAAATAAAGCTTTTTTAACGTTAAATCGTATATGTTATAGGACTCCCGTGTCCCGAGTGGAGACACGGCAGTTTTTTTTATATGCTAAATTTATATTTAATAAGTTCTATTTTGACTGCCTTGTCTCGATTGCAGACACGGCAGTCTAAAATAAAGCTTTTTTAACGTTAAATCGTGTATGTTATAGGACTCCCGTGTCCCGAGTGGAGACACGGCAGTTTTTTTATATGGTGATTTTAGATTTAATAAATTCTATTTTGACTCCCTTGTCTCGATTGCAGACACGGCAGTCTAAAATAAAGCTTTTTTAACGTTAAATCGTATATGTTATAGGACTCCCGTGTCCCGAGTGGAGACACGGCAGTTTTTTTATATATAGTGATTTTCAATTTAATAAATTCTATTTTGACTCCCTTGTCTCGATTGCAGACACGGCAGTCTAAAATAAAGCTTTTTTAACGTTAAATCGTATATGTTTTTTTTATAAAAAAAACTGCCATCTCTCCACTCGGGACACGGGAGTCCAATAACAATACGATTTAACGTTGAAATAGCTTTATTTTAGACTGCCGTGTCTGCAATCGAGACAAGGCAGTCAAAATAGAATTTATTAAATTGAAAATCACTATATAAAAAAACTGCCGTGTCTCCACTCGGGACACGGGAGTGCTATAACATATACGATTTAACGTTGAAATAGCTTTATTTCAGACTGCCGTGTCTGCAATCGAGACAAGGCAGTCAAAATAGAATTTATTAAATTGAAAATCACTATATATAAATAACTGCCGTGTCTCCACTCGGGACACGGGAGTGCTATAACATACACGATTTAACGTTAAAATAGCTTTATTTTCGACTGCCGTGTCTGCAATCGAGACAAGGCAGTCAAAATAGAATTTATTAAATTGAAAATCACTATATAAAAAACTGCCGTGTCTCCACTCGGGACACGGGAGTGCTATAACATATACGATTTAACGTTGAAATAGCTTTATTTTAGACTGCCGTGTCTGCAATCGAGACAAGGCAGTCAAAATAAAATTTATTAAATTGAAAATCACTATATAAAAAACTGCCGTGTCTCCACTCGGGACACGGGAGTGCTATAACATACACGATTTAACGTTGAAATAGCTTTATTTTAGACTGCCGTGTCTGCAATCGAGACAAGGCAGTCAAAATAAAATTTATTAAATTGAAAATCACTATATATATATATATATATAAAGAAACTGCCGTGTCTCCACTCGGGACACGGGAGTCCTATAACATATACGTTTTATCGTTGAAATATAGCTTTATTTTAGACTGCCGTGTCTGCAATCGAGACAAGGCAGTCAAAATAGAATTTATTAAATTGAAAATCACTATATAAAAAACTGCCGTGTCTCCACTCGGGACACGGGAGTCCTATAACATATACGTTTTAACGTTAAAAAAGCTTTATTTTAGACTGCCGTGTCTGCAATCGAGACAAGGCAGTCAAAATAGAATTTATTAAATTGAAAATCACTATATAAAAAAACTGCCGTGTCTCCACTCGGGACACGGGAGTGCTATAACATATACGATTTAACGTTGAAATAGCTTTATTTTAGACTGCCGTGTCTGCAATCGAGACAAGGCAGTCAAAATAGAATTTATTAAATTGAAAATCACTATATAAAAAAACTGCCGTGTCTCCACTCGGAACACGGGAGTGCTATAACATATACGATTTAACGTTGAAATAGCTTATTTATTTTAGACTGCCGGGTACACGTCTGCAATCGAGACATGAAGGCAGTTAACAATATGATATGTCATTGCAACTGTATGAATTAATTTAATACACGATGTATTATATTTTAATGTGCATGAATATATATAAATTAAAATAAAAATAATGAATTGGTTATATATTATATTATTATACAATATTAAAATTATAAAAAATCTTCAAGCATTTAATATATATTATACTGTATATATATATACATGAAATATAATATATATATCTTCATGATTGCCATGATCAGTTAAATTCCAATTAACGTAATATATATTCAATACAATTAAAATGTATATATATATATATATATATATATATATATATATATATATATATATATATATGTATATGAATGTATTATGTTTATATATTATGTATATTTTTATGCCTATATAACAGCTAGAGAATAAATTAATTATTATAATATACGCCCATTAATTATATTTATATATATATATATATATATATATATATGTCATAAAAATATATAGTATAATTATATTGTATCATATGCCGGACGATCGATTCCAGCATGCATGATGAATTAATTAAATATATTAATTGTTATATATAATATTTTATATAAAATTAACATATATATCTCATTAATAATATTAATTTATAATATCATTATAATACTTTAAAGTGTTTATTGAAGTTTTATATTTTAATTCCCGTGTATATATATTAATTCAGATAACTTCACGGCGTCACGCGCGGCAGATAACATGTTGCTGCTGTAGCATATTCACGCGGCTTGAAAGTGCCGTGTCCAGAGTCTTTTTCTTCGGGACAAGGCAGCATAAAACTGCATAATATGCCGCCAGTTAGAGTTACGTAATGCGCATGCGCGGAACACTGCCTTGTCCCGATTCGAGACAAGGGTCCCTTGTCCCTAGCAACGTCCTTTCTTCTTGGCTTTTAGCAGCAGAAGCAGACGACGACGAACGACGAAGAGTCGGGAAGTTGTTGTTCCCTCTTTCCTTTTTACTAAGCTTGCTCGCCTCGGGAAGTCATATGACAGCAGAAATAATGTCGTTCTTTGAAAGAAATCCTTTCACCACACCAGTAGGCCAACGAATAGGTAAATATTTTAGTATCTATCTTGCAGAATTGTCTTGTATATACTACATAATTTCATTACTAAAATTTGTTAAGACGGCACCAGTAAGTTTTTGACAGGTGTGAACTTTTCTTATCTTGTTTTTGGCCTTTTTAGTATTTTGGTCAGACTCTTTTACTTGACTGCATATATGCATACGGTATATATATGCATAATCTTGTTAATCCTAATTAAATTTATTTGTAATTTCTAGAGAGGAGGCTTATCTATGAGAGACAAACAATTAACCATTTATCTATTCGCCTTATTTTGTTATGGTTGTGGATTCTAAAAATGTTCAATGTTCCTTTACATTATTATGTAACATTGCATGAGTCACATGACACTTAATTATTAAGTGACTCAATCAATTATGCTAGTATGCATAATTATATATTGTAAACTATGCATTCAAGCACAGTGCAATATGACGCGACATTAATTTCTTGTAGAAAAACAAAAACAAGATGTCAACTTGCATATTTTTATTATAATTGTTGATGCACCCTAGTTTTCATGCTCTGATAATTATACAGTAGTTATGATTTATGTATTAATTATATAATTATCTTCATTTCTAATTTTTAGAGCAAGCTACAGATGCATCATTGGCAAGTGAAAACTGGGCTCTCAATATGGAAATCTGTGACCTCATCAATGATACTGAGGATGGACCCAAAGATGGAATCAAGGCACTACGAAAACGTCTTCAACAAAATGCTGGAAAAAATTATACAGTCGTAATGTATACTTTGACGGTAAGATTTTACTTCATTTTACCATAGCTATAATTATATATAGCAAGGTTAAGGTGATGAATGCTGTATCTAAAACAGCAGATAAGGGGGAGTGGCACAATGGATAATTATGAAATAATGACATTTTTACAGCATATGTGATTACGTGGAGTCATATTAGTGTAACTAAGATTGCCTAAGTTAAGGTGTTTTCACATACAGTAATCAAAATTTGCTACGGAGTGCCGTACCTAGAAATACCGCAAGCTTTCGTCTCGTTTATCTGTGGTGGCTACTGTTTTTTAGAATTTGAAAAATATTAAATCCTAATAATGTGTTGGATAAATACTATTAATGATGTGATGGATGTATTGATGCTGTTATTCATTAAAGAATTATTGAGTACTCTAATTCATAGATAACAATAACAAATTTGTCTTCTCAAGTGCATAATATCAATAAAGTATTGTATACAATATGCATACCACCGGCATTGTACATTAGGTGTAAGAGTAGGCCTGACGTTCTATCAAGCCAAACCTTACCACAATAATGGAAAAAAATATTTGCATTAGAAATCTTGCTGACGGCTAGCTGTCAACTAGTTTCAACAAAATGCATGACACGCCCACTTTGAGTTGCCTTGAAAGCCTTTTTAGGATTGGGTGGGACAGATTGCCTTTTGAAAGAATGAGTGGTGTTAAGTGCAGAGTTTTTTCAAAGAAGTTTATTATTATTTATTTACTTATTTATTCACATTAAATATCAGTTGATTAAATTGTTATTATTGTTATTAAGTACAGTAATGAAAATGCCGTTATGGTGACAAAGAGGCACCCACTCCCACACTCCCTATGAACACAGCTCACATTTCTATATTATAATTAATATGGTTGAAAACACCCTCAAAGTCTCTATCCCTGTTTGTTTATTATTTGCTGCTGTAATAGGAAAGGGGCAGTATTTCACTTGCCAGCACCCATGCTTTGACCTGTATTCAGTAAGAACATCTTAAAGAATACTTCTGACAACTGCAGTGGAGTGAAAGTTGCTTTGATTGTCAATCTTATTGTGTGCATTGCTATAGTAACAATAATGTATCGGTACTCTTCTATGGCCTGCCCTCTTTCTTAAAAATGTGAAAATCAAAATTTTTCCTTTTCCTGCAACTTAAATGCATTCCTGAATTAATTACTGCTATGTAAGATGTGACATGTATATATTAATTTAAGGGAAAATATAGGAATAAACCAACAATCCTTCCCACGATGAGGTGTCCGCAGCAGGTGAATCTTGTTGAAATCTTTTTTTCTGTGATTGAAAAAGACCACATCATTACATGTTGGTCGAAACATCTCAATAATGTAATTGTAAATATTTGTGTCATCTGTGCCAACAAGATTCACCTGCTGCGGACATCTTGGACATCATCGTGGTAAGGCTTGTTGGTTTACTGTATTCTTATCTCTTTCCTTAAATTAATATATCCAACCGCAATGGTTCCCTTTCCTTACAATAATATATGACTCGTGTATATATTAATTTTCTTAAATATATTCATAATATTTTATTTTATACAATAATTGAATGTTTAAAAAAATACTGTAACTGGAACAGTGCATGTTGTATACAATTGTTCTTTGTTTCCTTCTTCCAGGTGTTAGAAACTTGTGTGAAAAATTGTGGGCGCAGATTCCACCTGCTGTCTTGCAACAAAGAGTTTGTTCAGGAGCTGGTTAAGTTGATTGGTAAGTCGTAAATTGACTTTTATCTCTGTGCATCGCAAACATGGCCTTAAAACATATTACCAGTATTGTTTTTATTTATGGCGATATTCCTAAAAATTTACTTGCTTACCAATTTTTAATTATTGCATAGCATGTATGAACATTTTATACTAACATTCTACCTGTTTTTCTACTTATTCTTCTTCTTATTTTCTTGTGTGTTTTTACTTCAGATTGTAGGCTATTTTACTTAAGGTGCCAAGCAATACATTACTGGGAATTGTTAGAGGAATTATTGTTTTCCGCACTGTTCCTTTTAACACAATTTACACAATCTACTTTGTGCTTTGCAGGTCCTAAGAATGACCCTCCAACGGTAGTGCAGGAGAAGGTCCTCAGTCTGATCCAAAGCTGGGCAGATGCATTCCGCCACCAAACTGAGCTAGCAGGCGTGGTGCAAGTGTATAACGATTTACGTCAGAAAGGGATAGAATTTCCAATGACAGACCTTGACACAATGGCTCCAATAATCACTCCTCAGAGGGTGGGTATCACTGTAAGTTCAGCAAATTATTTTCTCATTAGGTGGTGGTATTCTGATTTTGCATTAATTATTTACTTATTTTGGATTCTCAGTTAATGCTTCATTCCCCTGTGTAGAAAAAATGTTAAACAGCATTAAATATAGATAGAGCCTTATCACCTGTAAGTGTATATTCTTATCAGTATTATAAATATTTTTTTTTTTGCTGACCTACGCTGACTTGGCTGAAACAAACAAGCAAGAAAACTTAAGCTTACAGATAGGTTAATAAGTTCACACTTTTAAGTATTAAGTATTAAATTGTATCCATGAGGCAGTATAAATTAAAATTTAAATTCAAATAATAATTAAAAATATAAAAATACAAATAAATTTAGTATACATGACGGCATATCCCTGACTGGGTAAATATATTTACAGTACAGTACATAATTATACATTTATTTATGTTATAATTACATCCTTAATAAAGTAAAGTGCGCACGAGAAAAAAAAGTCGAGTTTGTACTATCTAAAAATAGTTCAAGTGGTCCTCCATATGGAACTTTAATCCAAAAAATTCCATCTCAAATAGGTTCTCCAGAAAAAAATTCCAAAGTCTGAATGAGCGCGTCGCTTAACATTGGGCCTTACCTGACAAACACCCTCGATTATCTCGAAAAAATACTGTGTTCAGTTTAATCAGTTTTTCTGCAAAAAATCTTGGAAATTTCTTATGATAATTTAACATGGACGATTTTCAAGATTTTTTTTTTTTTTACGGAAAATCTGATTCGAAAAAAAAATGCTCAAAATTTGCTTGTGGTTAAAGTTCAAGTCATAGAACATCGCTATATTTTTTTTATACCACTGAACGCAGTATTTTTTTGAGATAATCGAGGGTGTTTGTCCGGTAAGGCCTAATGTTAAGCGACGCGCTCATTCAGACTTTGGAATTTTTTTCTGGAGAACCTATATTTGTGATGGAATTTTTTTTATTTCAGTTCCATATGGAGGACCACTTGAACTAGCACTAACTCAACTTTTTTTTCTCGTGCGCACTTTACTTTAAAATTCAAGTATTTTTTTTAATGTTTTTCTTATTATGAAAGGATTCATTGATTGTATTGTTGGCTCAGAGTGTTGTACTTATTTTTATATTATTTTTCCCAAAATATATAACTTATAATAACTGTATAGAAAGCAACTACAGTATTTTCTTTTCTAATAATAATAATATAATAATAATATTATTATTATTATTATTCTTTACATAGTAAATCGATTTAGTAAAAACTGCTTAAAGTGTTACACTAAGGATTTACTGTATAATTGTTGGTGTTGCAGAGTATTGCTGACCAAGCCCCCTCCCCCGGGCTACCAATGCGAGTGGCTGCTCCTTCTCCTCCCCCGGTATCTGCCTCTCCTCCAGCAGTAGGCTTGGTAGGGGCAGAGGCAGTAACTGCAGCCGTGGTAGCTGCTCAGCAAAACCTGAGTGCTGAACAGCTGGGCAAGCTGCGCAGTGAACTGGATGTGGTGCAGACCAACATGACGGTGCTGGGCGCTATGTTGTCGGAGGTGGTGCCCGGCCAAGAGCACCCCAGCGACCTGGCATTGCTGCAAGAACTCCACGCAACCTGTCGGGCTATGCAGAGACGCCTTGTAGACCTCGTGGGCAAGGTAGCCCATGATCAGATGACTGCCGAGCTACTGCGTATCAATGATGAGATGAACAACCTCTTCCTCAGGTGCAGTGATGATAAGATTTTAATGGTGACACACTAGTGGTTTGTTGCTTTTGTTTTAAGGAAAAAAAAAAAAAAAAAAATGAAAGTGAAAAACTGACATGAGCAACGTAGTTTGAATCTTTATTTACTGATTTATAAATTCAAGAATGAATTTTCTCATGTTTTATTTTCTTTTTACTGCTGAAGATCTCTGATATTTTAGGCTAGATAAACTGGACAACATTATTTCACAACTTCTATAATGTTATATGTTTTGGAGGTTTTAAAGATTGTAATTGAGAAATATTACATTATCAATTTATCACTAATTTATTAGTTTGCTTTTGCATAGACAAGTTTATTAGAATAAGTAAAATGGCAACTTTAAAGTTTTTGACAATTTTTTGTTGGGGATTTGTTTTTATTTGTTGGCGTGACAGTGCTGAATGTGGCAGGTATGGGAGGTACGAGAAGAACCGTGATGCCAGTGGTGGGAAGGGGCGAGCTGGTATGGCTGGTGCGGCAGCCGCTGCAGGGATAGCCGCAGGAGCAGCTGGCGCAGAGGCAGCCTCCCTCATTGACCTGAGCGACACAGCAGCAGGAGGAGAGACAGAGGAACACCTCAACTCGAAGTTGGCAGGACTGAGTATGTACTATCTCCAAAATAATTTTGTTTGTGAGAGTGCTCAGCTAATTTCTTTGAATAAGAAGTCAATACCTACGTGAATATTAACAGCTGTTGTACAGAAGTGTAAAGAAAGGAAAAATCTAAAAGTATCACATAACTTTCTTAATAACTAAGTTCACAACACTCTCCAAACTACTCTCACCTCTTTGTATTAATTACTTGTACTTATAATTAATAATAACTCTGAATATTAATTATGTATACAGTATACTTAATAAACTCTCTACAGTCCAACTGCCTCAACGTAGACTGGAGGAAGATCAAACGTTAAGTTCCCTGCAAGTCTTATTAAACTGAAGGGGGCTAGTTCCAAGATCCCAATCAATGAGATTCATCCTAAATAATGAATAGAGGAGAAATAGCAACTTAAGATGACAAAATTGTTGTGTTTTCCAGATCTGACACCAGGCAGCGCCACCTCGCAGCTGAGTCAGATCGCCAGTCTGCCAGCCCAGCAGGGAGCGGAGGCCGAAGACTCCGAGTTTGATATGTTTGCCCAGGCCCGTAATGTGACGTATGAAAGCAGTAAAAGAGGGTAGGTCTATGACTAGTGATTACAGTTGATTACAATGGCCCCATGACGATGCTGAAAGACTGTTACTGTAGCTTAATAGGTGGTGATAAATTATTCAAAAAATAATAACTGTAATAAGCCATTTAGTATTAAAAAAAAAAAAAATCTCAACATAAAACTATTCTATTCTATAAACTATTCTATTCTATAAACCATTTTCATATTAATTTTTAATGAAGAACATCTACTGTATTTAGTATGTTCAAATCATAATTAACACAGTAAAAATTATTAATAAATAAATTATTGTTTATTTTTATCTTGATGTGATCCAAGTTTGTCACTGTACAACCAAAATGATTGAATAAAGAATTTGAATTGTTTGAATTATCAGCTAGACTGTCTTCTTATATTTGTTCTAATGAATGTGTGACTTTGCAGCAGCAGTTCTTACCAGGACAACCTTCAGCCAGACCAAAGCGCAACCACTCTTGGAGAACTGGCCCAGAACCGCTCTCAGCAGGTGAGTTGGCAATGTGACGTCCAAGGTCTCACAGTCTGATGTTACTATTTACTCATTACTATTTTTATTAAATTAATTTTGTTTATAATTTTAAAATAATTGGGATGTTATGTGGGATATTAATTATGTTTATCATTTTATTATCATTACATTTTCACTATATGCCTGATATTTTATTGAATGCTGCTCTTTTGTGCTTATGTTTGGTGTATTTGTGCTGCATATATTACTTAGTTGGCTTTTTTTCTTTTTTTCCATTTCAAGTTGGAAAGGGAGAGTGACTTTGATGAAATTGAAGCTTGGCTTGAGGAAAAGGTAAGATTCAAAAAGCGGGCTGAGAGAAATATATGAAGTTAATGGGGAATAATTTTCCACATGTTTATGGGTCTTTATTTTATATTTAAATAATAAAGTATTGTAAATGTTACTTTATTTTATTATTTTTTCAAATGTTGGTTCATTTTTATTATTGTGAATTTTCAGTTTGCACATTTAATGCCTGCTTGTAATTTAGTATATTTGTTATCTTTACAGTGGGACCAACATGTTGAATATTTCAAACTATGCTATTTTCATTTTCATGATGCAAATGCAAGCTGTGCAAGTGCTGCAGGAGTATATAAATTAGATTTTTAATATTTGAAACTCAATTTCAAAGTTATTCCTCTTTCATGGTCAGTTTGTCCATCTAATAAGATCATGTACTGTATATATATTTTTTGATTGTACACATAATTTTACTATTTTTATTTGTGTTTCACTGCCATATCTATTACATAAGAAGAAATGGAAGTTATAATAGAAATGCTTTTCTCATTGACATTTTTGAAATGTTAGTCTAAATTAAAATAAAATTAAAATTGCTGCAACAAATTTTCAGATGATCTTTATTATATTTTATGACTTGGAATGATGTTCTTACAGCCTGGAGAGGCCACTGAGGCCGTAGAATCTCTGACGAGCAGTGAATTTGAGCGTTTCCTTGCTGAACGAGCGGCTGCTGCAGAGCAGCTTCCCACGGTGACTGCTGGGGGTGCAACCCGACCCGCCACCACCCTAAGCCAAGCCTCCCCAGGGCGACCCACCACCCAGCCAACCAGGGAGCTGGACAAGGACGAGCCAGAGAATCCTCTCTTTGCCTTGTAACCCAGCAGCCTCCATCCCAAATAAGCATAACAAGATTTGGAGTAGCGTAAGTAAAATATTTATTTTATAAAAAATAAATTTCAATGTTGAAGACAGGGACTAAGCTGTTGAATAATACAGTACTGTATAGGTTCTCTACTTCTCTTACAGTACTGTATAGGTTCTCTACTTCTCTAAATAGTCAACTAGCATCATAAATTCTTCTTCGTTGCACACTCAAAATCTTGTTACGCTCAACTCCTAACAATATCTTATACTTGCTAGCTTATACAGGCTTCTTCTATTTCTATATTGACCTTTATTACTGGGGAAAGGGCATTTTAACATGTAAATTATGATTTCTTGTTCATTCTTTATGTATTGCAAAATATTGATGCACTTAAAATAAGAATTTTATGTGTGATTTAAATATACCAGGAATTAAGCAGTGTGTAAGATTTAATTTTTGTTTATTTTTATTGAGTTAATGATTCATAATATATATTGCATGCTAATGCCCAAATATTATCAGTTATGTTAGTACAGTAAAATATTTTAAAAGCTGTTTTTCAATTTTGTATAGATATTGGCCTTGTTCTTAAAAATAATTACTGATATTTATGTTAAATTATTTTAATTGGCTTAAAAGTTTGGGCATCGTTGTTGTCTTCACTGAATTAATTAGTACAATTTTCTTAATAGTTTTGCTAATATTGCTGTGGTAAAACCTATGCCAGGGGTGGTTTGTTTATTGCAATATATTTAAATCGCATTCCAATGAGTGCAAGTTGAGATCTCAGTGTTGTAAAGGTTTTGTTCCTTATGTAAATTCAAATAGGCATTAAAACTGTATACTGTAAAGATGGATAAAAATTGTATTTAAAAATTTAAGTTGTTGACCAACACCCAACATAAATTTTGACCATGTGAAGGGAAACTCATTCAATATATTTAATGTCTTCCTTCATTTTACATTAATCTTAAATCAGTAATTAACTAATTAATTTCTTCAATTTTAATTTGTATTAATACTAATAAAAATTCGCTTGTTTTCATTTACTAAGTTTAAATGAAATTTTAATTTTTTTTAAATATTAACAATTTTAGTCTCAACATTTTGAAAATTAATACTAATTTAATCCACGTAGTTAATGTGTTCTAGAACATGTTTTTAATAGTGTGATTAAAGAATATTTTGGTCAAGTTTTTTACTATTTGGTGTGTATTGTCTTACTTTAGCTGTTATAAAAGACATAATTTTGAGGATTTTTTTCAACAAATTATTAAAGTGATTGGACTTGCATGTTGCAATTTTGTTTAAATGTGGTGTTAAATTTAACTGCGGTATCAGTTTGCCTTCCAGGGGGAAAATAACATTTTTATTGATGAGTAGTATCCTTAATAATGATATTCCTTTATTAAAAAAAAAAAAAAAAAAAAAAAAATACAAAGGAAATTTTTGCAGTGTGTATAGCAGTGTGGCTGCAATACACTTCCCTGTAGTTTATGTGGTAAAAGCTTTGGAAGCATTAACGTTTCATAAAAATACAAATGGAGAGGGGTCAAGTTGCTGTATGTCCTGAAGTACTGGTATATTTATTAGTCATTTCAGTTTTAAATCAAAAATATATGTATTTCATAATTTATTGATACAAATTAAAGCAAGCAGTTTATTTTAGTGTCACATTTTTGAGTGACAAAATAAATGGAGTGCTTATCAAAGTTAAAGTTGTTTTGTGAATGAAAAATAATGCCGTTGTATGTATAAAATGAAATGGCCTGTGCCTTGTCGGGTGTAAAATTCTATTGACTTAAAGGAAATGTTTGTAAATCTGGTACGAGATGTAACATAAAAAATATATATATTGTGTAGTTATTATTTTCTTTAATTTTTAAGTAATTTTTATTTTGCCAAAAAAAAAATAATAATAATAATAATGTTAAAATGTTACTGTATACACATTTTTGTTCAAAGCTTCAAAATCCAACTTAAAAATTATATAATAATATAAAATGATGGCTGCAGCTTAATTTTTAATTGTATAGTTGTTTAATTATAATATAGCCTATATATATGATTATTAAATAAATATCCCTCTTAAATAACAAAATGTTTTTATTCATTCAATAACCACTTTAAAGTAGAGTTCCTATCAGCTGATGTCAAAAAATGAAAACTGAGTTAGTTTAAAAATAGTTCCAGTGTTCCTGCATATGGAACCGAAATCCAAAAAATCCCATCTCACACGCCAGAAAAAAAATCCAAAGTCAGAGTGAATGCGTCGCTTAACATGGGGCCTTACCTAAAAAAGACCCTCGAATATCTCGAAAAAATACACCGTTAGGTGGTATAAAAAAAATATGACAATGTTCTATGACCCGAGCTAATCGAGATTTAACAGAAAAACGAATAAAAAAAAAAATTCACTCGAATCCATTTTTCCGTAAAAAAAATCATGAAAATTTTCCATGTTAATTCCCATAAGAGTTTTTCTTGATTTTATGACGGGAAAACGGATTCGAGAACGTATGTTTTTTAAACAACTTTTGGTTAAAGCTCGAGCCATAGAACATGGCTATATTTTTTTCATACCACCTAACGGTGTATTTTTTCGAGATATTCGAGGTTGTTTTTTCAAGTAAGACCCCATGTTAAATGACGCGTTCTCTCTGACTTTGGAATTTTTTTCTGGAGAACCTATGTGAGATGGAATCTTTTGGATTTCGGTTCCGTATGTAGGAGCACTGGAACTATTTTTAAAAAATACTAACTCGTTTTTTTGCTGTCTTTTTTGTAGTAGACCCTTTACTTTAAATTCATTTCAAGATTATCTTTTATATTATACTGTATCAAAAAACTAAATTGTCAAGTTTTCATCACACATACACACAGTACGAGGAAAAAATACATATGACTTAACAAATACTCAATAAATTGTACTTTCATAGCTGAGAATGTCCCTCTTCACCCCTTCCTTTATGGCATCTTCATAAAAAAATCACCACAAAACACATGACAAATAATATATTTCTAAAACTAGAATGCAACTTAATTAATTAAAGTAGAGTGAGCGATTGCATTTTTTTTAGTATTTTATTTTCTAAAAATAGTTTAAGCTGCCCTCTATTGAGAAATGAAAACCAAAAAATTCCATCTCAAATAGTTTCTCCACAAAAAATTCCCAAAGTTGGTGTTTCGGAGGCCTTTGACGTGCAGCCTTATGGAACATAAAACCGCGTTTTACTTCAACATTTTCTGAACTATGCTACCATTTAAAAAATACCTACGTAATCTTTGATGAATTCTTTAATGGATTTTTAAATAAAAAAAAAATTTTACGGAGCCGTTTTTTCGGAAAAAAATCTTTAAGTTTTTGCGGGTTAATTTCCATAAGGATTTTCATTATTTTTTCCCACGTAAACGACCCCGTAAAATTTTTTTTATTTGAAAATTCATTAAAGAATTCATCATAGATTACGTAAGTATTTTTTATATGGTACCATAGTTCAGAAAAAGTTGGAGTAAAACGCGGTTTTATGTTCCATAAGGCTGCACGTTAAAGGCCTCCGAAACACCAACTTTGGGAATTTTTTGTGGTGAAACCATTTGAGATGGAATTTTTTGGTTTTCATTTCTCAATAGAGGGCAGCTTAAACTATTTTTAAAAAATAAAATATTAAAAAAAATGAACTCGCTCACTCTACTTTAATAAACATTATTGAGCAAATAATAAAAGAAAAAAACTTTAAACTGATTATAGTTTAAAGTAAAAGTGTGAGCAAATATGCAGATAACAAAAATTAATAACTAACATATTAATAAATTAAATAAATGGTATCAGACATTTATAATATCTTGATAAAATTAGTCATAAAATTAGTCATGTAATTCAAAGATGTTAAAACAAAATAAAACTTTACATTTGGAATGAACAATAGTAATAATTGGGTTATTATTGAGCATTTAAACAATCAAATAATATTGACCTCATAAAGTACCAATAGATGGCATTGAAAACAGCCTCTATAGAATCAGTATGACTCAACTACACGTGTACTTTAGCCAGTAGCAAAGCTCAGATATCAAAACAATGACACTTTTAGAATCACCCAGGTAAAATCCACCAGATGTCCATACCTGTCTTTATGACGTCAATAGAGATTGAAGATCGAGGCATGGACTTTCGTAGATACATGTATGAACAGTTATCATACTTTATTTACACAAATTTTATGCCGTATAATATATTGATTAATACAAGATTGTTGGTTATAATTATATAAGGTTATACTGTGTAGCAAAGTCTTCTGCTCGTTGTTAGTAAACAAAGTATTGTTGTGTAATGTCTGTCGCGTGAAAGGAAAAACATGGGACGGTTGTTGATTTACATGTTAACTTATGGAAAATGACCGTTAATTATGAAGTTGACACCGTTGCCTAGCGCCAACAATGCCATTACGTTCTCTGCTCTGGTGGCAAAATTAGGCACTACGTCGTCCCATGTTTAACAATGAAAAAGGCTTCATGCGACAGACATTATAAACAATGGTTTGTTACAACCATTGTGCGAGTAGAAGACTTTGCTGTGTAGATCAAAATCAAAAAAGTAGAACGTTTACATCATACAAAGCAGGAATTAATTAAGTTAAATAAAATCTTATTGTTATAAGTTGCTAGCTGTAACAACACAGAAATAATACTATAACATATTTAATTTGCATAATTATAAAGTCTTTTAGGAAATTAAAAGGCAAGAATAAAATGGTGTTGGCATTGAATCTGCATGATATATCTGAAAACAAAACAAAAGTTCTCGGATAGGAGCTCTATAGAAAGTCGCAAACAAACTTCAATTCTGCATGCTCATATAATATAAAGCACAAATGAAATAGCTGATTGCTGCAACCACGGCAAATATTTTATTTTATTTCATAATGAAATTTTATTAGGGCAGACTTGATAGTATTTGTAAAATAACCTGAAAAGCATTATTTGTCATTAATTGACATGCAGATACAGATCAAGTTATTTTAGTAGCTATAATATAACACATATAATAGAAGTCGTTTTTAACATTAGTGAGTGTCTCGTACACTATGCTACCGTGTAATAACTCTCAATGCATATGAGTATATCAATAAACAAACTCGGTTTAGGTTATTAGATAAATACTATGAAGAATATTCTAGGAAAATTTCAAATATTCTGGAAAAAAAAAATGCTGTGGTTGCAGGTAGAGTGAATGGGGTACTGACCGGTATTTGAGTTAGCAATACTAGTAAAAAGTACTGTGAATTCTATGAAGAATGAGCCCTATTAGAGCATTCTACGACAATTTGCTGATTTAATATGAATTTTTAAAACTTTTTTTGATGACGTCATACCATTGAATCTTAAATGGGAAAATGCATCAGTTAACATTGCTAAAATGAAAAGTTATTGAGGTAGGAATTTGAAACCTTCATTATCGTGATTCTAGCACCTAAAAAACTTGCAAATGAAGTTTTGGTTACATTTCAATATTAAGTATGGGATTTGGCAATGTTAACTGATCTATTTTCCCATTTAAGATTCAATGCTATGACGTCATTTTTGAGAGGTTTTAAAAATTCATATAAAATCAGGAAATTGTCGTAGAATGCTATAATAGGGCTTGTTGTTCATGAAATTCTCGTGCCTTTTGAAATATTGACAAAAGCTTGAAAAAAAGTTTTTGGTCAGTACCCCATTATTACACAATTTACAACAAACGTCTATCTCATCTTTACTGAATACGCATAATATATGAGCGACGTCATATGTGAGTCTTCTCATAGGGCTTCTATATAGGTCTTTTAGGGCTCTGTTATCTATCATGTGATCACTTTCTTATTCAAATTTATATGTCTGACTCAAATGCTATATAATATACATAATACTGTGGAAGGGTCATAGGCCGCCAGAGTCTTTTTTTTTTTTTTTTTAAAATCTTATGCAAATTATATAAACTTATAAATAGAATCTATAAGTACTACATTAATTACATTAATTATTACCATTAGATCATGCAACCCAGATATTTTATTCATAGTCAGTTAAGAGAAAGTGTATAGGTGTATACTGTATATATATACACATGTATAAGTTTATCCTTAAAATGTAATGAATTCATGGGATGATTCCATTCTTTGCCCAGAATACATTTAGAAGATCTCTAATTTTTCAATACTTGGTAGCATTATTTTACACAACACAAATTCACTACCACGATATAAATGTATAGTCAGCGATTTCTTAAGAAAAAAGTTAACAAATACACATGTATATTCGTTTAGTGGAAAATCGTCAAAATAAAGACACATATGTACAATGAACCAAAGTAAAAGAAACATTATAAGAAATGTTGAAACAAAATTTAAATTTCCTTTTCTTTCTTTCTCATTATCACTTTGAAAAAAGAATGAAAATCCATTTTGTTGATACCTGTCTTTTTACTGTAGTAAAAATAAGGTGTGTATCTAAACCTTGGCAGGCTTGGTCTTGACTCGTCCCAGGAAATCGTTGAAGGGAGAGCCGAGGTAGTAGGTATGGTCAATGACCACAAAGTCACTGACGAAGGCCACCTTGTTGTCAGTGCTGTGCAGACTACCCACTATCTCACCTTCCTCACTCAGCTCCACCACAATCAGGCCCTGTGGGTAGATTGCAGTCATCGACTCTAGATTGCCAATCTAATAACAAATGTGAAATGAGCTATTAGAATTAGAGTAGGGCAATACCATGTTAATTTCTTTAATTCAAGAAAATATTGAATAACTTCATTTAAAAATTTTAAAATACATGCATAATTTTGTACCATATTAGAGTACAGTTTAGTAATTTAATTAGAATATAATTATATTAACTTTTTTTTTTTGCATTTTTTCTTAAATGAAATTAATTGTTGCAAAAATAATAGAAAATAAAAATAAAACTAAAAACAGTAAATGCACATGTCATTTTAATTATTAATTATTTTGATTATTAATTACTAATATTTTTTTGTTTTTAAGTGTTTTTACAGCTAAAAAAATCCATGAATTTGTTAAATGTTTAGCATGTATTGTCACAATAATGTATCAACTGATATAATTAATGTGTATAAAAATAAATAAATATTAATTAATTTGTTAAACTGAATGAAACCAAGCTGTGACCCGAGTACATTCTCCAGAGTATTAAAACAAAAATAATATTGATATACATTATGTTATTTAAGTATTGTATGAATAAATTAATGAAATAGAAAAAAAGAAGATAATATATGCTCTAATTTTAGAGTTGATTGTCAAACCACAAAGGTCTGCTAAAGTACCCAGTGCGTGATGACTCCAGTGTAGTGGTTGGGGTAGGCTCTGTGCAGCAACTCGAAGGGCACTTCCATGAGACAGATGACGCGAGCAAAAAGGCGACGAACTAGCGGGTACGGTGCAATCAGGTCAATCAGTGTAGGAAAGCCCGTGGTGTGGGGAATCACAATGGGAACGAAGAACCCGCCCTTATTGTTTCTACGGACATTGTCTGGCATGCCGGGAAGACCATCCACAAATATCTCTGAGGTGCCTTTTTTTGCACCACTCAGCCAGTACCTGCAGGTATAAGAATACACCAGTTTCAGATGAAGGTAAAAACAATTTAAAAAAAAAAGTCATATCAGCACAGATAATTCATGTTATTATATAATTTATTTTATAGATATGAGGAAGTTGCTAAAATTTATTGAAGTAAAAGAATTACAATTCTCACAGGGGTTACTTTCAAAATTATGCATGTATACATCAGTATAGTTCTTTAAATTAAGTAGATTAAGGCATAAAGTTTCTTTAATTCGGAAAACTTTTCATACTAACCTTAGCAAACGGCTCCGAATGGTTTCCGAGACTATAAGGAAGTCCTCATTCTTGGAAAGAGCAACACCTTTAGCATAATGAATTTTATCTAAAAGTAGAGTATTTGTTTTCTTTATTGGATCATACTTGAATAATCTAAAAAGAAAAACATTGTCATAAATTTTGCACTGGATTCACGTTACATATATTTTCATGTACCTTCCTGAAGCATCACCAAACATAACGAGTCCTGCATCATCAAAGTAGACGTCACAACTAGATGTAGTCCAGTACACACTTCCGTCTTGGGCAACTGTTACACTATTTACAAGCTTTGCCAACTTGCCTTCTATAGGCTTTTCTGTTTGTATTATGTGCATCACCTTCCCTGCAAGTTAAACAGTCAGTATATATGCAACCATAAATTTTATTTCAAATGAAATTCTGTATATGGTTATATAATTTAATACTTTACCCGAGTTAACATTGACTTTATATATTCCATAGTAAGCATCAGCAACGTAAAGCATTCCATGTTTATCAAACTCCATGCCAAATAATCGCCCACACTTCTTTTCATCCCAGGCTCCTTCTGTTATAATTTGATAGAGAGACTTTCATGAGGAGAAACAAGAAGTGAGAACTGCAATGTATTTAAATAGATGAAGTAAACCTTACCACAAGGATGAATAATAGAAGCAACTGTCATAAAATTGTCACCAACAATTTTAATTATATCTCCACCTTGGATACCAGTGTATAACGTTTTATTAGCCACAGCAAAGCTTTTAGGACTCTTGATCTGGCCTTTAAATAAGTGCTCTGCTCCATTCAGTTTCTCATTAATAGCAAGAGCACCTTCCAAGTCTCTTGGTGGCGTTACACTGGTAAAAACAGCAAAATACATTTAGGTATAAGCAATCAAAATTTTCTAGGTGAGCAATGCAGTAATAAACAAACTTACCTAAAGGGTGTAAACTCCATGTCTGGGGGTAGGTTGGGTAAAAAGGCAATTATTAAAAGAATTACACACAGGATGAGGATTCTACTAATTAAGAATATGCAGAAAGACATGGTACAAAGTATTCTGTTACAAATTTGAAGTTTAAAATGTTGAGGAGTACAATTATATAAGTAACTGGCCGGTACCAAGAACCACAGAGAAGATTCACTTTGGGGTGTAGTCCACCCAGCTGAAGTTACCTCCAAATCACCTCCACGCCAGCTCCAAGGAATTGTGACGTCACGGAAAAGTACAACCCTCGCACACTGATCTTGTTTGTATTTTAAAACGTTAATTCTCGGGTTAAATGGATTATTAACGACCTGTAGACTGAATATAAATAGTATTTATAACATTTAAGTGTCATTTATAAAAATTCTATGATTTTTTATCAAAATAACTCTACATAAGGTAGCCGCTTCCCAACTACTGCGCATAAAGCATCTTCGTTTTACGATGCGCGCTTGGCGTGATGAACGAACGAGTTCTGATGACGTCATGAGAGACGAGATTTTTGCGCTGCAGTTCAAACTTATACAATTCGCAATTTATAATACTATTTTATTCGTTTCTTAAAGTGAAATTATAGAGTACATAATAGTTAAAATTTGTACTTTATCATTTCTTTATTCATTTTAATATAAATTTATATAAGAAATATGGTGAGGTGTGCCGTACTTACTTGTAGAAACTCTACTGATGGGAATAAAGTATATATAGCTTCATCATGCATTATATAATTAAGTTAATTTTACGGTTTTCCTAAGGAAATGAAATACTGTGACCAATGGCTCAAGTTATGTGACAGAGAGGAGACAAATTTGACATTAAATATGCAAAAGTATGTTCAGATCATTTTCCAGAAGAGTTATACACCATAATATAGAATGTAAATTGCTGAAAAAAAATGAAAAAGAAAAAAAGTGCAAATGCAAGTTAAGGGTAAGGTAACGCCACCAATGTTAAAAAAAATCCCTCACACAAAAATTCTGAAAAAAATTTAAAATGTTCTCCTCTACATCCCCTATCAGTAGCTAAAATATCAGGTATACAAATACGATCTAGTTTTTGAGTTATGAATTTTTAAAGTTGGCTAATTTAACATGGAGAAATGGAATTCCCATGTTAAATTAGTCAACTTTAAAAATTCATAACTCAAAAACTAGATCGTATTTGTATATCTGATATTTTAACTACTGATTGGGGATGTAGAGGAGAACATTTTAAATTTTTTTCAGAATTTTTGTGTGAGGGACTTTTTTTAACATTGGTGGCGTTACCTTACCCTTAATTGCCAATGACTGCAGTTCCCACACTAAAACTTCCACGTAATAGACAAAAGACGAAAGCCCAGGAGCAACGCGAGAAAAGAGCACACTAAGAAGAATAAATCACAAAATTGCAGAAGATTTGCTGCTTCTCAATCATGGTATAATTCTTATAATATATTATATGTATATTAATATATATAGTATCCGCAAATGCCAGCTAGAGCTCTTTATTTGTGCACTCTTTCTGCAATAATAAAGGTGCTGTCTGCTGTATTTACACTTCTTTTATCATGTAGCATATATATATAACTATATATATATATTATTTTTTATATGCATGTGTACTACTAATAGTACTAATACATATATACTAAAAAAAGGTGCAGAAAATTCATCAGAAAGTGCAATTATACAAATGAAGCCAGTTTTGAAGCTGATATATATATTATATTATATAATTATAAAAAATTATGCATCAATTATATAGGATACACCCCTAAGAGCTTATAGCTCGCGGCGGGGTACTGGGTAGGGATAAGAGGTAGGGAACGGATAGTGGCCACGCCTGGCATGCTTACGCGTCCCAGCATTCGCTGAGGTGATCGAGACTGAGGGAACCGTGGAAAACCTCAGTCAGGACGGACACCTCTACTTTTTCTCAATGGACCAAAGCGATGTCCAAAGCCTGGGGAACCACACACAAGTGCACCACTGCACTGGGTGGAAAGCGAGACGAATTTACCCTAGGGAGGGAGCAGCGGCGTATTTTTTACTTGAAACGGTCACCCATCCAAGTACTAACCACACTCGACGTAGCCTGACTTCGGTGATCTAACGAGAACCGGTCAATGCACAGCGCCACAATTGACACATTTTGGTCATATGTATGTATATTTAAATTAATAAACAACATTCACTATAATTGTAGCTCAAAAATAAGAATTTATATGTTTATTATATCATATATAATTTGTTAATATAATAATATATGCTGTGATTTATGATTATAAAGTATATGCATATATACACTTTATATATATATGCATATATGTATAAGTATATACTTTATTATAAAGTATGAATCTTCATGCAAACAACACGAATAACATAATTATATATATAATAAAACTATATAAGAATTTATTTATAAAGTCTTTTATATTTATATATATTTATATACAGTATATATATAAGCATATGTTTTTACTTCGCTCTTATAATCATGCACATGTCTGAATGGTGACAAAGTATTTTTTGTTATATTCACCTTTACTTTATGCTGGAGTTAGTCAAGCTAGTCCAACATTAATTCAGAATACGAGGTGGTACGTGGTAAAAAAAAAAAAAAAAAATGTAGAATTATGTAAAATCAACCGACGTACCCATCTCATTTCATATGAATCACACGTAGCAAAATAGCCTGCAGAGATACTTAAAAATAATATTATAGCTGTAAATTAAATTTATTCCAGTTGCAATGCATATGCTGCAAAGTCTACCCTAGTCGAAAAATAAGAGTATTAAGTGATAATTTGAGCAGTAGTCAAGTAGTCAACTACTTGACTACTGTTCAAATTATCACTTAGCACTCTTACTTTTCGACTAGGGTATAGAGGCGTGCATAGTGAACCAAAACTTTTTTAATATAGAAGTAGATATGCTCTTCTTACATGTCCCAAAATGTATCTATGTCTATATTGGAGCTGCAGCTCTATATAGCACGTGAAGCACGAGTATTAATTAAGTTCTTGCAGTCCAGCCAGAGGTGTAAATTAATTTGATGTAGTTGTTATACTAAATGAGAGCCCGCGGATCAAACGGGATTAAAAAACATACAATTATATTGTAGTTAAAGGTTATTTTCTTATCTCATATCACTGCATGATAAAAAGATTCGAATTGTAGTGTAAATGGTCTTTAATCCCGCTTCATCCAAAAGAAATCAGTTAACCATATAGGGTTATTATAACAAGAAATAGAAAAATATTTGTCGGAAAAGGGATCGAGATATAATATAAGATAAAAAACATAATATTATAATTAACTATTTTAGATTTTTTATAGTCCGTAGACTAGATGTTATCTCTATCAGATGACGTTTATTTAATTAATTTCAATGTGCTTTTTCCGTCATCGATATGTGTCATATAAATCCAAGTAAAAGTATTTGAAAGAAAATAGTGGTCCCTGCCAGCAATTGAACCTAGGACCTTCCAATTTCCGGTTGGCTGCTCTTTTCCCTGAGCCACTGGAGCCCACCACTGAATTCTATACTTTTACTTTAATTATATGATACTCAAGGCAGCACGGAAATTAGGAGGTCCCAGCAGGTTCTGATCCGCAATTCCTTATTATAGCTGGCAGACACCAGTATTTTTATTTGGACACTTTTACTTAAATTTATGATACATTTTATATCGATGACCGAAAAAGCACATTGGAATTAAATAATATATATAACTATATTAGTACTACAATACTATAGTATTACATATGTATAGTAATATATGACCAATTAAAAAAAAAATACATTTTTTCAGCACTATACAGTATAAATATAATTATTGTAGTTACAGTTTTCTAAAACAATACTCTCAAAACTTTATTTATTTTATTTCTTTAATTATATTCATATGAAATACCAGTTAGTATTATTAAAAAACTTAATTATAATACACATTCTTTATTATTTATAAAAGGGATATATAACACAGTTATGTAGATATTAGAAACAGTCTCTTAATTGATACCAATAGTTCACTATATCTGCAATATTCATTATAATGAAGAAGCAGACTAATTATTATTTAACATGATCGAGCAGCAAATGATACAGCTGGCCAATAACTATAGAATACACAATGACCAATATATATAATGGCTCAAATGCTGGAAGATCTCGAAAATTTCTCTTGCCGCACATGAGATGACTGGATCACAGCCACGGCGACCTCGCTCACATCTTCTACTGCCGCCGAGCTGGAAACGCACTGCCGCTGCTGGAGTACTGCCGCATCTGAAAAATAAAATTGATTAGAATTTGTAAGAGGGGGTAAGGGAAGGAGTGAAGCAACCTGGAGATTAGGCCAAAATGATGAGGAATAAAAGTAAACAAAAAAAAAATAATAAGCAAATAAATAAAAAAGTAAATAGGTATTAAATAAGAAATAAATTAACACTGTTTATGCAATCCAAGAGGTCCAATCACCGGGACAAGTGAGTGGCCGTCCTAACAATACCCTGATGCCAAACATGAAACCCGTAAGGGCTGTGTACTATATAGTGTGCACTCTTAATTAAGTCCCCAGTCGGACTGTACAGATGTAAATATTGGAAACAAAATTAATCTATGCTTTTGAAAAGCAATTAATTTATTTTATTATTATTATTTTAATGAGACCGTGAAGATCAAACTAGCCTAAAAACGATTCAGGTAGAAAGTTGCTTTCTGATAGAAATATTACAAAACCGACTTTCAGTGAAATATATATATATATATATATATATATATATATATATATATATATATATATATATATATATATATATATATATATATATATATATATATATATATATATATATACAGTATAATATGCACATTATAAGCTACTGTACTTTGATCTTGGCTTATATAATAATTATAATGCATTATATACACATACAGGGGCATATATGGTCCTCAACTTTAATATATGCATATCATACACATTACATGCAGATGTTACCAGGCACGGATACAGCGGGGGGTGGGGGGCCGCGGCCCAAACCCAAATTTCGGATTTAACATGGACAATATAGGCATTTTCTCCACTCAATTTTTTATTTAACATTGGTCTTATGAAGAGAGCCCCAACCCAAATTTCTTTTCTGGATCCGTGCCTGGATATTAGCACAGATCACCTCTGCACGTAACCTCTCTTAACTCCAATATGCATACCAGTTAGTTATCAATTTTTATATCATACAATATGCATATAAATTTACTGGTGGTAAAAGTGACAAATATACCTACTATATAATATAAAGTGAACTGGATCGCAGCCACGGCGACCTCGCTCACATCTTCTACTGCCGCCGAGCTGGAAACGCTCTGCTGCTGCTGAAGTACTGCCGCATCTGAAAAATAAAATTGATTAGAATTTGTAAGAGGGGGTAAGGGAAGGAGTGAAGCAACCTGGAGATTAGGCTAAAATGATGAGATAAAAGTAAAAAAAAAAAAAAAGCAAATAAATAAAAGAGTAAATAAGTAAGTATTAAATACTAAATATATATGTATATAATATATACTGTATATATATATGTATATTTTTTTTTACAAGGATACACCCCTAAGAGCTTAATGGGTATAGGGAACACTGTTTTTTGAATCCAAGGTCCAATCACCGGGAGGAGTGAGTCCTAAAAACACCTCGGCTGGAGGAACATTGTTTAATAGCCATGAATCATGTTGTCCTGTACAAAAACCAGTTGTTTGTAATAAATAAATTAAAAAAAAACGTATAATGAAGGTGCAGGTGAAAAGAAAAAAATAAGAAAAAAAAAAGCTCTTTCGACAGATGACTATATAGGCATATGCATGCAGTATGCATATATACCGTATAATATATCATACAGTATGTACAGTACTGTACTGCATGCAGTACATAAGCCCGTTGATGTTTATGAGCATTATGCATAAATGGAATGTACGATGTATGCATACGTATATATAATTATTTATGCATAGATGCGGTTCATTACCTGATTCTGAAACCACGCTGGAACCCAATTATCACAATAAAAAAATGCATCAGAACGATGGGAACAATTTAAGAAGACTTCACAAAAAGGAAACAATTAAGTGCCATATTTATCACATTGTTAAAGCACTTAAAAGACTTAATGAAAGCTTTTAAATTCAAATATTGGTTACGTATATATCAGGTAATATTTACAACAAATTTTTTTTTAACAATTTTCATACAAACGACTTATTTTAAAGATGTAAAAATAAATTAACTCAAAGAATTTACACGCGTTAGTCTATGCACTGAAACAGCTGACTGAGCTCTCGTCTATCATGACGTCACACAGACCACGTGACTGGTGCTGCGTGCGGGCGTTCAAAAAAGCAACCAGGAAGGTTGTACCTTCTGTAGAGGTATTTTGATTTTTTATTAAGAAATTAGCTAAACTAAAAAATTAAAGGCGGCAAAATTTTAAATGCCATGTGTGTCGGAGCTTTTATTAATTAAATTTTAAAAGTTGTTGAGCTCATTATTTAATTTCTAGGGAACGAAGTGTACATCGTGCCGGTTACTAACACATCACAAATTATAGGTAACAACATCCTTTAAATGAATCCGTAAAAAAATTTGATGAAACCAGGGGATAAAGGAACAATTTTGTCTTGGAGGTGGAAATTTATTAAAAAAATCAACGATCCTCGGTATAAAATAATTTCTAGGGAACGAAGTAAACGTCGTGCCAGTTACTGACACATCACAGATTATAGGTAACAACATCCTTTAAATGAATCCGTAAAAAAATTTCATGAAACCAGGGGATAAAGGAACAATTTTGACTTGGAGGTGGAAATTTATTTAAAAAAATCAACGATCCTCGGTATAAAAAAATTTCTAGGGAACGAAGTGTACGTCGTGCCAGTTACTGACACATCACAAATTATAGGTAACAACATCTTTTAAATGAATCCGTAAAAAAAATTCATGAAACCAGGGGATAAAGGAACAATTTTGACTTGGAGGTGGAAATTTATTAAAAAAATCAACGATCCTCGGTATAAAATAATTTCTAGGGAACGAAGTGTACGTCGTGCCAGTTACTGACACATCACAAATTATAGGTAACAACATCTTTTAAATGAATCCGTAAAAAAATTTGATGAAAGCAGGGGATAAAGGAACAATTTTGACTTGGAGGTGGAAATTTATTTAAAAAAATCAACGATCCTCGGTATAAAAAAATTTCTAGGGAACGAAGTGTACGTCGTGCCAGTTACTGACACATCACAAATTATAGGTAACAACATCCTTTAAATGAATCCGTAAAAAAAATTCATGAAACCAGGGGATAAAGGAACAATTTTGACTTGGAGGTGGAAATTTATTTAAAAAAATCAACGATCCTCGGTATAAAAAAATTTCTAGGGAACGAAGTGTACGTCGTGCCAGTTACTGACACATCACAAATTATAGGTAACAACATTCTTTAAATGAATCCGTAAAAAAATATCATGAAACCAGGGGATAAAGGAACAATTTTGTCTTGGAGGTGGAAATTTATTAAAAAAAATCAACGATCCTCGGTACAAAAAAAATTCTAGGGAACGCAATAAACGTCGTGCCAGTTACTGACACATCACAAATTATAGGTAACAACATTCTTTAAATGAATCCGTAAAAAAATTTGATGAAACCAGGAGATAAAGGAACAATTTTGTCTTGGAGGTGGAAATTTATTAAAAAAATCAACGATCCTCGGTATAAAAAAATTTCTAGGGAACGAAATAAACGTCGTGCCAGTTACTGACACATCACAAATTATAGGTAACAACATCCTTTAAATGAATCCGTAAAAAAATTTGATGAAACCAGGGGATAAAGGAACAATTTTGACTTGGAGGTGGAAATTTATTTAAAAAAATCAACGATCCTCGGTATAAAAAAATTTCTAGGGAACGAAGTGTACGTCGTGCCAGTTATTGACACATCACAAATTATAGGTAACAACATCCTTTAAATGAATCCGTAAAAAAATTTCATGAAACCAGGGGATAAAGGAACAATTTTGACTTGGAGGTGGAAATTTATTTAAAAAAATCAACGATCCTCGGTATAAAATAATTTTTAGGGAACGAAGTGTACGTCGTGCCAGTTACTGACACATCACAAATTATAGGTAACAACATCCTTTAAATGAATCCGTAAAAAAATTTCATGAAACCAGGGGATAAAGGAACAATTTTGACTTGGAGGTGGAAATTTATTTAAAAAAATCAACGATCCTCGGTATAAAAAAATTTCTAGGGAACGAAGTGTACGTCGTGCCAGTTACTGACACATCACAAATTATAGGTAACAACATCTTTTAAATGAATCCATAAAAAAATTTCATGAAACCAGGGGATAAAGGAACAATTTTGACTTGGAGGTGGAAATTTATTAAAAAAAATCAACGATCCTCGGTACAAAAAAATTTCTAGGGAACGCAATAAACGTCGTGCCAAATACTGACACATCACAAATTATAGGTAACAACATCTTTTAAATGAATCCGTAAAAAAATTTGATGAAACCAGGGGATAAAGGAACAATTTTGTCTTGGAGGTGGAAATTTATTAAAAAAAATCAACGATCCTCGGTATAAAAAAATTTCTAGGGAACGAAGTGTACGTCGTGCCAGTTACTGACACATCACAGATTATAGGTAACAACATCTTGTAAATTAATCCGTAAAAAAATTTGATGAAACCAGGGGATAAAGGAACAATTTTGTCTTGGAGGTGGAAATTTATTAAAAAAATCAACGATCCTCGGTATAAAAAAATTTCTAGGGAACGAAGTGTACATCGTGCCAGTTACTGACACATCACAAATTATAGGTAACAACATTTTTTAAATGAATCCGTAAAAAAAATTCATGAAACCAGGGGATAAAGGAACAATTTTGACTTGGAGGTGGAAATTTATTAAAAAAAATCAACGATCCTCGGTACAAAAAAATTTCTAGGGAACGCAATAAACGTCGTGCCAGTTACTGACACATCACAAATTATAGGTAACAACATCCTTTAAATGAATCCGTAAAAAAATTTGATGAAACCAGGGGATAAAGGAACAATTTTGTCTTGGAGGTGGAAATTTATTAAAAAAATCAACGATCCTCGGTATAAAAAAATTTCTAGGGAACGAAATGTACGTCGTGCCAGTTACTGATACATCACAGAGTATAGGTAACAACATCTTTTAAATGAATCCGTAAAAAAATTTCATGAAACCAGGGGATAAAGGAACAATTTTGACTTGGAGGTGGAAATTTATTAAAAAAAATCAACGATCCTCGGTACAAAAAAATTTCTAGGGAACGCAATAAACGTCGTGCCAGTTACTGACACATCACAAATTATAGGTATCAACATTCTTTAAATGAATCCGTAAAAAAATTTCATGAAACCAGGGGATAAAGGAACAATTTTGACTTGGAGGTGGAAATTTATTTAAAAAAATCAACGATCCTCGGTATAAAAAAATTTCTAGGGAACGAAGTGTACGTCGTGCCAGTTACTGACACATCACAAATTATAGGTAACAACATCTTTTAAATGAATCCGTAAAAAAATTTGATGAAACCAGGGGATAAAGGATCAATTTTGACTTGGAGGTGGAAATTTATTAAAAAAAATCAACGATCCTCGGTATAAAAAAATTTCTAGGGAACGAAGTGTACGTCGTGCCAGTTACTGACACATCACAAATTATAGGTAACAAAATCTTTTAAGTGAATCCGTAAAAAAATTAGATGAAACCAGGGGATAAAGGAACAATTTTGTCTTGGAGGTGGAAATTTATTAAAAAATCAACGATCCTCGGTATAAAATAATTTCTAGGGAACGAAGTGTACGTCGTGCCAGTTACTGACACATCACAAATTATAGGTAACAACATTCTTTAAATGAATCCGTAAAAAAATTTGATGAAACCAGGGGATAAAGGAACAATTTTGTCTTGGAGGTGGAAATTTATTAAAAAAAATCAACGATCCTCGGTATAAAATAATTTCTAGGGAACGAAATAAACGTCGTGCCAGTTACTGACACATCACAAATTATAGGTAACAACATTCTTTAAATGAATCCGTAAAAAAATTTCATGAAACCAGGGGATAAAGGAACAATTTTGACTTGGAGGTGGAAATTTATTTAAAAAAATCAACGATCCTCGGTATAAAAAAATTTCTAGGGAACGAAGTGTACGTCGTGCCAGTTACTGACACATCACAAATTATAGGTAACAACATCTTTTAAATGAATCCGTAAAAAAAATTCATGAAACCAGGGGATAAAGGAACAATTTTGACTTGGAGGTGGAAATTTATTAAAAAAAATCAACGATCCTCGGTACAAAAAAATTTCTAGGGAACGCAATAAACGTCGTGCCAGTTACTGACACATCACAAATTATAGGTAACAACATCCTTTAAATGAATCCGTAAAAAAATTTGATGAAACCAGGGGATAAAGGAACAATTTTGTCTTGGAGGTGGAAATTTATTAAAAAAATCAACGATCCTCGGTATAAAAAAATTTCTAGGGAACGAAGTGTACGTCGTGCCAGTTACTGACACATCACAGATTATAGGTAACAACATCTTTTAAATTAATCCGTAAAAAAATTTGATGAAACCAGGGGATAAAGGAACAATTTTGTCTTGGAGGTGGAAATTTATTAAAAAAATCAACGATCCTCGGTATAAAAAAATTTCTAGGGAACGAAGTGTACGTCGTGCCAGTTACTGACACATCACAAATTATAGGTAACAACATTTTTTAAATGAATCCGTAAAAAAAATTCATGAAACCAGGGGATAAAGGAACAATTTTGACTTGGAGGTGGAAATTTATTAAAAAAAATCAACGATCCTCGGTACAAAAAAATTTCTAGGGAACGCAATAAACGTCGTGCCAGTTACTGACACATCACAAATTATAGGTAACAACATCCTTTAAATGAATCCGTAAAAAAATTTGATGAAACCAGGGGATAAAGGAACAATTTTGTCTTGGAGGTGGAAATTTATTAAAAAAATCAACGATCCTCGGTATAAAAAAATTTCTAGGGAACGAAATGTACGTCGTGCCAGTTACTGATACATCACAGATTATAGGTAACAACATCTTTTAAATGAATCCGTAAAAAAATTTCATGAAACCAGGGGATAAAGGAACAATTTTGACTTGGAGGTGGAAATTTATTAAAAAAAATCAACGATCCTCGGTACAAAAAAATTTCTAGGGAACGCAATAAACGTCGTGCCAGTTACTGACACATCACAAATTATAGGTATCAACATCCTTTAAATGAATCCGTAAAAAAATTTCATGAAACCAGGGGATAAAGGAACAATTTTGACTTGGAGGTGGAAATTTATTTAAAAAAATCAACGATCCTCGGTATAAAAAAATTTCTAGGGAACGAAGTGTACGTCGTGCCAGTTACTGACACATCACAAATTATAGGTAACAACATCTTTTAAATGAATCCGTAAAAAAATTTGATGAAACCAGGGGATAAAGGATCAATTTTGACTTGGAGGTGGAAATTTATTAAAAAAAATCAACGATCCTCGGTATAAAAAAATTTCTAGGGAACGAAGTGTACGTCGTGCCAGTTACTGACACATCACAAATTATAGGTAACAAAATCTTTTAAGTGAATCCGTAAAAAAATTAGATGAAACCAGGGGATAAAGGAACAATTTTGTCTTGGAGGTGGAAATTTATTAAAAAAATCAACGATCCTCGGTATAAAATAATTTCTAGGGAACGAAGTGTACGTCGTGCCAGTTACTGACACATCACAAATTATAGGTAACAACATTCTTTAAATGAATCCGTAAAAAAATTTGATGAAACCAGGGGATAAAGGAACAATTTTGTCTTGGAGGTGGAAATTTATTAAAAAAAAATCAACGATCCTCGGTATAAAATAATTTCTAGGGAACGAAATAAACGTCGTGCCAGTTACTGACACATCACAAATTATAGGTAACAACATTCTTTAAATGAATCCGTAAAAAAATTTCATGAAACCAGGGGATAAAGGAACAATTTTGACTTGGAGGTGGAAATTTATTTAAAAAAATCAACGATCCTCGGTATAAAAAAATTTCTAGGGAACGAAGTGTACGTCGTGCCAGTTACTGACACATCACAAATTATAGGTAACAACATCTTTTAAATGAATCCGTAAAAAAAATTCATGAAACCAGGGGATAAAGGAACAATTTCGACTTGGAGGTGGAAATTTATTAAAAAAAATCAACGATCCTCGGTACAAAAAAATTTCTAGGGAACGCAATAAACGTCGTGCCAGTTACTGACACATCACAAATTATAGGTAACAACATCCTTTAAATGAATCCGTAAAAAAATTTGATGAAACCAGGGGATAAAGGAACAATTTTGTCTTGGAGGTGGAAATTTATTAAAAAAATCAACGATCCTCGGTATAAAAAAATTTCTAGGGAACGAAGTGTACGTCGTGCCAGTTACTGATACATCACAGATTATAGGTAACAACATCCTTTAAATGAATCCGTAAAAAAATTTGATGAAACCAGGGGATAAAGGAACAATTTTGTCTTGGAGGTGGAAATTTATTAAAAAAATCAACGATCCTCGGTATAAAAAAATTTCTAGGGAACGAAGTGTACGTCGTGCCAGTTACTGATACATCACAAATTATAGGTAACAACATCCTTTAAATGAATCCGTAAAAAAAATTCATGAAACCAGGGGATAAAGGAACAATTTTGACTTGGAGGTGGAAATTTATTTAAAAAAATCAACGATCCTCGGTATAAAAAAATTTCTAGGGAACGAAGTGTACGTCGTGCCAGTTACTGACACATCACAGATTATAGGTAACAACATCTTTTAAATTAATCCGTAAAAAAATTTGATGAAACCAGGGGATAAAGGAACAATTTTGTCTTGGAGGTGGAAATTTATTAAAAAAATCAACGATCCTCGGTATAAAAAAATTTCTAGGGAACGAAGTGTACGTCGTGCCAGTTACTGACACATCACAAATTATAGGTAACAACATTTTTTAAATGAATCCGTAAAAAAAATTCATGAAACCAGGGGATAAAGGAACAATTTTGACTTGGAGGTGGAAATTTATTAAAAAAAATCAACGATCCTCGGTACAAAAAAATTTCTAGGGAACGCAATAAACGTCGTGCCAGTTACTGACACATCACAAATTATAGGTAACAACATCCTTTAAATGAATCCGTAAAAAAATTTGATGAAACCAGGGGATAAAGGAACAATTTTGTCTTGGAGGTGGAAATTTATTAAAAAAATCAACGATCCTCGGTATAAAAAAATTTCTAGGGAACGAAATGTACGTCGTGCCAGTTACTGATACATCACAGATTATAGGTAACAACATCTTTTAAATGAATCCGTAAAAAAATTTCATGAAACCAGGGGATAAAGGAACAATTTTGACTTGGAGGTGGAAATTTATTAAAAAAAATCAACGATCCTCGGTACAAAAAAATTTCTAGGGAACGCAATAAACGTCGTGCCAGTTACTGACACATCACAAATTATAGGTATCAACATCCTTTAAATGAATCCGTAAAAAAATTTCATGAAACCAGGGGATAAAGGAACAATTTTGACTTGGAGGTGGAAATTTATTTAAAAAAATCAACGATCCTCGGTATAAAAAAATTTCTAGGGAACGAAGTGTACGTCGTGCCAGTTACTGACACATCACAAATTATAGGTAACAACATCTTTTAAATGAATCCGTAAAAAAATTTGATGAAACCAGGGGATAAAGGATCAATTTTGACTTGGAGGTGGAAATTTATTAAAAAAAATCAACGATCCTCGGTATAAAAAAATTTCTAGGGAACGAAGTGTACGTCGTGCCAGTTACTGACACATCACAAATTATAGGTAACAAAATCTTTTAAGTGAATCCGTAAAAAAATTAGATGAAACCAGGGGATAAAGGAACAATTTTGTCTTGGAGGTGGAAATTTATTAAAAAAATCAACGATCCTCGGTATAAAATAATTTCTAGGGAACGAAGTGTACGTCGTGCCAGTTACTGACACATCACAAATTATAGGTAACAACATTCTTTAAATGAATCCGTAAAAAAATTTGATGAAACCAGGGGATAAAGGAACAATTTTGTCTTGGAGGTGGAAATTTATTAAAAAAAATCAACGATCCTCGGTATAAAATAATTTCTAGGGAACGAAATAAACGTCGTGCCAGTTACTGACACATCACAAATTATAGGTAACAACATTCTTTAAATGAATCCGTAAAAAAATTTCATGAAACCAGGGGATAAAGGAACAATTTTGACTTGGAGGTGGAAATTTATTTAAAAAAATCAACGATCCTCGGTATAAAAAAATTTCTAGGGAACGAAGTGTACGTCGTGCCAGTTACTGACACATCACAAATTATAGGTAACAACATCTTTTAAATGAATCCGTAAAAAAAATTCATGAAACCAGGGGATAAAGGAACAATTTCGACTTGGAGGTGGAAATTTATTAAAAAAAATCAACGATCCTCGGTACAAAAAAATTTCTAGGGAACGCAATAAACGTCGTGCCAGTTACTGACACATCACAAATTATAGGTAACAACATCCTTTAAATGAATCCGTAAAAAAATTTGATGAAACCAGGGGATAAAGGAACAATTTTGTCTTGGAGGTGGAAATTTATTAAAAAAATCAACGATCCTCGGTATAAAAAAATTTCTAGGGAACGAAGTGTACGTCGTGCCAGTTACTGATACATCACAGATTATAGGTAACAACATCCTTTAAATGAATCCGTAAAATAATTTGATGAAACCAGGGGATAAAGGAACAATTTTGTCTTGGAGGTGGAAATTTATTAAAAAAATCAACGATCCTCGGTATAAAAAAATTTCTAGGGAACGAAGTGTACGTCGTGCCAGTTACTGACACATCACAAATTATAGGTAACAACATCTTTTAAATGAATCCGTAAAAAAATTTGATGAAACCAGGGGATAAAGGAACAATTTTGACTTGGAGGTGGAAATTTATTAAAAAAAATCAACGATCCTCGGTATAAAAAAATTTCTAGGGAACGAAGTGTACGTCGTGCCAGTTACTGACACATCACAAATTATAGGTAACAACATCCTTTAAGTGAATCCGTAAAAGAATTTGATGAAACCAGGGGATAAAGGAACAATTTTGTCTTGGAGGTGGAAATTTATTAAAAAAATCAACGATCCTCGGTATAAAATAATTTCTAGGGAACGAAGTGTACGTCGTGCCAGTTACTGATACATCACAAATTATAAGTAACAACATTCTTTAAATGAATCCGTAAAAAAATTTGATGAAACCAGGGGATAAAGGAACAATTTTGTCTTGGAGGTGGAAATTTATTAAAAAAAATCAACGATCCTCGGTATAAAATAATTTCTAGGGAACGAAATAAACGTCGTGCCAGTTACTGACACATCACAAATTATAGGTAACAACATCCTTTAAATGAATCCGTAAAAAAATTTCATGAAACCAGGGGATAAAGGAACAATTTTGACTTGGAGGTGGAAATTTATTTAAAAAAATCAACAATCCTCGGTATAAAAAAATTTCTAGGGAACGAAGTGTACGTCGTGCCAGTTACTGACACATCACAAATTATAGGTAACAACATCTTTTAAATAAATCCGTAAAAAAAATTCATGAAACCAGGGGATAAAGGAACAATTTTGACTTGGAGGTGGAAATTTATTAAAAAAAATCAACGATCCTCGGTACAAAAAAATTTTTAGGGAACGCAATAAACGTCGTGCCAGTTACTGACACATCACAAATTATAGGTAACAACATCCTTTAAATGAATCCGTAAAAAAATTTGATGAAACCAGGGGATAAAGGAACAATTTTGTCTTGGAGGTGGAAATTTATTAAAAAAATCAACGATCCTCGGTATAAAAAAATTTCTAGGGAACGAAGTGTACGTCGTGCCAGTTACTGATACATCACAGATTATAGGTAACAACATCCTTTAAATGAATCCGTAAAAAAATTTGATGAAACCAGGGGATAAAGGAACAATTTTGTCTTGGAGGTGGAAATTTATTAAAAAAATCAACGATCCTCGGTATAAAAAAATTTCTAGGGAACGAAGTGTACGTCGTGCCAGTTACTGATACATCACAAATTATAGGTAACAACATCCTTTAAATGAATCCGTAAAAAAAATTCATGAAACCAGGGGATAATGGAACAATTTTGACTTGGAGGTGGAAATTTATTTTAAAAAATCAACGATCCTCGGTATAAAAAAATTTCTAGGGAACGAAGTGTACGTCGTGCCAGTTACTGACACATCACAAATTATAGGTAACAACATTCTTTAAATGAATCCGTAAAAAAAATTCATGAAACCAGGGAATAAAGGAACAATTTTGTCTTGGAGGTGGAAATTTATTAAAAAAAATCAACGATCCTCGGTACAAAAAAATTTCTAGGGAACGCAATAAACGTCGTGCCAGATACTGACACATCACAAATTATAGGTAACAACATTCTTTAAATGAATCCGTAAAAAAATTTGATGAAACCAGGAGATAAAGGAACAATTTTGTCTTGGAGGTGGAAATTTATTAAAAAAATCAACGATCCTCGGTATAAAAAAATTTCTAGGGAACGAAATAAACGTCGTGCCAGTTACTGACACATCACAAATTATAGGTAACAACATCCTTTAAATGAATCCGTAAAAAAATTTGATGAAACCAGGGGATAAAGGAACAATTTTGACTTGGAGGTGGAAATTTATTTAAAAAAATCAACGATCCTCGGTATAAAAAAATTTCTAGGGAACGAAGTGTACGTCGTGCCAGTTACTGACACATCACAAATGATAGGTAACAACATCTTTTAAATGAATCCGTAAAAAAAAATCATGAAACCAGGGGATAAAGGAACAATTTTGACTTGGAGGTGGAAATTTATTAAAAAAATCAACGATCCTCGGTATAAAATAATTTCTAGGGAACGAAGTGTACGTCGTGCCAGTTACTGACACATCACAAATTATAGGTAACAACATCTTTTAAATGAATCCGTAAAAAAATTTCATGAAACCAGGGGATAAAGGAACAATTTTGACTTGGAGGTGGAAATTTATTTAAAAAAATCAACGATCCTCGGTATAAAAAAATTTCTAGGGAACGAAGTGTACGTCGTGCCAGTTACTGACACATCACAAATTATAGGTAACAACATCTTTTAAATGAATCCGTAAAAAAATTTCATGAAACCAGGGGATAAAGGAACATCTTTGACTTGGAGGGGGAAATTTATTAAAAAAAATCAACGATCCTCGGTACAAAAAAATTTCTAGGGAACGCAATAAACGTCGTGCCAGTTACTGACACATCACAAATTATAGGTAACAACATCTTTTAAATGAATCCGTAAAAAAATTTGATGAAACCAGGGGATAAAGGAACAATTTTGTCTTGGAGGTGGAAATTTATTAAAAAAAATCAACGATCCTCGGTATAAAAAAATTTCTAGGGAACGAAGTGTACGTCGTGCCAGTTACTGACACATCACAGATTATAGGTAACAACATCTTTTAAATTAATCCGTAAAAAAATTTGATGAAACCAGGGGATAAAGGAACAATTTTGTCTTGGAGGTGGAAATTTATTAAAAAAATCAACGATCCTCGGTATAAAAAAATTTCTAGGGAACGAAGTGTACGTCGTGCCAGTTACTGACACATCACAAATTATAGGTAACAACATCCTTTAAATGAATCCGTAAAAAAATTTCATGAAACCAGGGGATAAAGGAACAATTTTGACTTGGAGGTGGAAATTTATTAAAAAAAATCAACGATCCTCGGTATAAAAAAATTTCTAGGGAACGAAGTGTACGTCGTGCCAGTTACTGACACATTACAGATTATAGGTAACAACATCCTTTAAATGAATCCGTAAAAAAAATTCATGAAACCAGGGGATAAAGGAACAATTTTGACTTGGAGGTGGGAGGTGGGAGGATCGTTGATTTTTTTTATTAAATTTCCACCTCCAAGACAAAATTGTTCCTTTATCCCCTGGTTTCATCAAATTTTTTTACGGATTCATTTAAAGAATTTTGTTACCTATAATTTGTGATGTGTCAGTAACTGGCACGACGTTTATTTCGTTCCCTAGAAATTTTTTTATACCGAGGATCGTTGATTTTTTTAATAAATTTCCACCTCCAAGACAAAATTGTTCCTTTATCCCCTGGTTTCATCAAATTTTTTTACGGATTAATTTAAAGGATGTTGTTACCTATAATCTGTGATGTGTCAGTAACTGGCACGACGTACACTTTGTTCCCTAGAAATTTTTTTATACCGAGGATCGTTGATTTTTTTTAATAAATTTCCACCTCCAAGACAAAATTGTTCCTTTATCCCCTGGTTTCATGAATTTTTTTTACGGATTCATTTAAAAAATGTTGTTACCTATAATTTGTGATGTGTCAGTAACTGGCACGACGTACACTTCGTTCCCTAGAAATTTTTTTATACCGAGGATCGTTGATTTTTTTAATAAATTTCCACCTCCAAGACAAAATTGTTCCTTTATCCCCTGGTTTCATCAAATTTTTTTACGGATTAATTTAAAAGATGTTGTTACCTATAATCTGTGATGTGTCAGTAACTGGCACGACGTACACTTCGTTCCCTAGAAATTTTTTTATACCGAGGATCGTTGATTTTTTTTAATAAATTTCCACCTCCAAGACAAAATTGTTCCTTTATCCCCTGGTTTCATCAAATTTTTTTACGGATTCATTTAAAAGATGTTGTTACCTATAATTTGTGATGTGTCAGTAACTGGCACGACGTTTATTGCGTTCCCTAGAAATTTTTTTGTACCGAGGATCGTTGATTTTTTTTAATAAATTTCCACCTCCAAGTCAAAATTGTTCCTTTATCCCCTGGTTTCATGAAATTTTTTTACGGATTCATTTAAAAAATGTTGTTACCTATAATTTGTGATGTGTCAGTAACTGGCACGACGTACACTTCGTTCCCTAGAAAATTTTTTATACCGAGGATCGTTGATTTTTTTAAATAAATTTCCACCTCCAAGTCAAAATTGTTCCTTTATCCCCTGGTTTCATGAAATTTTTTTACGGATTCATTTAAAGAATGTTGTTACCTATAATTTGTGATGTGTCAGTAACTGGCACGACGTACACTTCGTTCCCTAGAAATTTTTTTATACCGAGGATCGTTGATTTTTTTAATAAATTTCCACCTCCAAGTCAAAATTGTTCCTTTATCCCCTGGTTTCATGAATTTTTTTTACGGATTTATTTAAAAGATGTTGTTACCTATAATCTGTGATGTGTCAGTAACTGGCACGACGTTTATTGCGTTCCCTAGAAATTTTTTTGTACCGAGGATCGTTGATTTTTTTTAATAAATTTCCACCTCCAAGTCAAAATTGTTCCTTTATCCCCTGGTTTCATGAAATTTTTTTACGGATTCATTTAAAAAATGTTGTTACCTATAATTTGTGATGTGTCAGTAACTGGCACGACGTACACTTCGTTCCCTAGAAAATTTTTTATACCGAGGATCGTTGATTTTTTTAAATAAATTTCCACCTCCAAGTCAAAATTGTTCCTTTATCCCCTGGTTTCATGAAATTTTTTTACGGATTCATTTAAAGAATGTTGTTACCTATAATTTGTGATGTGTCAGTAACTGGCACGACGTACACTTCGTTCCCTAGAAATTTTTTTATACCGAGGATCGTTGATTTTTTTAATAAATTTCCACCTCCAAGTCAAAATTGTTCCTTTATCCCCTGGTTTCATGAATTTTTTTTACGGATTTATTTAAAAGATGTTGTTACCTATAATCTGTGATGTGTCAGTAACTGGCACGACGTACACTTCGTTCCCTAGAAATTTTTTTATACCGAGGATCGTTGATTTTTTTAATAAATTTCCACCTCCAAGACAAAATTGTTCCTTTATCCCCTGGTTTCATCAAATTTTTTTACGGATTCATTTAAAAGATGTTGTTACCTATAATTTGTGATGTGTCAGTAACTGGCACGACGTTTATTGCGTTCCCTAGAAATTTTTTTGTACCGAGGATCGTTGATTTTTTTAATAAATTTCCACCTCCAAGACAAAATTGTTCCTTTATCCCCTGGTTTCATCAAATTTTTTTACGGATTCATTTAAAAGATGTTGTTACCTATAATTTGTGATGTGTCAGTAACTGGCACAACGTTTATTGCGTTCCCTAGAAATTTTTTTGTACCGAGGATCGTTGATTTTTTTTAATAAATTTCCACCTCCAAGTCAAAATTGTTCCTTTATCCCCTGGTTTCATGAAATTTTTTTACGGATTCATTTAAAAGATGTTGTTACCTATAATTTGTGATGTGTCAGTAACTGGCACGATGTACACTTCGTTCCCTAGAAATTTTTTTATACCGAGGATCGTTGATTTTTTTAAATAAATTTCCACCCCCAAGTCAAAATTGTTCCTTTATCCCCTGGTTTCATGAAATTTTTTTACGGATTCATTTAAAGGATGTTGTTACCTATAATTTGTGATGTGTCAGTAACTGGCACGACGTTTATTGCGTTCCCTAGAAATTTTTTTGTACCGAGGATCGTTGATTTTTTTTAATAAATTTCCACCTCCAAGTCAAAATTGTTCCTTTATTTCCTGGTTTCATGAAATTTTTTTACGGATTCATTTAAAAGATGTTGTTACCTATAATCTGTGATGTATCAGTAACTGGCACAACGTACATTTCGTTCCCTAGAAATTTTTTTATACCGAGGATCGTTGATTTTTTTAATAAATTTCCACCTCCAAGACAAAATTGTTCCTTTATCCCCTGGTTTCATCAAATTATTTTACGGATTCATTTAAAGGATGATGTTACCTATAATTTGTGATGTGTCAGTAACTGGCACGACGTTTATTGCGTTCCCTAGAAATTTTTTTGTACCGAGGATCGTTGATTTTTTTTAATAAATTTCCACCTCCAAGTCAAAATTGTTCCTTTATCTCCTGGTTTCATGAAATTTTTTTACGGATTCATTTAAAAGATGTTGTTACCTATAATTTGTGATGTGTCAGTAACTGGCACGATGTACACTTCGTTCCCTAGAAATTTTTTTATACCGAGGATCGTTGATTTTTTTAAATAAATTTCCACCCCCAAGTCAAAATTGTTCCTTTATCCCCTGGTTTCATGAAATTTTTTTACGGATTCATTTAAAGGATGTTGTTACCTATAATTTGTGATGTGTCAGTAACTGGCACGACGTTTATTGCGTTCCCTAGAAATTTTTTTGTACCGAGGATCGTTGATTTTTTTTAATAAATTTCCACCTCCAAGTCAAAATTGTTCCTTTATTTCCTGGTTTCATGAAATTTTTTTACGGATTCATTTAAAGGATGTTGTTACCTATAATCTGTGATGTATCAGTAACTGGCACGACGTACATTTCGTTCCCTAGAAATTTTTTTATACCGAGGATCGTTGATTTTTTTAATAAATTTCCACCTCCAAGACAAAATTGTTCCTTTATCCCCTGGTTTCATCAAATTTTTTTACGGATTCATTTAAAGGATGTTGTTACCTATAATTTGTGATGTGTCAGTAACTGGCACGACGTTTAATGCGTTCCCTAGAAATTTTTTTGTACCGAGGATCGTTGATTTTTTTTAATAAATTTCCACCTCCAAGTCAAAATTGTTCCTTTATCCCCTGGTTTCATGAATTTTTTTTACGGATTCATTTAAAAGATGTTGTTACCTATAATTTGTGATGTGTCAGTAACTGGCACGACGTACACTTCGTTCCCTAGAAATTTTTTTATACCGAGGATCGTTGATTTTTTTAATAAATTTCCACCTCCAAGACAAAATTGTTCCTTTATCCCCTGGTTTCATCAAATTTTTTTACGGATTAATTTAAAAGATGTTGTTACCTATAATCTGTGATGTGTCAGTAACTGGCACGACGTACACTTCGTTCCCTAGAAATTTTTTTATACCGAGGATCGTTGATTTTTTTTAATAAATTTCCACCTCCAAGACAAAATTGTTCCTTTATCCCCTGGTTTCATCAAATTTTTTTACGGATTCATTTAAAAAATGTTGTTACCTATAATTTGTGATGTGTCAGTAACTGGCACGACGTTTATTGCGTTCCCTAGAAATTTTTTTGTACCGAGGATCGTTGATTTTTTTTAATAAATTTCCACCTCCAAGTCAAAATTGTTCCTTTATCCCCTGGTTTCATGAAATTTTTTTACGGATTCATTTAAAAAATGTTGTTACCTATAATTTGTGATGTGTCAGTAACTGGCACGACGTACACTTCGTTCCCTAGAAAATTTTTTATACCGAGGATCGTTGATTTTTTTAAATAAATTTCCACCTCCAAGTCAAAATTGTTCCTTTATCCCCTGGTTTCATGAAATTTTTTTACGGATTCATTTAAAGAATGTTGTTACCTATAATTTGTGATGTGTCAGTAACTGGCACGACGTACACTTCGTTCCCTAGAAATTTTTTTATACCGAGGATCGTTGATTTTTTTAATAAATTTCCACCTCCAAGTCAAAATTGTTCCTTTATCCCCTGGTTTCATGAATTTTTTTTACGGATTTATTTAAAAGATGTTGTTACCTATAATCTGTGATGTGTCAGTAACTGGCACGACGTACACTTCGTTCCCTAGAAATTTTTTTATACCGAGGATCGTTGATTTTTTTTAATAAATTTCCACCTCCAAGACAAAATTGTTCCTTTATCCCCTGGTTTCATCAAATTTTTTTACGGATTCATTTAAAAGATGTTGTTACCTATAATTTGTGATGTGTCAGTAACTGGCACGACGTTTATTGCGTTCCCTAGAAATTTTTTTGTACCGAGGATCGTTGATTTTTTTTAATAAATTTCCACCTCCAAGTCAAAATTGTTCCTTTATCCCCTGGTTTCATGAAATTTTTTTACGGATTCATTTAAAAAATGTTGTTACCTATAATTTGTGATGTGTCAGTAACTGGCACGACGTACACTTCGTTCCCTAGAAAATTTTTTATACCGAGCATCGTTGATTTTTTTAAATAAATTTCCACCTCCAAGTCAAAATTGTTCCTTTATCCCCTGGTTTCATGAAATTTTTTTACGGATTCATTTAAAGAATGTTGTTACCTATAATTTGTGATGTGTCAGTAACTGGCACGACGTACACTTCGTTCCCTAGAAATTATTTTATACCGAGGATCGTTGATTTTTTTAATAAATTTCCACCTCCAAGACAAAATTGTTCCTTTATCCCCTGGTTTCATCAAATTTTTTTACGGATTAATTTAAAAGATGTTGTTACCTATAATCTGTGATGTGTCAGTAACTGGCACGACGTACACTTCGTTCCCTAGAAATTTTTTTATACCGAGGATCGTTGATTTTTTTTAATAAATTTCCACCTCCAAGACAAAATTGTTCCTTTATCCCCTGGTTTCATCAAATTTTTTTACGGATTCATTTAAAAGATGTTGTTACCTATAATTTGTGATGTGTCAGTAACTGGCACAACGTTTATTGCGTTCCCTAGAAATTTTTTTGTACCGAGGATCGTTGATTTTTTTTAATAAATTTCCACCTCCAAGTCAAAATTGTTCCTTTATCCCCTGGTTTCATGAAATTTTTTTACGGATTCATTTAAAAGATGTTGTTACCTATAATTTGTGATGTGTCAGTAACTGGCACGACGTACACTTCGTTCCCTAGAAAATTTTTTATATTGAGGATCGTTGATTTTTTTAAATAAATTTCCACCTCCAAGTCAAAATTGTTCCTTTATCCCCTGGTTTCATGAAATTTTTTTACGGATTCATTTAAAGGATGTTGTTACCTATAATTTGTGATGTGTCAGTAAATGGCACAACGTACACTTCGTTCCCTAGAAATTATTTTATACCGAGGATCGTTGATTTTTTTAATAAATTTCCACCTCCAAGTCAAAATTGTTCCTTTATCCCCTGGTTTCATGAATTTTTTTTACGGATTCATTTAAAAGATGTTGTTACCTATAATTTGTGATGTGTCAGTAACTGGCACGACGTACACTTCGTTCCCTAGAAATTTTTTTATACCGAGGATCGTTGATTTTTTTAAATAAATTTCCACCTCCAAGTCAAAATTGTTCCATTATCCCCTGGTTTCATCAAATTTTTTTACGGATTCATTTAAAGGATGTTGTTACCTATAATTTGTGATGTGTCAGTAACTGGCACGACGTTTATTTCGTTCCCTAGAAATTTTTTTATACCGAGGATCGTTGATTTTTTTAATAAATTTCCACCTCCAAGACAAAATTGTTGCTTTATCCCCTGGTTTCATCAAATTTTTTTACGGATTCATTTAAAGAATGTTGTTACCTATAATTTGTGATGTGTCAGTATTAACTGGCACGACGTTTATTGCGTTCCCTAGAAATTTTTTTGTACCGAGGATCGTTGATTTTTTTTAATAAATTTCCACCTCCAAGACAAAATTGTTCCTTTATCCCCTGGTTTCATGAAATTTTTTTACGGATTCATTTAAAGAATGTTGTTACCTATAATTTGTGATGTGTCAGTAACTGGCACGACGTACACTTCGTTCCCTAGAATTTTTTTTATACCGAGGATCGTTGATTTTTTTAATAAATTCCACCTCCAAGACAAAATTGTTCCTTTATCCCCTGGTTTCATCAAATTTTTTTACGGATTCATTTAAAGGATGTTGTTACCTATAATTTGTGATGTGTCAGTAACTGGCACGACGTTTAATGCGTTCCCTAGAAATTTTTTTGTACCGAGGATCGTTGATTTTTTTTAATAAATTTCCACCTCCAAGTCAAAATTGTTCCTTTATCCCCTGGTTTCATGAATTTTTTTTACGGATTCATTTAAAAGATGTTGTTACCTATAATTTGTGATGTGTCAGTAACTGGCACGACGTACACTTCGTTCCCTAGAAATTTTTTTATACCGAGGATCGTTGATTTTTTTAATAAATTTCCACCTCCAAGACAAAATTGTTCCTTTATCCCCTGGTTTCATCAAATTTTTTTACGGATTAATTTAAAAGATGTTGTTACCTATAATCTGTGATGTGTCAGTAACTGGCACGACGTACACTTCGTTCCCTAGAAATTTTTTTATACCGAGGATCGTTGATTTTTTTTAATAAATTTCCACCTCCAAGACAAAATTGTTCCTTTATCCCCTGGTTTCATCAAATTTTTTTACGGATTCATTTAAAAAATGTTGTTACCTATAATTTGTGATGTGTCAGTAACTGGCACGACGTTTATTGCGTTCCCTAGAAATTTTTTTGTACCGAGGATCGTTGATTTTTTTTAATAAATTTCCACCTCCAAGTCAAAATTGTTCCTTTATCCCCTGGTTTCATGAAATTTTTTTACGGATTCATTTAAAAAATGTTGTTACCTATAATTTGTGATGTGTCAGTAACTGGCACGACGTACACTTCGTTCCCTAGAAAATTTTTTATACCGAGGATCGTTGATTTTTTTAAATAAATTTCCACCTCCAAGTCAAAATTGTTCCTTTATCCCCTGGTTTCATGAAATTTTTTTACGGATTCATTTAAAGAATGTTGTTACCTATAATTTGTGATGTGTCAGTAACTGGCACGACGTACACTTCGTTCCCTAGAAATTTTTTTATACCGAGGATCGTTGATTTTTTTAATAAATTTCCACCTCCAAGTCAAAATTGTTCCTTTATCCCCTGGTTTCATGAATTTTTTTTACGGATTTATTTAAAAGATGTTGTTACCTATAATCTGTGATGTGTCAGTAACTGGCACGACGTACACTTCGTTCCCTAGAAATTTTTTTATACCGAGGATCGTTGATTTTTTTTAATAAATTTCCACCTCCAAGACAAAATTGTTCCTTTATCCCCTGGTTTCATCAAATTTTTTTACGGATTCATTTAAAAGATGTTGTTACCTATAATTTGTGATGTGTCAGTAACTGGCACGACGTTTATTGCGTTCCCTAGAAATTTTTTTGTACCGAGGATCGTTGATTTTTTTTAATAAATTTCCACCTCCAAGTCAAAAATGTTCCTTTATCCCCTGGTTTCATGAAATTTTTTTACGGATTCATTTAAAAAATGTTGTTACCTATAATTTGTGATGTGTCAGTAACTGGCACGACGTACACTTCGTTCCCTAGAAAATTTTTTATACCGAGGATCGTTGATTTTTTTAAATAAATTTCCACCTCCAAGTCAAAATTGTTCCTTTATCCCCTGGTTTCATGAAATTTTTTTACGGATTCATTTAAAGAATGTTGTTACCTATAATTTGTGATGTGTCAGTAACTGGCACGACGTACACTTCGTTCCCTAGAAATTATTTTATACCGAGGATCGTTGATTTTTTTAATAAATTTCCACCTCCAAGACAAAATTGTTCCTTTATCCCCTGGTTTCATCAAATTTTTTTACGGATTAATTTAAAAGATGTTGTTACCTATAATCTGTGATGTGTCAGTAACTGGCACGACGTACACTTCGTTCCCTAGAAATTTTTTTATACCGAGGATCGTTGATTTTTTTTAATAAATTTCCACCTCCAAGACAAAATTGTTCCTTTATCCCCTGGTTTCATCAAATTTTTTTACGGATTCATTTAAAAGATGTTGTTACCTATAATTTGTGATGTGTCAGTAACTGGCACAACGTTTATTGCGTTCCCTAGAAATTTTTTTGTACCGAGGATCGTTGATTTTTTTTAATAAATTTCCACCTCCAAGTCAAAATTGTTCCTTTATCCCCTGGTTTCATGAAATTTTTTTACGGATTCATTTAAAAGATGTTGTTACCTATAATTTGTGATGTGTCAGTAACTGGCACGACGTACACTTCGTTCCCTAGAAAATTTTTTATATTGAGGATCGTTGATTTTTTTAAATAAATTTCCACCTCCAAGTCAAAATTGTTCCTTTATCCCCTGGTTTCATGAAATTTTTTTACGGATTCATTTAAAGGATGTTGTTACCTATAATTTGTGATGTGTCAGTAAATGGCACAACGTACACTTCGTTCCCTAGAAATTATTTTATACCGAGGATCGTTGATTTTTTTAATAAATTTCCACCTCCAAGTCAAAATTGTTCCTTTATCCCCTGGTTTCATGAATTTTTTTTACGGATTCATTTAAAAGATGTTGTTACCTATAATTTGTGATGTGTCAGTAACTGGCACGACGTACACTTCGTTCCCTAGAAATTTTTTTATACCGAGGATCGTTGATTTTTTTAAATAAATTTCCACCTCCAAGTCAAAATTGTTCCATTATCCCCTGGTTTCATCAAATTTTTTTACGGATTCATTTAAAGGATGTTGTTACCTATAATTTGTGATGTGTCAGTAACTGGCACGACGTTTATTTCGTTCCCTAGAAATTTTTTTATACCGAGGATCGTTGATTTTTTTAATAAATTTCCACCTCCAAGACAAAATTGTTGCTTTATCCCCTGGTTTCATCAAATTTTTTTACGGATTCATTTAAAGAATGTTGTTACCTATAATTTGTGATGTGTCAGTATTAACTGGCACGACGTTTATTGCGTTCCCTAGAAATTTTTTTGTACCGAGGATCGTTGATTTTTTTTAATAAATTTCCACCTCCAAGACAAAATTGTTCCTTTATCCCCTGGTTTCATGAAATTTTTTTACGGATTCATTTAAAGAATGTTGTTACCTATAATTTGTGATGTGTCAGTAACTGGCACGACGTACACTTCGTTCCCTAGAATTTTTTTTATACCGAGGATCGTTGATTTTTTTAATAAATTCCACCTCCAAGACAAAATTGTTCCTTTATCCCCTGGTTTCATCAAATTTTTTTACGGATTCACTTAAAGGATGTTGTTACCTATAATTTGTGATGTGTCAGTAACTGGCACGACGTACACTTCGTTCCCTAGAAATTTTTTTATACCGAGGATCGTTAATTTTTTTAAATAAATTTCCACCTCCAAGTCAAAATTGTTCCTTTATCCCCTGGTTTCATGAAATTTTTTTACGGATTCATTTAAAGGATGTTGTTACCTATAATTTGTGATGTGTCAGTAACTGGCACGACGTACACTTCGTTCCCTAGAAATTTTTTTATACCGAGGATCGTTGATTTTTTTTAATAAATTTCCACCTCCAAGACAAAATTGTTCCTTTATCCCCTGGTTTCATGAAATTTTTTTACGGATTCATTTAAAGAATGTTGTTACCTATAATTTGTGATGTGTCAGTAACTGGCACGACGTACACTTCGTTCCCTAGAAATTTTTTTATACCGAGGATCGTTGATTTTTTTAAATAAATTTCCACCTCCAAGTCAAAATTGTTCCTTTATCCCCTGGTTTCATCAAATTTTTTTTCGGATTCATTTAAAGGATGTTGTTACCTATAATTTGTGATGTGTCAGTAACTGGCACGACGTTTATTGCGTTCCCTAGAAATTTTTTTGTACCGAGGATCGTTGATTTTTTTTAATAAATTTCCACCTCCAAGTCAAAATTGTTCCTTTATCCCCTGGTTTCATGAAATTTTTTTACGGATTCATTTAAAGGATGTTGTTACCTATAATCTGTGATGTGTTAGTAACCGGCACGACGTACACTTCGTTCCCTAGAAATTAAATAATGAGCTCAACAACTTTTAAAATTTAATTAATAAAAGCTCCGACACACGTGGCATTTAAAATTTTGCCGCCTTTAATTTTTTAGTTAATCTAATTTCGGCTAATTTCTTAATAAATAATCATAGAATTTTTATAAATGACACTTAAATGTTATAAATACTATTTATATTCAGTCTACAGGTCGTTAATAATCCATTTAACCCGAGAATTAACGTTTTAAAATACATTCAAGATCAATGTGCGAGGGTTGTACTTTTCCGTGACGTCACAATTCTTTGGAGCAGGCGTGGAGGTGATTTGGAGCTAAGTTATGCACGGTGTGTAGTCCGTATTATGTTCCGAACGTTCAGAACATATGAGTGATTACGGACCGACTCTGAACAAAAACATTGACTTCAGAACATCAGATAACGGACCACTTTAAGAACATCTTTTTCGCGGTAATACGCATCAGTTTAAAAAAAAATACGAAAAAGAGAGAACTGTTCACTGGCTTCAGAAATTTTAACATAAAACTCACGTAACAGTTATTGTTCACCAATTAAGCAAAGATTTACCTCAAATCAAACAGTTTATCACGTAGGTTGCACAGGTTTGTTACGTACTTTTCAAATTTCCCCCAAAAAATTGTGATCAGCTGACTCTAGTTCCGATGGTTCGGAGGAAAAGTTCGCAACACTCGGAACCTCTTTTTTGAAGTCAGCTGACTCACTTCGGGTAACCTCGGAAATGGTTCTGAACATTCAGAACATAATTACGGGACGCCAAATCGAAGGTTCCGAACGTTCAGAACATAATACGGACTACACCCTTGGTAACATGTCAAAGATACAGCTGATTCATTATGACATTTGCAGCTTGATTGTGATTGGTTGTTAGAAAAAGATAGCCACTACGATTGGTAGGCAGTTCAAGAGGGTGAATTTTACAATTTTAAAAATATGTAATTTTCTTTTACAATTTTAATTGATAATTAAAATAATAAGAAGACTTATATAAACAACTTTTGCCATGTTACTAATACCTAAATTAATTCACATGGAAGAAAAATGAAAACAATTTAATGTTGCATGATGACTCAAATCTCAATATACTGTATATATTATTATATAAATTTAAAGTAGTGTGGGCGATTGCATTTTTTTTAATATTTTATTTTCTAAAAATAGTTTAAGCTCTGCCCTCTATTGAGAAATGAAAAACCAAAAAATTCCATCTCAAATAGTTTTACCACAAAAAATTCCCAAAGTTGATGTTTCGGAGGCCTTTAATAGCGTGCAGCCTTATGAAACATAAAACCGCGCGCGTTTTACTCCAACATTTTCTGAACTATTCTACCATTTAAAAAATACCTACGTAATCTATGATGAATTCTTTAATGGAATTTTAAATAAAAAAATTTTTTACGGAGACGTTTTTTCGGAAAAAAATCTTTAAGTTTTTGCGGGTTAATTCCCATAAGGATTTTCATTATTTTTTTCCAAGAAAACGACCCCGTAAAATTTTTTTTATTTGAAAATTCATTAAAGAATTCATCATAGATTACGTAAGTATTTTTTAAATGGTACCATAGTTCAGAAAAAGTTGGAGTAAAACGCGGTTTTATGTTCCATATAAGGCTGCACGTTAAAGGCCTCCGAAACACCAACTTTGGGAATTTTTTGTGGTGAAACTATTTTAGATGGAATTTTTTGGTTTTCATTTCTCAATAGCTAGAGGGCAGCTTAAACTATTTTTAAAAAATAAAATATTAAAAAAAAAAATGAACTCGCTCACTCTACTTTAATATATAATTTATATATATATCTGTAATTTAGATGTATAGATATTATTAGTGCGTGCATTAAATGATTAAATACACAAATTTTCTTATGGTACTCTATAATAGCTATAAATGCATATTATATAGTGTACATTCTTCCCCTCATTGAATCATCTACAAGAGTCATCAATAGGATGCATCAATCACAGATGTGTCAGAAACTGAAACAAGGAGGTCTGCAGCATGCAGCTAGTTACATTTTCATAGAAGGGCAGTATGAATAATAGCAACTTAATTAATTTTGTTGGAATTAATTATAAGCTAACACCGGCCACTAATTATACAAATATTACAAACATAAGCTTCTAATTAATTTATTAAAATGACAGTGGGGAACTACAAATAAGGAGAATCTTTTGTAATAAAACACAAACATTTTACCTCTACTGTTAGAGAGCTTTTTGATATAATATAGATAATAGAGGAATACTGATCTAAAAAAAAAAATGGATGCCTTTAGACTAAGACTGCATCCTGGGAACTCCTTAAATTTTCCTTTCTAAAACTGAAAATGTGATTAGCTTTTGTTATTGAGACTCCAGCAAATCAGAGGTAGGGCTAACAATCAAGCTGCCTCGAGGTGTACGAACGGGGTACTGTATTTGTACAGTAACAAGAAGTGTACAAAAGGAAGAATAAAAACCTAGATTTTGTGATTTTTTTCTGAGTTATATTTAACACTAAAGCCAGTATTACACGATACAATTTTTCTAACTATTGCATACAATTTTCCTTTCAAGGAAACTTAACTCCATACAAACAAATGGAGTTCAAGTTTTCTTGAAAGAAAAAATTGTATGCAATAGTTAGAAAAATTGAATCGTGTAATACCGGCTTAACTGGTATAAAATATAATTATGGGTCTATATGCACTCTAATTATCAGGAAAATTAAATAACTGCATCATAATTTCAAAATTAATAACAAACAATCCCTTTATTCATAATTAGAGCAAATTGTTAAACAGCTAGGCTAAAGTTGGCAATATTTGCATACAGCGTGATTTAACATTGATGTAGTAAAGCATATAAATAAATTACAATTAAGACGCAATGAAAATTGACATAAAAATATAATATATAGATCTGTCATGGAAAAACAACAATGTTCTATATTATGATGCCATCAAACGCTTAAACATTTCTTGATTTGACATCCAATGCAGACAGAATAAAGAAAAACATTACTGTGTGAGGGACACTTGAAGTATTAATTGTTTCAACATGTAGTTCTTTAGATTATAGTATATACCTCCATATAATAGCCATGAATTATTGAGTTTACTGCTAAAATATAACAGATGACTTTCTTCCAAAGTAAACATGTGATAAAATGTTTTATATTATGTATAATAATATCATTAACTTAATATCATGTGTATAAACTTGTAATTAACACATCATTCAGTTAAACAAAAATGCATTATTTTACACTCTTAATTAATGAATGATCTTAATTTCTATTGCCACCATTTTTAATACAGTATCACTTACTGGAATTTGTTTAAGGACTTTATTGTATTGATATTGAAGTTAAAGCAATTCAATTAACATTTACTCTGGAATATAATATATTTATATCACAGTAATAATGTAACATTAGAATATGATGTAAAAACAATGTATGAATGAGAATATAAAATCCACACACAAAACATACTTCAATGTATCATAGTTGTAGTAAACAAGCAATAAGAAAGTTAGATTGAAACTTTGTTTTAATTAACTTGAATGCTAGAAGCTATAAATTCCAATTTAGTAGTACCTACTAAATTAACATTTATTAAGTGTTTATTAACAGCAGAAACCTTAAACATAGTAATAGGGCTTATGTAATTAACAAACTGTCAAATCCAACAACAACCACAATAATATAAGCAAGATTCTCTTTCTAGATTTAAATATGCCAAAAGAAAACATAAAAATTGTTTTCACTAGCTTATAGTACTAGGTTGTATCCATTTATATAATGTATTAAATTTATATATGAAACAAACAATGTTTGATAAATAAATCATTTGATACATAATAAATGCAAATTCTTTTAGTCAAAAAGAGAGGCACAATGCAATATTTCAATTCCTCTCTTTTGACTCCAACCGAACAAAACTTGCTAAACAGCTGGAACCTTTTGCAAATGACATACAACACTTAATTTAAGTGCTGTGCAGATGAAAATATAAAGCTTTACATTCAATTATATATCCCTCATCCCGCATATATCAACACCAAAATTGTTATAAACAGGCAGTTAAGGGTAAGATAACACGAAACATTGATTGTTGTAGTCCCATTTGATTAACATGTAAGCCTTAGCAACCTCATAATAATTCTGATTTTTTTTTTTTAGAGACAGTTCTTAGCACCAAAAATATGACATGTGAAACAAATTTCAAAACCATCGGACGAATTTTTTCTATATTTTTTGGGTGCTAAGAACTGTCTCTCAAAAAAAAATCTGAATTATTTTGAGGTTGCTAAGGTTTACATGTTAATCAAATGGAACTACAACAATCCATGTTTCGTGTTATCTTACCCTTAATAATAATCTATTTGGGAAAAACAACATGTTATAATTAAAGTTACAATTTTCACTAACTAATTTTACAAATTAAAGAACATAACAAAAATAAATGTCAATCTTTCCTTACAGAAGTATTAAATGCAAAACCATATATTAGAGTACTGGGCCATCTTCAAAACACTGTTGATTTATTTACCATTTGTGAAAAAACAAATCAAGTTATGGTATGGCAACAATGTGAATAATATTCTGCTTTTTTATTAGCTTGCAGTGTCCAAGAAACAAACAGTGCTTTCCTGATATAATGTATATTGAATGAATTGTAGATGTAGTGAATGTGAAAGAATGACGTCTGTGATTTCTACCAATAAATATAAACAAGCCATATAATATAAATAATGCTTATGACTTCTCTAATTTTCTACTAATAAATCCTTGTAATTTCTATAAAAGCAAATTTATTGACAATTAGTACAGCACGGTAAGATGAGAACTGTGGATATATGGTCCACAGTACCATATTTTTATATTCCGTCGCCTCAGAATATAAGTGTTGTATAAACCACGAAGTTCGAGGCGATTATAGACTGTATGTGCATGTAGCATAAGGTCAATGATTGCAACAAAACATTGTGGTTTAAACAACACTTATATTCTGAGGCGACGATTTTGTTGTTGTTATTACATTATTGTTCATTTTTTAATTAAGGTATTTTTTAAGCAATCAATCCTATCAAATATTGCTGCATTTACTGTCAGGCAATCAACTATGTATGTACCAGCTAAGTTTACTTAATTACTCAATCGTTTATTATTATTATTTTTTATTTTTTTATTTTTATTCCCTCCCTTCCCACAGATAGTTAATAACTATAACAACTTACTTCAATTACAATTGGTGATCAGTCTCAGAACATACACCGACCGCACAGCTGAGCCTAGAGCGGTGCTGATAAGTTAAGACTTGGCAGGGGGAGGTGGTGCAGAGGTCTTCACATGGATGGGGATGCGAGTCTTGACACGCCCGAGGAACTTGTTGAAGGGAGATCCAAGGTAGTAGGTCTGGTCCACAAACACAATATCGCTCACCGACGTCACCTTGTTGTCCGTACTCTGCAGGCTGCTTACAATTTCTCCAGCCTCATTGACCTCCAACACAATTAGAGCTTTCGGGAGAATGGGGGTGATCATTTCAAAGTTGTTGATCTGCAAAGAAAAATGTAAAAGAGCATTAATGAAGGAAACTGAGAAATTACTTTTAGTGACAAGAATAAAATGCAACATACTATTGTACATAATTATAATAACTTGAATATCATACTTCTTCACCTAAATTGACATTATGTTTTGACAGAACAATGAGATATTAGAATGTGAAAATTTTAGTTGCTTAATCGAAAGAAGAGGTAAAAATATGGTACTGTGAATTTTTTCAGATTTTTCTGAGGCCGGGAACTATTTTTAAAAAATTATTGAAATTCTATTTTGATAACGTCATGGGCGGCACTCCTTAAGAAAAAGGATAGGGCAGTGCCGCCCGTGACGTCATAAAATAAACTTTCAATAATTTTTTAAAAATAGTTCCCGGTCTCAGAAAAATCTGAAAAAATTCACAGTACCATATTTTTACCTCTTCTTTCGATTAAGCAACTAAAATTTTCACATTCTAATATCTCATTTGAAACACAACAGTATACTAGGTTAATACAGACAGGGTGTTCCGATCGTACGCTAAATTTTCGGCGGGAGGATTTTTAGCTAGAAAGTTGAAATTTGGCATACATAAAGCCAAGGGTTGTAAGTTTTTTTGGCATGTATTAGAATTTTTTTAAACTCACTCTTTCATGCCTTTTCAGGGGTAGATTCACGATTTGCATTACTTCCTTATGGAATTTCCATGTTAAATTAAGTTGATAGAAAAATGTTGTCCGATCAGCACCAAAATTTATTTCTAAGGGGTTAAAAACACGCTGAATCTAATGGGGTAATTTAAAATGTGATAAAAACAACCCCTAATGAGATATTGACCCTTACTACGTTAAAAAATCATTTTATCCTAATTTTGACATTTCCATTGAAACGAGCTAATTTTTTTACCTTAGAAAACTCCTTTGAATTTTTTAAATCTGAGTTAGTTAAGGATTTCAACATTAGGGGTAAAAACACCAACCCCTAAAAATTAAATCCTTAAGTAACTCCGATTTAAAAAATTCAAAGGAGTTTTCTAAAGTAAAAAAATTAGCTCGTTTCAATGGAAATGTCAAAATTAGGATAAAATGATTTTTTAACGTAGTAAGGGTCAATATCTCATTAGGGGTTGTTTTTATCACATTTTAAATTACACCATTAGATTCAGCGTGTTTTTAACCCCTTAGAAATAAATTTTGGTGCTGATCGGACAACATTTTTCTATCAACTTAATTTAACATGGAAATCCCATAAGGAAGTAATGCAAATCGTGAATCTACCCCTAAAAAGGCATGAAAGAGTGAGTTTAAAAAAATTCTAACACATGCCAAAAAAACTTACAACCCTTGGCTTTATGTATGCCAAATTTCAACTTTCTAGCTAAAAATCCTCTCGCCGAAAATTTAGCGTACGATCGGAACACCATTTCTGGCCCTGTCTGTATATTAGAAACCATAGAGGTACAGATAATGATGCAAATACCAATGTCAACAAGTTGAAATATCTATATTTACCCAGTGAGTAACAGTGCCAGTGTAGAGGTTGGGGAAGTTACGTTGGATCAGATCAAAGGGCAGTTCGATGATACAGAGCAGTCTAGCCAGGAAGCGACGCACAATGGGGTAGGGCGCGAGCAAGTCAGTCAGAGCAGGCATGTTCTTGGTACGAGGTGAAACAAGGGGAACAAAGAACCCGCCCTTGCCATTAGGACGCAGGTTGTCTGGCATGCCTGGAAGACCGTCCACAAACACTTCAGATGTACCCTTTTTAGGACCACTCAGCCAGTACCTGAAAGAACAAATAATAAAGTACTTAAAATTATTTCATGTAGACTGCAAGAAAATATCCTTTCTGTATTTTACTAAAGCTTAATTTTTACTTGAGGTTAAAATATATGTACAGTATAAAATGTAATTTTAACAGATCATATCATGTTTTTTTTTTTTTTTGTTTTTTTTTTTTTTTACTTCAGAACTTGGAAGCACAAAAAACTTATTACTAGTGAGATACCTTGCAACGCCAACATACCTTAAGAGTCGGTGTCGGAGTGTCTCTGCGACCACAAGGAAATCCTCCTTGGAGGAGAGGGCAACACCATTGGCAAAGTGGATGTTGTCCAACAGCAATGTGTTGGTCTTCTTGATCTGGTCATACTTGAACAACCTGGAATAATGATAAGCACATAGAATACAGTCAGATATGGGGAGAATGTCTCCTGCTACATTGTTACAATGCCCAATATTCAATACCTAAATAATAGGTTTGTGATTAAGGGTAAGGGTATATAACGCCGACCTGCTGGTTTTTAGTCCCATTTGATTAACATGTAAATTCACAAAAATTCTGAAAAAAAAACAAAAAAAAAAAAAATTAAAGACAGATTTGTACCTAAAAGCCATAGAAAAAAATTCAAGGCGTTTTTTTTTTTTTTTTTTTTTTTTTAATTTTCAGCGTAGGGCTTTTCCATGGAGAGCCAAACTAAAAACTTAATTAAAAAAAAAAAAAAAAAAAAAATGGCTCGAATAATGAGGTACTGACCAAAAAAAAAAGTTTCAAGTTTTTGTCAACATTTCAAAAGGCACGAGAATTTCATGAAGAACAAGCCCTATTACAGCATTCTACGACAATTTCCTGATTTTATATGAATTTTTGAAACCTCTCAAAAATGACGTCATAGCATTGAATCTCAAATGGAAAAATAGATCAGTTAACATTGCCAAATCCCATACTTAATATTGAAATGTAACCAAACCTTAATTTGCAAGGTTTTTAGGTGCTAGAATCACGATAATGAAGGTTTCAAATTCCTACCTCAATAACTTTTCATTTTAGCAATGTTAACCGATGCATTTTCCCATTTAAGATTCAATGCTATGACGTCATCAAAAAAAGTTTTAAAAATCCATATAAAATCAGCAAATTGTCGTAGAATGCTCTAATAGGGCTCGTTCTTCATAGAATTCACAGTACTTTTTACTAGTATTGCTAACTCAAATACCGGTCAGTACCCCATTGTCTTAAAAAATTTTCTATGGCTTTTAGGTACTAAAATCTGTCTCCAATTTTTTTCAGAATTCTTGTGAATTTGCTAAGGTTTACATGTTAATCAAATGGTACTAAAAAGACAGCTGATTGGCGTTACCTTACCCTTAAATTTTATTTATTTATTTTTAAATCAAACCCTATTGGGTACCTCTAATTACATACACTTTGTAACTCCAAACCTTCCGAAACCCTAACTTGATAATTAAATGTATTTTAAGGTATTTTTTATGCTTATTTCATTCTGGTTCTTTTTTGTATTGTATTTTTTGTTGTTTTTTCCTCTCTGACAATCGAGTATCGACCTCATTTTTTTTTTATTATTGCATATAATGTCTATTCTTTCCTATACTTTTGTTATTAATAACAGTAATTTAAATTTCAGTTTTTTCCTCTGCTCGACCTCAAAACTCATAGAGGCCAAAATTTGTGATTTTCTTAAACTGTATTATGTATAATAATGATGAATAAAAATAACTAATTATAATAATTATAATAATATTGCAAGTTCTGTCACATTGCCTATCAAAAAGTTTTTTTTTTTCTCTTAAGGGTAAGGTAACGCCAACAATGTTAAAAAAAATCCCTCACACAAAAATTCTGAAAAAAATTTAAAATGTTCTCCTCTACACCCCCTATCAGTAGCTAAAATATCAGGTATACAAATACGATCTAGTTTTTGAGTTATGAATTTTTAAAGTTGACTAATTTAACATGGAAGTTTCATTTCTCCATGTTAAAGTAGTCAACTTCCAAAATTTATAACTCAAAAACTAGATCGTATTAGTGTACCTGATATTTTAGCTACTGATAGAGGGTGTAGAGGAGAACATTTTAAATTTTTTCAGAATTTTTGTGCGAGGGATTTTTTTTAACATTGGTGGCGTTACCTTACCCTTAATGGAAAAAATAAACAAACAAAGAAGTTATTCAGCTTTCTCACTGACTTTAAGCTGTTGGTTTAGGCTAAAACAAAATATGTTTAGTTAGAAACATGAATAACTTCTTTCTTGAATCCCATTACAACCAGAAACAATAAATATTGTTTCAAACACTATTTTTTTTTTTTTTAAAAAAAAGAGGGAAATGTAAATAATTATAATTTTCAATGTTTGCTATGATAGCAATCTCACCTGCCAGTTGCATCTCCAAACATAGCGAGAACTCCATCTTCTAAACCAACATCACAACTGGATACGGACCAGTAGACAGAGCTATCCTGAGCTACAGCAAGACTGTTCGCCAGCTTGGCCAGTTTGCCCTCAATCGGCTTGTCTGTTGATACAATGTGCATTGTTTTTCCTAAAAATAAAAAAGGGGGGAATATAGATTAAATATTGATTAAAAATTAATAGCCATACCAATATCACATTGATTATGCAAAAAAAATATAACATATTGACTGTGGTTGCTGGAAAAGGGAACACAATGGAGTATCAACCTCATTTTATTATTATTATTATTATTATAGCAAAAATGGATAGAGGGTGCTAAGTTATGCTACCCTGATTTTTTTTTTTATTATTATTATTTTTTTTTTTTTTTTACAGCCTTGGCTTTATTTTTAAAAAATGAAAATGACTTTCAATAATTTTTTAAAAATACTTCCAGGGCTGTAAAAAATCTGAAAAAAAAATCAGGGTAGCATAACTTTGCACCCTCTATCCATTTCTGTAATAATAATAATAATAATAAAAAATGAGGTGGATACTCCATTGCAAGCCCCAAAATAAACATCATCAGCCATATGATGTTTATATCATGTATGAATGTATGTTGTATGTATGAAGTGCACTTGTCTCAAAAAAATACATTCCAGTGAGCTCGAATACAAATGTCATATTTATATACTGTTATATACATTAAATGAGCATACCTGTGTTGACATTCACTTTGTAAATTCCATAGTAGGCATCAATGACATAAAGCATTCCATGTTTATCGAACTGCATGACGAGTGGGCGACCACAAGTTTTCTCATCCCATGGTCCAGCTATGGTGAATAATGAAAAATATTAATACTGTACAGTAATAGCTACAAAAAGATGCAGAAAATGGTAAAGGTGGAGGATTTACTTGAGCAATTTTCAGCTTGTGACGCGAATAATGTGCACTTACTGTAGCATCCATTATGTAGCGGCCTTATTTGGCGATTAAAAAGAACATTAAAATCAATGAACAAATAATATGCTCAGTGAATTTGCTTGCGTTATGGGATTTCACAGCTTGTGTCAAAATAGCTTCCTATCGCATCGCCGTTGCCGATCATGTTCTATCAGATTCAAAAGGGTGTACCCGTGAAAAGCAAGTAAGTTCCATAAAGAGAGGGAAATACCTCTTTGTTTCTAATAGTAAATACGCCTTAATAATGCCTCAAATACTGATGACAACAACGTACAGTAAAAACTCATTATTATGCAACCTGCTGTTAGACAAAACTCGATTTTGAGTAAAGAAGATTGCGGTCCTATCAAAAATACAGTAATTAGCATTGCGAGGAATAGGTAATACTACAGTAAACCTAAATTTTCTGGGTCCCTTAATTGACTTAACATAATAATAAGTTTTTAATGTATTCAGTACTGATATACAGTACACTGATGGGACACTGCTATAGGGAAAAAATCTCCACTTTATTTTAAGGAGCAAATGGGGCTATTCTGTTTTTGCAGCACATTTACTACTGAATTCATGCAGTTTAAATAGCAAGTTGTTGACTAACCACAAGGATGAGCAATGTTAGCAACGGTCACCAGCTCATTTCCTTTCAGTTTCTTGATTTCTCCATTGCCAAGTCCAGTATAAAGGGTGTTGTTGGCCACAGCAAAGCCCTCAGGACTCCATATTTCACCCTCAAAGAGACGCTCTGCTCCATTCAGCTTCTCGTTGACACTTAGTGTACCTTCCAGATCTCGAGGCTCGCTCACACTGAAATATATACAGTACATAATAATATGATTATAATATAATGATCTCTAATGACATTGTGAATACCCTGCAGATATTTTCTCTGACAATGCATTGAGTACAAATTGCATACAAACGTACCATCACAGTAGATGCTAAAGAGTCGCAAGAATAACTTGCAGTACCCGGGATGGTATTACGGTATACATATGGGATTCCTGTTTCATGATATGACAATTAAGAATGGTAATGGGACCCCGGATGCATATTTATGTACTGTATTTACTCTAGACAAAGCTTTCGTTACCCGGCCTGCACTATTTCTGGATGGTGTATGCATAACACTGTCAGGCGCGGATCCAGGGGGGAGGGGGGGCAGCAGGGCCCCCGAAATTTTGGATTTAACATGGTCACAATAGGCATTTCCCCCACTATTTTTTTTTTTAGCATTGTATTTATGGAGGCATCCCCCCCCCTTCCCCGAATTTTTTTCTGGATCCGCGCCTGCCAACTGTGGCTAATAGCTAGGTGTACAGCGAACTTCAATTCTTCGGTGGTTTTAACGCTTCCCTCACGTCCCCCGAAATTTCATTTAACGCTTCCCTCACGTCCCCCAAAATTTCAATCATTAATCCCACATGTATGCGCATACCATATACATATTATGTATGATATGTACAGTATGTATGTATGTACATAATAATATAATATATTATGCATATTATATGATACAGCTGTATAGTGTATGATGTACTGTACATACTTGCATGTATCATAATGTACAATACATAATACTGTATATATGATACAGAAAGTATAGTCATACATAATTATGCATATATATAGCCACCTCCCATATTATTATTATGCATACAGTATATCATATTATGCATACTGTACGCAAGTATGATGCTACAAAAATTTAACGCCAAGCTTGCATGATTTGCAATTTATGATATTGATTTACATAAGAGGATATGATGGCATGGGGTATCATATAATATATTATGTACATTATTATTAAGCTTACCTGTATGCAGTAAACTCCATGTTCGGTGGAATGCCTGGCAAAAAAGTGATTACTATAAACACCGCAGTTGCTTCCAGTAATCTTCGCAATAAAGATTTACAAAAAGACATTTTGAACGTTAATTAAATGCGTTCACGGTGCAAAAAAAATTACTCAACAGACTACAGCAGAAGTTAAAAATAAAGATCTCCAGGCAGTCCAAAAATTACTCAACAGACTACAGCAGAAGTTAAAAATAAAGATCTCCAGGCAGTCCAGAAGGCAGTCTGTCTGGTCCAGAAGAGTGAGAAGAGCAAATTCAACAATCCAATGAACCGGCAGCAGCTGACTACGTCAGAGTGACCTTGACATCGACCATCGAGACAGCGAGCGATTTCTGATTGGTTGATGAAAAATATTATGTTTTTGATTGGTATATTATAGTAAGCAAATAAGCGCTTAAAATTGAAAAATAATAATAATTATATTTTTTTTAGGGACTTCGAAGAGCTGGGAAGTTAATTAAATTCAGTCACTGAATTGTGGTCAGTATCCTGTACTAGGGTTCAGTTAAAAAGTTAAAAATAATTATAAAATCTAAATATTATACATGCAGGGAATTTTCAGGGAAATGCAAAATTATGAGGGAACTGGTGAAATTCAGCAACTAGGCATGAAAGAATAAAATACGTATATATATTTTATAAACAAAAAATTATAGATATAATCCTATTTCCTATAATTTAAAACTGTGCTTTAATCTGGAATATATTATATCGCCGTAGTATATATTATATATATATATCTTGTGGAAAAATATCTTAAAATATAAGCTGAAAAAAAAAATCTAACTCCATCGGTAAGCACATATGGAGTTATGACATCTTTCCGCTACCACATCAATACATACATATATATAAATATATATGTATATATTAAACAGCAATTTCCAAACCGTCCCTCGTCCGGAATTATGAGCTATAAATATTATTATAGCTATCTATAGCTGCCTATCATGGTCTCATATATATTATATTGCAATAATGAGCTGTCTGCTCTTTCAGCTAGAGGTGATCGCAAAAATGAGTTTTATTTTATATCAATTAATTTACAGCTCATTATTACAACGAGCTAGACCATTAATTGACTGGCTGCAACTGAATAAATATATATACATTCTCAATAGTTAAGAAATAGACAGAGTATTTTATATAATATTTTATAATAAAAAAATACATACATTAATTATAGGCTGCAATTAAGGCCCGATTGCTGGGACGTTTAAGTTAAACTGCAGTTTAACCTATACTAATAATGCATCGTGTTCAATATTTATTTAATTGTTATGATTATATTTTACTTTTTAAGGATTTTAAGGACTTTAAACCCGCTATCAATGAGCGACATGCAAATTTTGAAGTGGTTCTGTCATATCAGTTTTGTGAAATTTGAGTTAGAAATTAAACACATAATAATATATAAAAATAAATATAAATATCCTTGACGCCGTTATTACCCTTTCGAGTGTGACCAGGCCGATATTTTAACCTTTCCAGTAGGAATTATCTTGCGACCGAGCTGGGGCATACCAGGCTCCCAGAACCTTTTTCTGCACTCTTCTGGGCTCCTACTACCAGATCTGTGCAGCCTGCAGTAGCAGTGCAAGACTGTAGGGCAGCGGAGTATAGACAGTCGTAAACTGCGTTCCTCCTACCACTCTATCATCTAGTAGTCAGTCACACCCATCCTAAGTCACGAATAGTCTGCCGGATTCGGGAATCGAACTAGGGACCTCTCGGACCAGAGCCAGGGGCATTAACCACTACACTTTAGCATATATGGATGGACACCTGAAATGAGTTATTAGGCTTGTTCGTACACCGAGCAGGGTTTACGAACAGGCCTATTAATTGCGAGAAAACTGCCCCTTGAATTTGCTCAAAAACTATGTGTATAATAATATATTTATAAGCAATTGAGTTTTAGCTTAGTTAATAGTGCATCACTTAATTTGATAGTTACGTGGAAAACAAAGAAAATCAGAGAGATATTGGTTAACACATTTTATTTTAATTCACTGAACAGATATAGCATAATATGCTTGTTATCTGAAGATTGAAAACAAGTGTACTAAAGCGTATTATTGTGTATTAATATCTCTAGGAAATAATTGTTAAATTTTGTATAACTTATGAGGTGTGTAACTTATATTATTATATATAATATAAAAATAAAAAATATCTTATTTGAACAATTGCAACATTTATATATGTATTACTTATGTAATAAATGTAATAATGTATAATAAAATTACAGACACATATTCAGGTGGAAGGGGGGTAATTGGGTTACAGCCCCTACCTTAAAATTTTGAATTTAAAATGAGGAATATTGGGATTTTCCCTTATTGAGTACATAAAGGACCAAGAGATGGCGCTGAGCGCTGAAATTTTGGCGAGGATACAGCAATACCTATAGTATTGGGAGAATAACAAAAACAACAAATTTTATATGAAATACATCTTTTACGAAGTTGAAATATTTTTTTAAATTTGTCCGAACGTATTTGACAACTAATTATGGCGTTGTCATTTCTGTAAAATTATGCTGTGGCTGCTGAGAGAGCATTTACATGATTTTACGATGTTAAACATATACAATGGGCCTCGCTAGACGCACGTAGTTCAGCTGTTTCCCGTCAGTTTTCGCGAGGGGCGCTACTAACTTTATGACGTCAATACTCCATTTTTTTTTTCCTTAATGTTGGCATTATTTACGGGGCTCAAAATTTTATTTTGGATCCACGCTTGTATAATTATTTAAATTAAATTAAACAACCTTAAAAATACTGTATATGAATACTTTGCTGCAGATAAAGAACACAAAAACCAAGTATTAAATAAAATCCAACCTCAGAAACCACATACTGTATGTGTTATTGTAGATGATAACATTTTAATATGTATTAATATCACCTAAACAATCATAACCCTTGACTTGAAACTAAAAATAAAACTTATCGAGAGTTGGCCAGCATTAAAATTTAAATTATAACCACTGGTCATCATTTTACCTTACAGGGTGTTCTCAATTCTCAGTTTAAAAAATTAAATTAAAAAATATTATATAAAATTATAAACTCTTCAAATCTCCAACACCAAAAAAAAAAATACTGGAAACAAATTCTGTGCTTCGGTCTCATCGTAACAAAACAACCAGCTGAGCAGGACATGTTAAGACTGGGCAGAGGAAGGTGGTGCTGTGGTTTTCACTTCGATATTAGTTTTGACGCGGCCCAGGAACTTGTTTGATGGGGAGCCAAGGTAGTAAGTTCCGTCTATGAGAACAATGTCGCTCACCGACGTCACCTTGTTGTCCGTGCTCTGCAAGCTGCCGACGATGACTCCAGCCTCGTTCACCTCCACAACAATCAGGGCCTTGGGGAGCAATGGATCAAACATCTCTAAACTGTTGATCTGAAAAAAATGAAATGAAATCAATCAAAACTCAATTCTAACATTCATTAAATTTCCAAACTGAACAAATATGAACTACATTTTTTTAAAATATATATACATATAGAAGACTGGCTTATTATTACTTTGAACTAGAACCATACAAAGAAAATAAAAAAAATCTCACAAACTAATAGAAGCCAATTATTTTTTTTATTACAGAGATAAAAAAATATGTTTAAACTTCAAATAACAAATCAGTATTCTGATTTCCCAGCAGCTGAAATCAAAAAGCACCGAGGATCTCTATCCAGATTTTTACAACACCGATGCTATGAGAAATAAACAATTATGTTAGATAAATCCAACCTGAGAAATGTGTTGGCTCGCCAAACTGTTATCCATTATTACAGAAGGTTGATCTAGTGAACATGAAAGACTTTTAGGTGTATTTTAATTCCAAGAATTTTTTTACTTCATATACATTACAGTAATAAAGTGCATAACTATGAATACTATCTTTAAAACGAATGAACCCTTGAACAAAAGCAGTTTTAAATCTCCCAGCTCTAGAATTAAAAAAAAAAATAAGTTAAGCATACTAATATAGAATACTATTACTAACCCAGCGAGTTACTGTGCCTGTGTAGAGATTAGGGAAGTTACGTTGAATCAGCTCAAAGGGTAGTTGACTGATGCAGAGAAGTCTAGCAAAGAAGCGACGCACAATGGGGTAGGGCGCAAGCAGGTCACTCAGGACAGGCATGTCCTTAATGTGAGGTATAATAAGGGGAACAAAGAACCCGCCCTTGCCATTAGGACGCAGGTTGTCTGGCATGCCTGGGAGACCATCTACAAACACCTCAGAAGTCCCCTTCATTGGACCACTCAGCCAGTACCTAAAAGCAGAAATAGCAGTAAAATATATAGTACTTAACTATGTAGTTGGAAACATTTTTTAAATCAATGTAAATAATTAACTGAAGTGGAAATTTTGAAGTAAAACACATGATAATTACAACAAAAAAAGTTCATATGACACAGTGTTTGCTGACATACCGTAAGAGACGGTGCCTAAATGACTCCGATATCACAAGGAAGTCTTCCTTGGTGGAGAGGGCGATTCCATTGGCGAAATGGATCTTGTCCATCAACAGCGTGTGGATTTTCTTGATGGGATCATACTTGAACAGCCTGGAAAATAGCAATTGTGTCATGACATTACAATTTAGTCATGTGGTGAACTAGACTGCCTGCAATTTTATGCAATGTTATGTTTATGATACAGGTAAGTAGGGAAAAGTTGAAGATGTGCAGCCTTGGGTGAGAATGTATTTCCCCCCCCCCTCTCTGTGATGAAGGGGAACGATGCTGACTGCCTACTTCACCACACGCTATTGGACATTTTAAATTGTTAGGACTAATATTCATCAGCACAATTAAAATTTAGCCATGAAGTTATAACTTTAAGTTAAGAAAGCAAGTTTAAAAATTCTAAGGATATAGTATTGATTTTCAACACAACCATACTACGTATAAATATTATGAGAAGTTGGTGGTAACCTCTAATCTTCAATCAAATGAAATTCAATCTTACTTAATGGAGTATAGACCTCAATTTTTTTTTTTTGTTGTTGCAGAAATGATAGAGCGTGCGAAGTTATGCTACCCTGATTTTTTCAGATTTTTTAGAGCCCGGGAACTATTTTTAAAAAATTATTGAAAGTTCTTTTTGTGACGTCACGAGACGCCGCTCCTTAAGAAAAAGATAGGACTTGCCGCCGCGTGACATCACAAAATGGACTTTCAATAATTTTTTAAAAATAATTCCCAGGCTCTAAAAAATCTGAAAAAAATTAGAGTAGCATAACTTTGCACGCTCTATCCATTTTTGCAATAAAAAAAAATGAGGTCGATACTCCATTTAATTAAAGCAATGCTCTGTGAAACAGACAAAAGAGAACTTTGCCGCAGCTAATTTTGTATGTGGTTTCGAAATACATCTCACCTGCCAGAGGGATTTCCGAGAACAGAAAGAAGTCCATCTTGAAGGTCCACATCACAGCCAGACACAGTCCAGTAGATAGTCCCATCTTGTGCTACCTTTAGACTGTTGGCTATCTTTGCTAGCTTGCCTTCAATGGGCTTGTCTGTTGATACCAAGTGCATGGTTTTGCCTACAGCAAAATAATGACAAATTTAAACTCTATAATCTCTATATAGTGTAATTGATTTGAGGTTTGGGATTACAGTACTTAAGTTTTAAACTTTCAATAGAATTATGATTAATGGTAACTAATTACATCTTTTGTAGACGAACGTCATTCATATCAGCATGGACCATTATTAAGTTCCCCTAAATTTATACCAATCTGTATTACCTGTATGCTGAACAAATGTGAGGAATGTCTAGCTGCTTAAAGGTTTGAGTGAATAATTAATAACAATTAAGGGTAAGGTAACGTGAATCAACGGTTTTTTAGTCCCATTTGATTAACATGTAAACCTTAGCAAATTCACAAAAATCCTAAAAAAAAATTGAGAGACAGATTTTAGTACCTAAAAGCCATAGAAAAAATTTCAAGACAATTATTCAAGCCAATATTATATTTCAACTTTTTTTTTTTTTTTTTTTTTTTTTTTTTTTTTTTTTTTAAATTTCAGCATAAGGCTTTCCCATTGAGAGCCAAACTAAAAATTTAATTAAAAAAAAAATCGGCTTGAATATTAAAATTGAAGTATTGAAATTTTTTCTATGGCTTTTAGGTACTAAAATCTGTCTCTCAAATTTTTTTCACAATTTTTGTGAATTTGCTAAGGTTTACATGTTAATCAAATGGGACTAAAAAATCAGATGATTCTCGTTACCTTACCCCTAAGCATCTGAAAATGATATTGAGCATACCTGTGTTGACGTTGACTTTATAAATTCCATAGTAGGCGTCAATAACATACAGCATACCGTGCTTATCAAAGTCCAAACCTAGTGGGCGACCGCAGATTTTCTCCTCCCATGGTCCAGCTATAATAGTAAAAATATATATACTGCATCGTGTATTCTTATTTAGTGTGTTGTAGATTGGTATAATATTTGTTTGTTTTACCCAGTCTGTAATGTTATAATCTAATATTGCTCCATATATATATATATATATATATATATATATACATATATATTATATATATATATATATATATATATATATATATATATATATATATACATATATATATATATATATATATATATATATATATATATACATACATAAAACACACAATAAAATAATAGAATTGGGGATATATTTTGCACTGTACCGGTATTAATATATTTATTATATTTCAACAGAAGATCTAAAAGATCTGCTTTTTGCTTATCTTTGAAAACATTTAATGTGCTACCATTCCCATGTATTTATTTTTTGGAATGTGTAATAAATGTTTTTTTAAATTCCCTTTAGTGTACTGTTGCACTGTAATGGTTGGTTGGTTACCAACGGCTGAACTTGTTTTACAACATTGTTCACAGTGCTCTCTTTGGGGCTCTAAATACCCAATCTGCATGGTACAGTGGGTAAAATAATGAACAAGACAATTTGTAAGATCAAACAAGAAGACACTTGAATAAAGATTTAAGCAACTTTACTGGGTTCAGCAAAAAACACATGCTCATGCAGCATAACTGATGTAAGTTAGAAGCTACAAGACAGAGTGGAGAGAGTCGAGAAATAATAGTCACCTATCAAGTCACGTAAAGAAGAGAAATTCTAGACTGCAACCTACCTACTGATCTACTGTATGCATACCTACCATGCAGTAGCAAAAGAGGGAAAAGGGGTATGCATTTTATTTTCCCCTCATTAGAAGAGGGTGGGGAGAAAGGTAGACCCACCCACTGAGCGCCCATGTGTTTCCTTGTTACTGCTTTTGACCACAACTAATTGTAGGTGGGGCAGGGGAGAAAAATCTTTGAACTCCTCCCTGTCTACACCAAGCACTGACCAAAAAAAAAAAAGACAAAAAGACACAAAAACTAACCACAAGGATGAGCAATGTTAGCAACGGTCACCAGCTCATTTCCTTTCAGTTTCTTGATTTCTCCATTGCCAAGTCCAGTATAAAGGGTGTTGTTGGCCACAGCAAAGCCCTCAGGACTCCATATTTCACCCTCAAAAAGACGCTCCGCTCCATTCAATTTCTCGTTGCTACTTAATGTACCTTCCAGATCTTGGGGCTCGCTCACACTGGAAAATACATTACAGTACATATCTATGGATTTAATCTTGTAGCTTTGTATAGTTTCTGCAATTCACTATACTAAACTTTATGCAGTAATTATAAAGGTGCTTTCACAGAGTCCGATTTCGCTACGGAGTCCGTAGATATGCCGCAAGCCTTTCACATACTCTCGTTCGTCTGCGGCAGCTGCAGTGGAAAATCATGTGAATGTAGCAAAATCAAGATGAATTTGATTTTGCTACGGATCTTGATTTTGCTACGGCGAGCCGTAGAACGCCGCAGCAGCAAATCGCGATCTCTATGGCGTAATCAACAACATTAAATGTGCTATGGCGTGTTGCGGCGGCATGATTCCGTAGCGAAATTGTACTCTGCACAGTACAGAAAAGATAGTAGCCAAACTCCTATACCTGCCCTACGGGGGAGCTGAAGTCAATGAGAAGCTTCAACATTGACGACACAATTCTCTCAGCCAATGAAAATCTAGCGCGAAAACTGCGCGCGACGACATGTTCTATCAAGCTTCCTATCCTTTAATAACCCAGCGGTACCTGGTTTTTAATTTTTTCCGACGGTTCTTATGAAGGGCAAGATTAATAATTCATATGAGCCACGGGAAAGATCACTTTACACGACATAAAAAATATTCGAGATTTTGGGCAGCATAGAATTTGAATGAAAAAATAAATAAGATTTTTCTCCTAACAAACCTTATGGAGCGATGTCAGAATGCGGCGCTGCGGCATTTTTAAGTTGAAGCTTGTCATTTTTGACACTTTTTGAATATTGGATTACTTTTTTTTTTTTTTTTTGTAAAATGTACTAGATTTTTTTTTCTAATATTTTAGTGAAAGTTCCACTGTACTAGCTTTAATAATTTCCGAGTTAGAGCAGGTGATTCTCCTACACCATGTAGCATATAACATTGCATGCAGGATGCCCCATTTGGTCGTGCGACACTCGTGCTCTTTTCCTATGATTTTAACATTGCGGCGCACAAACGTGCCGTTGACGCGACCAGTTTTCGACTTTGATTCTAACATATGACTTTCTCTACTATCTTCTCTGTACTGTGGTACTATGTGAAAGCACCTTCATACAGTATAACAGATCTTAGTTTACCTCTCGACAGTTCAGTAGACTAGACGGCGCTAGCTATATAAGCCAATGAAAAGGCTAGAATGACTGCTGGCCGCCTTTTTATTGGCTGATATAGCTGGCGCCGTCTAGTCTACTGAACTGTCTAGAGTCTCTAGAGGTAAACTAAAAGATCTGTTATAATACTGTATCGCCGGGGAGGAAACAAATGCAGTCAAAGGTAAGACATTTCAAATTACTAATAACACTAGGGGGGGCTCTATTACACTAATGCATGTAAATGCTAGAGGGCTTTTGGGGAAAATTAGACAGCTCGGCTCAAAAATTGATTGTTGTGATCCGGACGTAATTGTAGTAGTAGAAACATATTTAGATGATTCTATTTTGGATTCAGAGTTACAGTTGCCAGGCTATGATATTTTTAGAAAGGACAGAAATAGGAGAGGCGGTGGAATTTTAACAGCAATTAAAAAGGAATTGCAAGGAAAAATGGACTGGATAGAAGAAGAGTGCGAACTCTTAGGCATTGAATTTAAAATTTTAAGTGAGAAGGTTAAAATAATTGCTGGATACAGACCAAAGGACAACAGGGTAAACAATGTAATTTTGGAAAGAATAATAAATAGAATAGACGAATATAGGCAGGACGACATTACCATAATAATGGGAGATTTTAACCTTCCGAATGTAGATTGGACTAACAGGTGTGAGATTATGGGAGCGGAAACCCAGAAATTAGCTGCTAAGATAGTAAATAGAGATTTCAATCAAGTAGTGGATGAATATACTAGAGATCATGGGAATGGCACTAAAAATTTACTGGACGTAGTGCTGATCAGGCCAGTAGAAATATGGCAAAATTCTAAGGTAATAGACGGCATCAGCGACCACAAAATTCCGGTAGTAGAGCTGGTTTTCGGGAAATCAAAAAGAATAGATAAAAAGAGGAAACTTTGGCGCTACCAGGACTCGGATATTGTAGAAATGGAAAGAGAGCTTAAGGAGAGGTATACCGAGTGGGCAGGAAAGGAACAAAATGTAAATGAAATGTGGGAGAGCTATGTAAAAATTTGTAATGAAGTAAGGGATAGATACGTACCGGTAAAAATGATAGCTGGAGGCGATTCATCGCAATGTTTCCAGAATAAGAATATTAGGAGACTACAGCGGAAAGCTAGGAAGCAGTATAACCAGCATAAAAGAGGTATGATAAACAAGGCAGCTTTACAAACAACGGAAAATGAGCTAAACAGGGAGAAGAGTAATGCGGAAAGAAACTTTATGAATGAAATGTTCGATGAAAGAAACAAAATGGAGAGCTGGACTAAATTGTACAAGCATGTTAGAAGTAGGAAACTAGCAAGGAATGATATACCAGTACTTAAGGACGAGCAGGCAACATATACCACGGATAAAGAGAAGGCTGACGCTTTATCTAGACAATACAAGGGGGTTTTTCAAAAAAAAGAGGAGACGAGGAAAGACGATGAAGTAGATAGAGAAAATCGAGACAGTAGAAATATTGAATCAGGGAGGGATAAAAAATTCAGAGTTAGATACAAGGACGTTAGGAGAGCTTTACTTAGTCTGGCGAAGGGGAAAGCACCAGGGCCTGATGGAATCACAGCGAGTTTTCTAAAACTAAATTTAAATAAACATTGCAAATACCAAACATTACTTTTTAGAAAGATCATAAATAGTGGTAAAATGCCAGATGGTTGGAGAGAAGCATGGGTGGTACCAATATATAAAGGAGGAGCAAAAAATAATGTTAAAAACTACAGACCAGTAAGTCTTACGTCTGTAGTCTCAAAAGTTATGGAAAAGATGGTTGTAAAATATATTAGGTATAAACTGGAGAGGAACGGATTTTTTGGATCACGACAACATGGGTTTCGAGAAAAGTATTCATGTGATACACAAATTCTAGGGCTAGCACAGGAACTTGAGGAATGCCTGGACAGCGGGGGGGAAACACATGCAATCTTTCTGGATTTTGAAAAAGCCTTCGACAAGGTACCGCATGACATACTAATGAGGAAATTTAGAGCGGCACTGCAGGAAGAACAATTAGCTAAATATGTTGAGGATTTTCTGACAGACAGGGTACAGAGGGTAAAGTTAGGAGAAACAATGTCGGGGGAAGAAAAGGTAACGTCAGGAGTTCCGCAAGGCAGCGTACTGGGGCCTATTTTGTTCATTATTTTTATTGAAGATATTGGAACAGGAATTAAATAAAAAATGAGACTGTTTGCAGATGATAGTGTTATATATAAAATAATTAAGGACAAAGACGACACGAAAATACTTCAGGAGGATCTGAATATAGTAGGTAAATGGGTAAAGGAAAATAAAATGCATCTTAATGTTGATAAATGTAGCACAGTCAAATTTAGTAGGAAAAGAGCAGGAAGCACAGCGATATATAAAATGGACGGAGCTGAACTTAAAGAGGAAAAGAAATATAAATATTTAGGGGTGGTAATGCAATGTAAGCTTAACTGGAATGACCAAATTGCATACATCACAAATAAAGGAAGAAGAAATCTGGAGTTTGTAATGAGAAATTTGAAAGGAACGGGGAGGGAAATCAGGGAAAAAGCGTACAAAACACTTATCCGACCAATGTTAGAATATGGATGCAACGTTTGGGACCCATATAGGACGAAGGGAAAGAAGGAACTGGAAAAGATACAGAGAAGAGCGGCCAGAAGAGTGACTGGCAAAATGGGAAGCTGGAAACTGGTGAGTGACGGAAGGGAAATTCGTAAGGAAAGGGAGAGTGTCACACAAATGATTGGAGAACTGGGATGGAGCTCGCTGGAGGAAAGGAGGAGGCAAATTAGATTGACAACAATGTACAAAATTACGAGGAATGCCAAGGGTTGGGAGGAGATGAGTGGAAAAGTGGACAGGGGAAGATATTTGGGGAGAAGGGACTATGAATGGAAGCTCGAGTATCAGGGAAGCAACAATGATGTGGGAAAGTATTCTTTTATCAGGAGGACGGCGAGAGAGTGGAATCTGCTGGGGTCTGCGGAGGTGGGCGTAGACAGGATTGAGAAGTTCAAGGAGCTGGTGACCTCAAGACCTCAAGCAGGACACAAACTGTGAGCCATAGTGGTGTGACCACAACTGCCGCAGTATAAACTAAATTTTTATCCTTTTATCCTGTACATTCATACACAGTATGCATACATGGTGCATTACAGTTTTTACAGTCTATCATGTGCAGTATATACTATACGTACGTAGTACATTTGACTACCACAGAATTATATACTGTATACATTACAGTATTATGTATACCACACTTCATATATGCATAAGTAATGAGCTAGCCAAAGACTATAGGCAGATCTATATATTATATGCATACCTGTATGCAGTAAACGTCATATTTGGTGGAATGCCAGGAATAAAGGCGATAGCAAGAAATACGACTGCTCCTTCAAGAAGTCTGTGGAAAGTACAACCACAAAAAGACATTTTCTACAGTACAGACAGAACGTAATCAATGCATAGAGCTTATATATTATTTTAAATAGCTAAAAATAATAAGTAAATATGAACGCCTGAAAATTATGAAAATTTAGGCCAACGCCGCCAGCTGATCGGATCGGTTGCTTTTGTTTTTTTTTAAAAATTTTTTTTTTTTTTTTTTGTAGATGATTGGTCCGTGAAAACAATAATAATGCGCACTGATCGTACTGATTGGGCTGATTGGTCAAATGCTTATTGGCGCCAATAAGTTAAAAATAAAGATTAAAAAAATAAATCAATAAATAAAAAAAATATATAATTAATATATAGGTATTAAATTTTAAATTACATAAATATACGGCATCATCAGACATTAAAAAATTAATATTTTTGTAGCAAAAATTAACAAGCTTCATGAATTTATTATATATATTTAAAAAAATAATGCGGTCTGCATAATAATATTTCTATTTATATATATAATTATATATATATGGGGAACATTCACAAAGCACTTTAACCCCCACTTTAGTCCCGATTTTTAACCCTGGTGCTAAACATGGTACTAAACCAGCTAGGGGCTAACCATGTTAAGCTCAGCATAGTTTAGCACCATGTTTAGCACCAGGGTTAAAAATCGGGGCTAAAGTGGGGCCGGGTTAAACAGTGCTTTGTGAATATCTGTACAATATATATATATATATATATATATATATATATATATATATATATATATATATATATATATATATATATATAGAAGCACTTATATAATCATGCTAGGTATGTTTTAATTGCTTAAATTTGCAGCAAAATTAAGTGGATACACTGCATATCCACAAGCATATTTTATATTGATGAGCCCCAGTAGCACAGCAACGTGGCTGCCACGGAGCCACGTTGCACAATGGTTGCCAATTGGTTGCCAGGCAACGTGGCTGCCACGTGGCGGATGTCCCATTCGGAGAACCTGAGGCAACGTGGAGGCGGGCAACGGTTTGGCAACCAATTTGTTTTATGGTCAAAAAATAACTATAGAAGCGGTCACCCATCTAACTACTTACCTTAACCTACGTTGCTGAACTTCGGTAATCACTGTTGATCATATACTTACCATTACACACCGCTTCGTGTTTCTTAACAAATTGAAGATTATTGAGGTATATAAAATCAATAAAAGTTATGGGAAAAATGACCAGGGTGCATTTCAATGTAATGTCATACAAATTTCGACCCTAGCGTAAAATTTGATGGCGGTTCAATTGGTGACCCTTTGACCCTGAAGGGTCAAAAGACCCCTAAAATTTTTTTTTTTTGAAAAAATGCAAAATTGAAATTAGTAATGTCCTTAATTATTTTTAGAGCTTTTATTCGCACATTTTAAGGGTCGACCCTTGGGGTCTAGCAAGGGTCATTTTTAAAAGAATACAAAAAAATATATTTTATGAAAGGTGACAAAAACTATGATGATTTCAGGTTCAGCATTAAGTATTTTTGAGGAAGTAATCATAATGACCCCTTAAGGGTCGACCCCTAAAATATGATAGTAAAATTTAATTATTTTTTAATTTTTTTTTTTTTTTTCATTTCAAAAAATTAGTATGCTTTGCTGATATTATTTTTAATTTCTTTTAATATGACCCTTTCAGGGGTCGACCCTTGATATTTTTCAATTTAACATAAATTTTTAAATAAATTCTGGCAAAAACTACGAGGACTACAGTTTTATATGGATCACTGTGTGTATTTGATGATGTAACCATTATAATGACCCTTTAGGGGTCGACCCCTAATTTCTGAGAGTTAATAGAAATTTCGATTTTTAAATATTTTTTTCATATTATTAATTTTAACATGCATTTCCGACTTAAATTTTACTGTGACCCTTTCAGGGGTCGACCCTTTTTTTTTTCGAAAGAAATGTTTTAAACTTAATTCTCCATATTATGCCACAATGGTGGCTAAGGAGACGTTTTTGGGCGATTCGTTGCCAATTTGTTGCAGCGTGCAACAATAAAATGCAACGGTTTCATGAAATGGTTGCAACAACGTTGCGTATGTAACCACCACGCAACGTTGTCATAAAAATCCATGTTCTTAATAAATTGTAAAAAGTTGTAGTGAAAAATGCCATTTAGGTATTCAAATTACATTTATTTAAGAGCAATTTTGGGAAAAAATATTGGTTGCCAAATCGTTGCCAATTGGTGGAGCGTCTCTAAAGCAACGGTTGGCAACCAATTTGCAACCATGTCTCCACCAATTAATGTGCTACTGGGGAGATGCTTTAATGCTGAATAAGCATATATATATCGTTCCTCATCCATGCAGATGAATATAATGATCGAGCTATGTCTGCTTTTATCATGATTTTGATGCAATAAAATGAGCTATCTGCTATATTTCAGGTGAGAGCAATTATGAGCTTTAAATTGGTATAAAATATAAAACTCATCTGAAATCTGAAATAGCATATTAATAATCATATATAAAGCTGAACAATTTTGTGTATGTAAATTATGTAATGAACATTGTAGCCAATATCATTTAAATACCTGTAAAATCTAGAATTAAACCTATAAGCAGCGATTATGCCAATTAAGGGAGACTTAATTTATTCATATATAGTCCATATATTTTGAATAGCAATTAAGCAATAAGCTTTTATTCATTCTAGTTATTTTCTATATGTCATATTTTGTTTTATATATGTGCCTATATATATGTGATATATTATATATATGATGTACCGTAACAGCAGGCTGTTAATATCACCTGTTATTTTATTTTATATTGCTTATCATTTTCTATTATTCTGTAACTATTATTATAATTTGTATGTGTGTTTTATGTGTTCTATTACAGTGTTATTCTATAATGTGTATTTCTAATATTATTTTATATATATATATGTATATACACTTTTTGTGTTTAATAAAAGATAAAAGACTAATAATAATATAAGCTAGCTATAGCTCATTATTGCAATAAGATCGTGGTCACAGGCTCGGACTGGCCATAAGGCTGGGTCAGGGATACCTGACTAATCCCTCAGAATTTTAACACATGGGAGCATAGGAAAAGTGGCCTCAGACTCCCTGAAAAGTGGCCCCTGCTGCCTGCACATGTAATTACTATATGGCCCTGACTGGCCCCTAGCTTCCCAGTCTGAGCCTGATTGTGGTAGGTATAACTATAGGTATATATATGTAAGGTATAGGTATAGCTCCATTATTCCGGATGAGATACAATATATTATGTATAATTATACTGTATCCGTGACCTATGCACTGGATTCTGAAGCATGATTCTGAGCCTTTTTCCTCTCTTGCATGCAATAACGATTAAAAATGAATATATTAATAATTAAAACTAATATAGTACGTTATAAAACTGAGAGCCTGCAGCTCAAACAGCCGGGGTTTTAAAGATCAAAATGCACGTAAAGTTTAGTTTCTTAATTATCTCATTTCACTGATAACGAACCTGTATATAGTCCAGGAAAATTGTGAAAATAGGTGGAAAAAATTAGTTACCAGCTGAAACTTTGTATACATGCAGGTAACTGACACCTATATAAACCCACTGTAAAAAGTCCCCTCGATTTTTCCCGGGACGATCGCCGGAATCCGGGTTTGTCCCGGAGAAATGAAGGGTTTCAAATTTTTTTTTTTCTCAAAAACTATCCAACAGATTTTAATAAATAAAATGTCAAATTGAAGCTGACGTAACACAGGATACGGAAAAAAATATTTTGAGTATAAAAAATTATTCCAACCTAGCAAAAAACAATAAATAGTTAAATTATGCATAAATTATGTACTTTTAATTAGAGATTGCACTGAAAGTATTACACATATCGATTTTGAGTTTATTTTCAATCATTTGCACAATTATACCAAGAATTTATTACTTTTTACACGAAGAGTCTATCTTCAATAACAAATAAGTTACAAGCGATATTGTAAAAGAAAGCGGGTGAAGTTTTAGAGGGAGAGACGGGACAGCGGCTATATAAGCGTGCGAAACACATTGAAAAGCCTCGTTGTAGCGGCTGTTTTGATGCAACAAAGGAACAAATAGTGATTATATCTGTATACGGTCACATTCTTAAAAATATTATTTGCATTTTAACCCGTAATATTTTCAGTTTTCACCTTCATTTATTGTAACCCATAAAAATAATATTCTGTGGGTAAGTTTGTGGGTTAATGTTTAATAAATATCATGCTTACATACCAATATCACATGTATAATTTTTAAAGTTGATCTGCAGTTTTTGTGTTTTATAATTGCAAAGCATGTTAGCATAATATACCTATGTGATATAAGTATATAATATATAATTTAATGTTAACTGCAGTTGATGTAAGATGTACAGTACTGTATCAAATGTATCAATAATATCATGCACACATATATGATAATTGAAATAAAATTGAGGATGATAATATTAAAGTAATTTATTTCTTTCAAATTAGAAATTCATATAGTAATTTTATTGTGGTCACGTTAAACGCTATCATAATCATATATGTTAATTGACTAATACATATATTTGTCATATAAGGGTGATTCGCAGCATTCAACTCCTCGGCAGGTATAGTAGCGCACATTGGATTATAGTGGGGTGACCATGATGCACATACATATTTGTTGGATATTATATGCATTACATTTTGTAGCCTCAACTTATCAAATGGATTCGAGAGAGCCCACTAAGGGACTGTGTTCTATATTTTAGTTACTCCTTGTATTGCATATTCCCAATCTGTTGGTGTGATATTAATGAGATACCAAATAATCCAGGCGTGTACTTATAATGTATGGTACACGTGGTGGTAGAAATATAATTACTGACGCAAAAGGCTAAAGAGAAGACATGCAGCTCATGACGATTACTGAAGTGACTGAGGGAACCATGGAAAACCTTAGTCAGGATGGATACCTTTACTTTTTTTTCTTTTTATTAAGAAAAACTGAAATGTGCAAATTCTAGGGAAACTCACACAAGTGTATCATCAATATCATCATATATATTGGAATGTTAGATGAATGCTGAAGAGAGCAATGAAATTATTTCTTAAAACGGTTATTTATCCAACTACATTTAATTATGTGTACTTTTGCTTTTGCAAATATTGTTGTTATTAATGAAAAGAAAAAAATTAAAGGTTTCCATCCTGACTAAGGTTTTCCATGGTTCCCTCAGTCACTTCAGTAATCGTCATGAGCTGCATGTCTTCTCTTTAGCCTTTTGCGTCAGTAATTATATTTCTACCACCACGTGTACCATACATTATAAGTACACGCCTGGATTATTTGGTATCTCATTAATATCACACCAACAGATTGGGAATATGCAATACAAGGAGTAACTAAAATATAGAACACAGTCCCTTAGTGGGCTCTCTCGAATCCATTTGATAAGTTGAGGCTACAAAATGTAATGCATATAATATCCAACAAATATGTATGTGCATCATGGTCACCCCACTATAATCCAATGTGCGCTACTATACCTGCCGAGGAGTTGAATGCTGCAAATCACCCTTATATGACAAATATATGTATTAGTCAATTAACATATATGATTATGATAGCGTTTAACGTGACCACAATAAAATTACTATATGAATTTCTAATTTGAAAGAAATAAATTACTTTAATATTATCATCCTCAATTTTATTTCAATTATCATATATGTGTGCATGATATTATTGATACATTTGATACAGTACTGTACATCTTACATCAACTGCAGTTAACATTAAATTATATATTATATACTTATATCACATAGGTATATTATGCTAACATGCTTTGCAATTATAAAACACAAAAACTGCAGATCAACTTTAAAAATTATACATGTGATATTGGTATGTAAGCATGATATTTATTAAACATTAACCCACAAACTTACCCACAGAATATTATTTTTATGGGTTACAATAAATGAAGGTGAAAACTGAAAATATTACGGGTAATAAAATGCAAATAATATTTTTAAGAATGTGACCGTATACAGATATAATCACTATTTGTTCCTTTGTTGCATCAAAACAGCCGCTACAACGAGGCTTTTCAATGTGTTTCGCACGCTTATATAGCCGCCGTCCCGTCTCTCCCTCTAAAACTTCACCTGCTTTCTTTTACAATATCGCTTGTAACTTATTTGTTATTGAAGATAGACTCTTCGTGTAAAAAGTAATAAATTCTTGGTATAATTGTGCAAATGATTGAAAATAAACTCAAAATCGATATGTGTAATACTTTCAGTGCAATCTCTAATTAAAAGTACATAATTTATGCATAATTTAATTATTTATTGTTTTTTGCTAGGTTGGAATAATTTTTTGTACTCAAAATATTTTTTTCCGTATCTTGTGTTACGTCAGCTTCAATTTGACATTTTATTTATTAAAATCTGTTGGATAGTTTTTGAGAAAAAAAATAATTTTGAAACCCTTCCTTTCTCCGGGACAAACCCGGATTCCGGCGATCGTCCCGGGAAAAATCGAGGGGACTTTTTACAGTGGGTTTATATAGGTGTCAGTTACCTGTATACAAAAAGTTTCAGCTGGTAACTAATTTTTTCCACCTCCCTTAAATAATTTTCATAACTTTCCTGGACTATGTAGTGAAAATGGTCTTTAATCCTGTTTGATCCACGGCCTCAATAAAGTTGGGAAGACGGAAAATCAACCATATATATATTTTTTTTTTCAGTATTTTATTCTCAACAATAAATTTCTAAAGGAATCACAGAGCAAATTCAGTGTAAACCAAGGTGGCATATATTCAAATCAGAACTTAGCACATCAAAGAGGCAATAATTATGTACATAGATTTCCTGTCACATATTTAACAGAGCTAGGAAACTTGAAAATCATTCAACAGGCAGTGGATTGAATAATGAACAGTTTTGTAAATTCCTACTAGATGAAAGAGTTGGTAGGAGGAAGGCAGTTTACGGCTGTCTATACTCCGCTGGGGTGATTAAGACCGCGGAATGTTGTGCAAACAACATACGTGCCCCGCTAAGAAACGGTACTTAACTGTCTGGCGTGCAGACTGGGTATTAGGAGCCCCAGAGAGCACTGTGAACAATGTTGAAAAACAAGTTCCGCCATTGGTAACCAAACCAACCAACCAGTTTTGTAAATTCCGAAGAAAAAATATTTTTAACAGCAAGAGATATCATATTTTATGCCGACTTTGACAGAAAAAATAATGATAAAGAAACTTAATTACTATAGAACTCAATTTAAATTATTACAAGTAGAATTGACTTGCAGAATAAAATACTTTTACTCGTCAAGATAAAATAAATAAAAAAAATCACTATCAACAGTAAATTTGATAACACAATATGCCATCTTCATTGAAAATTAAAAAAAAAAAAAAATGCAATTTCTCTCAGCAAAGCCAAGTTCTTATTTGAATACATTTAAATACTTCACCATGGTATTTTTATATTAATTCATACCGTATAATAAATATGCACAACATTATAAAATAATAACATGATTGCCATAGGCTGCAATGTCCGATTAAAAGTATTAAAACAATTTTCCATAATCACTTATATTGTATTCAGAGGAAAAGTTGATTTTTAAAGGAACGCTTCAACACGCACTATAGAGGATCACAGCATGGCGTGCACTTGTATAGGAGGATGAGGATAACATTACGTGCTCATCTAAATCCGAGATAACGTAACTCATCCTTCAACAATCACGGAGAAGGAAGGTGACATGTTAGCTGTCAGGATTGGCTTCCTGAAAAAAATAAAACATTATAAAATTCAACATTATAATATATATAATAGAAATTTGCAGAATTATTTGTAAGATTTAAGTAATAATTATTAATTAAAATGGAGTGTCAAACTCAAAAATTTTTATTGCAGAAATGGATAGAGAGTGCAAAGTTATGCTACTCTGATTTTTTTCAGTTTTTTTTTTTCATTTTTTTTTTTTTTTAGTCTGGAACTATTTTTAAAAAATTAATGTAAGTACAGAGAGAGTGACGCCTCTTGATGCTTCTTTTAATAAAGAGGATAGGAACAAAAGGAGCGGGGGTTCAAACCCCACCTTGTCAAAACTTTTTAGCAATACTTCCAGAAAACTAAAAAATCTGAAAAAAAATCAGAGTGGCATAAAACTTTGGACCCTCTGTTCGTCTTTGAAATACAAAATTTTGAGGTAGATATTAATAAAGAAAAATTGTAATGCTACAACAAATGTTATAATTGCTAGGCCAATCCATTTTTTTCTAGTTTTTAAGATTTTTATAAAATGTTTAAAAATATAAATAACAAAGAAAAGAGAGAGTGTCATGTTAGTTGCAAAAATTAATTCATTCAAAGTTTTCAACATAAATAATTAATGTGATGTAGTAAGATATTTTTTTTTAATTTTACTTGTTTTCATACATACATATTTTAATTTTTATATTATTTTGTTAATTTAAAATACCTGTATTATGTGGGGCAACAAGAGCTTGCAGTGTTCACACAACCCAACTGTGCACGACCCCTAGAAACACAAGAAGCAAGCATTAGTGATGGAGTAAAGCCAAGCGTTGAGGTGAGTGGCATGCAAGATAAGAATGTGCTTACTTCGAGCTGGGAAGTTGCTGTGAGTCACTCTGATGTGAATGTCTTGAGTTTCCGCCTCAGTCACGTCTGCAAAAAATTATCATTAATACTCTGTACAAAAACACTACAAATATCAAGGTAACGCAGAATCATGTTTCACTTTGATTTTCTGTACATTTTTTTAGATTTATCCCTTTGTATACATGGCACTTGCCTTGAGTCCATAAAAATCACAGTACCCCACTCCCCCTCCTTTTATTGATATTCATATATTATACACTTTAGCATCATTTCATAAAGTATAACTTTTTATAAGAATATGACTCTTAAATATGTACTAAATAAACAACACATGGTCTGACATGGTCACAAGCTCATAAGAGTGTATGATGCTTATATTATTGATGATTTTTTTTTTCTAAAATGCATTGTGTGGGCCTTGAATTAGTCTTATTTTAAATATTGCAGAAACATGAAAATTGCCCTTATTAAATTAATTCTAGATTCACCACTCTTTCCCCAAAAGCAGACTATTTTTAATGTCATATTATGTATTGTATTATTAATTGATTAACTTATTACAACTGATTAAATTTATACTATATTCCCTATAATAAAAGTTAAATACATCTAAGTTTATGGACACACACAATTTTAAGGACTAGCTATTCAAATTTTTAAATATATTTTAAATTTGGTCTGTATATCGTCCCTCGTCCGGAGTAATGAGCTATCTGCCTATCACGATATCGTTGCAATAATGAGCTGCAATTATGAGCTTTATTTTATACCAATATATATATATATATATATATATAATATACATCTCATATTTGTGCTCACCTGAAATAGCAGATAGCTTTTTATTGCAACTAAATCGTGGTAAGCAGACTATATATGTATAGCATATTATTCTGGACGAGAGATAAATACTGTATATAATTATGTATATAATATATTTTGGATACAGTGATAAACTTTAAGTTCTATCCTTCTATCCATGCAAATTAAATTAAATTTCACCCCAAAAAGGCAATTATATTTTTACGTCAGCTCAAGAATTTTAGTATTGGTACATGAATTTGTTAATAAAGTGAAGTAGCAATTTAAAATGTAGTTAAATATTACACATTGAGCTCTATACAAGGCTAGAGGGCTAATCAGCTGTTTTAGGCGCGCACGGCGTCTGGGAGGAAAGTGGGTGGTGGTCGGTGCTATCGAATGCCTGGTTGACCAACCTAAGAAAGTTTCCTTATAAAATAAATATTAAAAGTTACACTGCAGTTGGCAATTCTGAGGAGAATACGTTGGAATGTGTGACGAAAGCGCAATCTCCCACCCACTTCCTCCCGCCGGACCGTGCGCACAGTTTAACATTGAGAAGTATAGGGCATTATCCCTCTAGCCTTGTATAGAGCTCAATGATATTACATTCTTAAATCTAAGATATTTCGATCATGAGTCAAATGATTATATTATATACATACTGCAGTTGATTGGATTTTTAGTACTTGCAAAACAAAGTAATAAAAATTAATACAATTAAATTAAAACTACATTCACTCACAGCAAAATTTGAATGCTACAGTATATAATATGACATGCACAGCTAGTACATTACATTAAATATATATTTAATGTACATATACAGATATGAAAGTAATATAATGTATACCAGTACAGTAGTGTAAGAAAAGTAAACAGCAAATAGTAAAATATTACGGTACACAAAATTATAGAAATTGCTGAAACTTTTGTAATTTCTTGTGGCTTTGTTTAAATCTATGAAAATGATGAACAAGTTTAAAAATTGACAACGGCTACAATTTTACCGAATTAAAAAAATAATAATAAAAAAAGCAAAACTCTTACCTTGTTTATATAAATTCTGGCAGTACATCAATCTTACTAGCAATTAGCTTATTAATGTAGCAATTAGCTTAATAATGTAATAACTTTAGTAATAGATAAATAGAAAAATAGGATGCAAGAAATTAATTTTAATAATTTAATGCAAATTTCACTCAATATAAAAATATTTACAGAGTAACACATCAACGAGTTCATTGTAATTACAAGCACATCACAACAGTTCAGATGCTGGGAGGAAACAACGGCACAGACGTGTTAGGAGGAGTTAGTCACGAGGGTGAGCTTGTTGTCTTTGCTGGCACCGCGGTTGCTGGAGGAGGAACTGGGCTGGGTAATCGTGCTGCTGGCAAGGACATTGGGGCTGCAGGCAAGGGCAGGTTGGGGTGGCAGAAACATCCCGCCACGCTGCTGCTGCTGACAGGCGGAGGACGAGAGTCGGTACCTAAGCTGATGCGTGGCATCTCGCACTGCTCGCACTTGCCCAGTGCCGGGTGGTTGCGGAATGTGCACACAGAGCATGTCCAGTGGGGACCGTCCTCCTCATCGTCCTCTACGCTGGTGCCTTCCGTCACTCCATGGCCCGGCTGAGCAGCAGGACGCGGAGGTATTGACCACGAGCCTACAACGGCAGACACAAGTCAACATTAGACACACTCAAGTAAGGCTTGATACATTATTCAAAGGGATACTCTGAAATATTAATATAATAATAATAATAAAAATTGTCTTTATTATGGAGGCGGGATTTAGGCCAAAGGACCCACTCTTCCCTCCAACCTCCTGGAATATTAAATCATGTATATTTTTTATTCAAATGTGAATAAGTATAAACACCAATTAGTACATAAAGCTAGTATGTTTCGATAAGATTTTACCAAAAATACTGTAACAATAAAAAAATCAAGTTTTTCTAATGTATAATCATATATACTTTACTGCAGCCATTTTTATGATGGTAATTTGTATATATCGTTGCCTCAGAATGCAAATCACGTAACTACAAAAAAAAATTACAGAACATTGACCCTTCTGTTCCAGTGAGATAAGGTTTAGAATTGCATCAATTTTTTTTGTAGTTACGTGATTTGCATTTTGAGGCAATGATATATTATATATTATATCCTTGACGCCGTTATTACCCTTTCGGGTGTGGCCAGGCCGATATTTTAGCCTTTCCAGTAGGAGTTATCTTGCGACCAAGCTGGGGCTTACCAGGCTCCCAGAACCCTTTTCTGCACTCTTCTGGGCTCCTACTACCAGATCTGTGCAGCCTGCAGTGGCAGTGCAAGACTGCAGGGCAGCGGAGTATAGACAGTCATAAACTGCCTTCCTCCTACCACTCCATCATCTAGTAGTCAGTCACACCCATCCCAAGTCACGAAAAGTCTGCCGGATTCGTATTTGTATTTTGGAAATTCAAAAATTAACAAACAAACAATCAAACAAGTAATCAAGTAAGTAAACAAGTGAAAAATAAATAAATAAATAAATAAATAAATAAATAAATAAATAAATAAATAAATAAATAAATAAATAAATAAATAAATAAATAAATAAATAAATAAATAAATAAATAAATAAACAAGTAATAGTATACAAAAATTTACTCTATACAAAGTAATGCGCATGGATACTTACTTTGCTGTGAGAGGTTTTCTTGTGGGAGGACAAAGCCGCGCTGCCCGGTATAAATATTCTGGTAGAACTCTTCATCTGTTTCTCCAAGAGGAACTGCAATAAGAAAATAACTAATAACTAACTAAATAAAATAAACAAATAATATATTATTCTCTGCGGTGCTAAGTCATCTGCTTAATTAATTATTATTTTGGAAAATATATTGGAATTCACGTTCTATCAGGTTACTTTTTTTGTAATCACTTAACACAAAAAAAAATATTCTATGCTATATTGAGTTTTATTGATTAAACTTAAAATCTATAAATAGGAAATTGTATTATTATTATTATGGTAGTGTCTAAGCTATATAATTTATAATTTTAAGCCTTATAAATATGACAGTCGACAAGGTCTATTATTATAACACGTATAATTACGCTGTTAAAGCAACAGGAAGAAGTGTATTATAATAGGTAACACTTCACATTTTTTTTTAATTGATTAAACAATTATTATGAATAAATATGTTGTGAGGTACGTATATAAATTATACTCTCTCTCTCTCTTATACTTATTCATATTTGTAACAACAAAATATCACAAAGTTATTAGGCTGTACAATACGAAGTTGTACCATAAATTACTTGCTAATTACGAAATGTGATTAATTAGTTTCTAGTCTCACCTTGTGATCCATGCAGGTCGACCTCTTGAGTCATGCGCTTGCACTGCTCCTGCAGTGCCAGGATCTCCGCTCGCAGCTGGTCCACGCGCTGTTGCTGCTGAACACATAATATTTAATGGTTATATTATAAAGAAGTTAATTATTTTCACACCTGGAAATGTCATGTTTTTTTAATCCTATACGCCTACTATATGTCACATCATCAGATGTGCAGAAATAAATAATGGGCTGTTATAACGAATGCTACTTTTCGAGCAGCTAAGTAGTGAGGGTTGACGCGCTATAGGGGCGAAAATCCGAAAATACTTTTGGATGGGATATATTCTTGAATAAGGTTAACTAAAATGCATACAAAACTCAGCGAAGAGGACGATGAGCTGCCACATGATAAGAAACAAATAAGTGTGCGACAAGCTTCACAAGCTGACACGTGCCAAGTGGCTGACACGTGTTGCTCCTGAGTTGCGGGGGCAGAGGGCGCGGTGTGCAACAGATCGAGTGAGAGATTCAGGGAAAAGTCGAGGCAGTGGTGGCGGAAAGAACGCGGGTCACGCTAGAAATAGCACGTATACGGGAGAGGCAACTAAACTAAGAGGGTCCCTCCGCAATCTCAGCAGAAGCTTTCGATCCCTCTTACAGCAACGAATCGCGAGCAACGACAAGAATGTCCATGAAAATACGTTGATTGATTGACCACTAATTGATTACCCTTAAATTACATTGCTTCTTTTCGTCACCTACTTTAAAGGAATGTACTTTAATATACTTATATATACAGTATAATATAGATTATTTTAATTGAATAATAAAATGCAAAATATAATATAGATTGTTGTGAGAATAGGTTGAGTTTTTTTTTTAAATGAACGAGACCACCAGATGCACAGCTGCAAGAATTGTTGGCTTGTACAAGCTTTGTTACGCTCAGCTGTGTCTGTTGCTGCTTCTTAGCTCTGTATATAATGTGGCAGTACTGAAGAACAAATAGTGGTGCCAGGCTATGCTACAATTAAATCACGCGTGTACATACGTGCACAAGGGTTGGCCTAACAACAAGCAAAAGAGTGATATTTTCAGCAGGGAGGGTCACACGACATGAAACGTATTTAGAATTGGAATTCGTTTGTAAAGAAAACATCTGTGTCATGACTAACAACTAAAGTTAAAACTGTATGTGATTATTTTAATCGTAATATACAAATAGCAATTTCTTCATTTATTTTTATCTTTTATTTGTACGTCAAAAAATATACATATTTTAAAGATCGGGGAAGAAAGGTGAGAAAAGGATATACAAGCAAGCACCCTTGTAGTTAAAAAGCTCGAGAGTGAGTGAATTATGTCTGAAACTAAACAATTCTATTTTTTGCACTCGTTCGAAGGAAGGTATTTTGTGTTTCTGGCAACTTTAAAAAAAAGGCCAAGAAATCAGGGGTCTTTATACTATCTATAATACCATCAACCTAGAGTCATCATCAGTTCATAATGTCAAAACAGTCAGAGAATTTTACTAAAATCGTAGTTTAAATCAAGTTTTTAAATAGCTCTTGATGGATTTACTTAGCAACATCAAAAAGAATCAGAGTGGACATTTAAAAGGTATTTAAATTTTAAACATTATACAAATTTTAATACCAACAGATTTTAACAATAATTTAAAATAGAAACGCTGAAATTAATTGTGCTTAATTAATTTAATATTTAATTGCTTTCTGTTTATCAATAAATATATTTACAGGTGATTACAGGTTAGTGTAACTGAATTATAAGGTGTCGTTTATTTTTAGTATTTTTACTCTAATGCAATGTTACCCAAAACCCAAAAAATACATAGTAAAGTTTCTTCGTGTGGTAACGAGCACACATACCACTAACCCTGCGGCATACTTACGTTGTTTGCGGGCGCGGGGACGGCGGGTCCTCGAAGTGGTGCCACGGCCTTGTGCGCCTGGCGTAGCTGAAGGTCCTTCTCCATGGCGTGCACCTCGATCTGCATGGCCAGCAGTCTCTCTCGCTCGCGTCGCAGCTCACCCTCTAGTTTCGCCTTGCGCTCCATCTGACGCGCCAGGCCCGCTGAAAGAACGCGGCAAAATAAGCACGAGGATAATACGATGAAAATGTATAAAGAGGAAAATACTATTTTGCTGTATTTCTATACTTCAAGGGCGATTTCAATGTTAGATTGAATAGAATTGGAAGTTTGGAACAGGTCGAATATTTGAAACAAATGACATTTCAGTTCGATACAAAATAAAAGTAATTAAAAGAAATCAAGGTAAATTTATGCATCAGCTTACTTATATAACAATTATAATTTGTTATAATTTGCAATATATATATATATATACATATATATATATAATAATAATAATAATTAGTTTTTTCACAGGGACGCTTTACGTGATAAAAATGATAAAATCCATCGTTTAAATCTCTAATTCATCTGAAAACTTTTAGAACGCAGTATTAATACTCTTAATATATTTTTACAACGAATGCGTATGCCTGGATTGTTTTCAGACATTGAAAGGAGCAGAATATATATCTAATAATAAAAACAACGCAGTAAAATGTCCTATAGATACGGATTGTTTAGTCAGTAGAACCGCCTTCACCGACCGACCGAATGAAACGATGCCAACAACTACTTATTTGCATGTCATGGAGAAGCTTTAATATTGACGACACAATTCTCTCAGCCAATGAAAATCTAGCGCGCGAACTGCGCGCGACGACATGTTCTATCAAGCTTCCTATCCTTTAACCCAGCGGTACCTGGTTTTTAATTTTTTTCGGTGGTTCTTATGAAGGGCAAGATTAATAATTCATATGAGCCACGGGAAAGATCACTTTACAAGACATAAAAAATATTCGAGATTTTGTGCAGCATAGAATTTGAATGAAAAAAATAAGTAAGATTTTTCTCCTAACAAGCCTTATGGAGCGATGTCAGAATGCGCCGCTGCGTCATTTTTATGTTGAAGCTTCGCATGATTACTAAATTATTTTTTAATGTCACAGGCGTCACAGCCTAATGTAAAGTTATCGTAAAATAATGTAATGTCTTCTTGATACACTAATAAAAAATATATTTATAAATATTTATATATATATATATATATATATATATATATATATATATATATATAATATATTAATATATTTCAAAGGTTAAATAACAACGCGTGACCGACCAGTATTTTTTGGGGGGTTATGTGATAAAAACTCCAACGTTAGACAAGTTTAAGTTCAAAGCTATAATGAATTTTTATGCATGATTAGTGCATGCTGTCATCTCATACGACCAAAACGTTTGATCATTTTAACCAATCAGGCTTGAGAATTTGAAGCTCAGCACGAGAGTGACAGCACGTTTAACGTATGACGGTCGCGAGTAACGATCATTAGCTAATAATAATGAGCCCTCTAGACAGTGCATGCAGTGGAAAAATTGATGACGTCAGTTATGCACGGTTCACTGGCCAGTTGTCATTTGGCTGCGTGAACACTGCGTGATGAATTACAACTCAAGAGGTTGCATGCATATGCTGGAGTGGCAGCAACAAAATCTCTGCACTGCTAAAAATAATTTTGAATTACTGTATTATACTATAATACTTGATGTACTTACGTATTGAATTTATCATTTCAAATAATTATATATTACATTTTAGCTGAATTAAGACATTTAAATATATTCCACTCTAGTTGGTGTAAATATCTTTGAAATATCACTACAGGAGCAGAAAAATATGTGTGAATAGCTGCATCTTATAAATAATGTAAAACTCGCTAAAATAAGTACTTTTTGGCTGCACGTTCTCAGGGACGCATTGCGTATGTTGTTTATTAGTTTTCGACGTTACTGCAGCATGTTAAAAGTAATTTGGCAATTTTTTTATGTTTGACTAAATGAGTATTTCGATTAGTAGCCAACAGATACTTGTTATTTTTGTTTTGTTAAAAAAGAAAACCGTCTAGTGACGTCAATTTTACTACGTTTACATGGTGGTGTTTAATGCGGATCCGTTGACGACGAATAATGTTATTATTGTTATTCTTATGAGGCGTCGTCAACGGATACGCATTAAACACCATTATATAAACGTAGTTGGATACATCCTTTTACTTTTAAATTTACAAATGGAACATTTTGTGTCTGGCAAATTATATCTCTATTGTTTACGTGTAATGTACATTAAATATTAAATTTTAAAATTGTTTATTTGTTAAATTTTTTAAACCCTTGTAATATAAGTAATGTGTTTTTATATGCGGCTTGTTGAACTTATAGATGATTAATAATTAAAAATACGTAATATATAATAAAGTCAGACGTCACTGCAAAAATAAGATTGTGAATCAAGGTAATTTTACTCCAAAAAACAAGAATATAATATATTTATAACTTTATAATCTAACTAAAATTATATGGTAAAAAAAAAACACAAAAAAACAAATCCTAAAATAATATTAGAAACTTAAGTAACACATAATTAAATCTATTTGACATACAGTAATATACATTACATGCGTATTTATATAAAACAAAAGTGGAGTTAAAAAATATATTAATATATATACATATTATTTTGTTATTATTCATGCCAGTGAGACAGGTTAAGACATATAACATGCAGGACAAATTGCGTCTATCTTACAGTGATGGTACCGAGTACTTGCAAGTACACGGGACGCCACCTCCCCACATTTACTTGGCAATAGGCCCGCCGTGGTAGGTAGATGAGAGCAGACCACTCCTAACGGGTCGGACCGGTGTGGGCGAACCAACTGCAAGCCTCCACAAAACTGAGCTTCGTCCACCACAGCTTTTGGTTCATCTGCACACACGCACGCCTACCTCCACTCTGTGTATATACTGTGTGCTTTGCCACACTGCTTCAGAAGGCCGTCTATTCTTGGGGGGCCTTCTGTGTTTGTTCGGCAATTCTAAGTGAAACAAACGAACCCCCTCTCAATAGCTAAAGAGAGTGAAGACGTGAAGAGAGCCAAAAACAGATGAGTAAGATTTTGAATGTAGGATTTTATCTTAAAAATCTGCAAGACAGTTTTAAAAAATGGGAAACAGTAAAAATAAAAATGAAATATCAAATTAAAAGCCTATATATCAAGTAAAACAACGGAATATCGGTATATAAGTGTATGCCGATATAATATTGCTTCATAGGAAGGAAGGTTTATTGTTTATTGTTTTATATATAAAAATATATTTTAAAATGTGTATTTTTAAATAATATTTTAGCCCTCTAAAATTAAAAATGCAATGTTTTCATTGTGTCAAATTTTACTTTTCTTTCTACATGCGCTCTTCTACATAATAATATTATACACTGTATCAACTATAATACTTTTAATTCATTTAGTTTTTATACATAAGCAAGATTAAATAAAAATATAATGAAGATGTCAGCCAAAATCACATATCATACTTTAATACAGTTCTTGACTAAATTAACCTTTACTATTTTATAATATAGTAGTAGAGCCAACAACAACTGAAATATTTCAACAAGCTATGATGGTGGACATGAAAAATGTTTATTTTGTTCGCGGCAGAGAAACTATGCGATCCATTTAGTAAAGCTAGAAGTACAAGATGAAGTGGGAGCCTCCACATTACTCTCTGTCCGAGCAGCCTGCTGCTGTTGCACGGCTCAAATCCACCAAAATCACGGGGATGCACGATTCTCACCACCTTCTTATGACGTCACGCATTCCGCTTAGTAATTTATGTCAATCGAATGTTAATTGAATAATTTATTTAGTGTCGTTCCGGATCAAAAATTTAAGTGATTGTATTTTCCCTTTCAAGTTGTCATCGTTCTTATCAGTGGGCCGGTGGCAAACCTTGCAGATAAGAAAATTGTAACAAACAACTTCAAGACAGAACAAATTGGATTACCGTAAGAAGTGCCAGTGCATCAGTTATAGTAATAGTTGTGAAAAAATAAAAACAATTTTTATATAAAAAAAAATAGAGTTTACGGTTATTCAATAATTTTCTCAGATCAGTTTTCAAATTTAATTTTATCACTGCATGTAGACAAAATTAAATTGATAAATAAATAAGCGCGCTGACACTATAAACGACGAATATTGTATACTTACGCGGACCCGTGACAGGTCAACATAATAAAGTTGAGGCAAACAGGACCGATATCAAGAGATAATACACATCCTGTAAATGTGATGCTGATAGAACATCAAGTGACATAAAGGAACTGGAAACGGATCTTTCTGTCGAGTCTGAAATCTATAAGTCAGAACTCACTTGACAAAACATTCGAGATTCTATGACGTCAAAAAAGGTGCACCGCACTGAACTATATAACCGATAACTGAATAACCATTAAGCAACAGAACTTGTAAGTAAACTTAATTTATGACGCATTGTGACGGTAAACTGAGAAATCAGTGACGTCACATGTTTTCATAGATGGTCTATACTCTGGCTCGCTGAGTCTGTAGGATATTACTCGGGATAAGCAAAGATGAGGCAGCAGGTTGCTGGTGGTTTCGCGGTTGACTCCATGGATCCCAACTTTTGCATCAGCAGACTTGTTTGGCGAACGACCAACACAAATCCCGCTGTACTCCGTTGCTGCTTCTCTTCGTTCCTTTAAATCACGGTAGTAGTTATATTTGGATACCACGACACTCTAAACTCGGTAAGAGACTTTACCTTTATATACTCAAGCAAATCACATAATATAAAATAAATTAATATATTTTTCTTTTCATCGCATAAAAATTATATTTTATAAAACAATGTTTCATTGGAACAGTTCTTCATAATAATATTTTTGTAAATTCAGTAAAATCACTTTTTTTAAAGAGCTTTATAGGTTCAATAAACAAAGACCACTTGCCAAATTATTTTCGTACAAAAATTGAGCAAGTGTACAAAATATATGTATATATATATATACAAAATATATGTATATATATATATATATATATATATATATATATATATATATATATATATATATATATATATATATAGAACATTCCTAATTTAATATCCCCGCGCCTATTTTTTTTATTGCAAGCAAGGTAAATTATTTTAGTATTTTTAAATTTAAAATTACACTTCAGAAAATAGGTACAATCATTGCTACATAATAATTATTATAGCATATAGTAGTAGTTCTCAGAATCTGTAGTTTGGGGGTTTTATCTGGTCGTCCAATGACCTTCTCATGCGGAGGGGGGGGGGGGGGGTTGTATTTGGATACTCACAAACACTGATTAACAATATTAATAAAACATAAAAAAAAATGAGTTATTTAACCATTCATGTTAGCAAAACCGCAAAACAATAACAATTCTTCCTTGACACACAAAAAATCCTCGGCGCATAAATTTCAATAATTTTATTTATTTAATAATCTTATTCTGAATAAATTAATCAATTGTCTTGTGCACTTAAACAAAGCAAACAAAAATCTCCAGTCGCACCATCAGATTAGGCAAATTGTTTAGCATCAAAACAGAGCGGGTTACATACACAGCAGGATCAAGATGGAGTTCTTCAACATTTAAAAATAATAGTGTTTATCGAGTTCCACATCTAATTTTTTCCAACAAAAATAGCAGTGTAAGAATTACCAACGAATTAAAAAAGTTTTATAAAGTACAAATTAATCTCTACAATAGTAGAAAGATGGTTCTTTCTTTGTCTAATTAAGCCCGTATTAAGCCGGTATTACACGATACAATTTTTCTAAGTATTGCAAACAATTTTTCCTTTCAAGAAAATTTTAGCTCCATTTGTTTGTATGGAGATGAAATTTTATTGCAAGAAAAAATTGTATGCAAAATTGTATCGTGTAATTTAAGCCTATATATTACACGATACAATTTTTCTGATTATTGTATACAATTTTTCCTTACAAGAAAACTTTATCTCCATTTGTTTGTATGGAAAGAAAATTTTCTTGCAAGGAAAAATTGTATACAATAATCAGAAAAATTGTATCGTGTAATATATAGGCTTAAATTACACGATACAATTTTGTATACAATTTTTCCTTCAAGAAAATTTCATCCCCATACAAGGAAATGGAGTTGAATTTTTCTTGTAAGGAAAAATTGTATGCAAAACTGTATCGTGTATATAATACATCAGGCTTTTTACTTTATTACTTTTTGATTCCATAAGACAGCAGGCGCAGGGCTGGACTCGATCCTGGCCGGGACCGCTCTTTTCTGTCGAACGCTTATGTACTTGGACTTATAATTATGATACGCACCGATTATGGAAAAGACACATTGTAATTAATTAGTTGTAATACTAATTGATAAAGTTTTATTTATTTTTTATTTATTTATTTATTTTTTTTTTTTTTTTGGTATTTATGAAATTTTATTTTTACACGGGAACATCAACAACGTCATGGAATCAATTTAATTCAATTAAACAATGTGTTAATTTTCAAAGAGTTATTGGATACGCACACTTTTGTTTGTTATTAATTAATAAATACTATAATCAAATATTAATTCACACTGCTACCCACAAAGGTTAAAAATTATGCATACTTTTGAGCTCACCCTGAGGCGTTGTAGAAACTTGTTGTTTATCTGCAGGGATGGATACATCGGGGAGAGAAACTGTCCTGACCAGAACTTGATGCTGCTTCGTAGGGGTTGTTGGAGTAGGGTTGTCATATGGGGGAGGTGAGCAAGGACTAGAAGGGTTCCGAGATACTCCCATGGGAGGTTGACTGCTTGTTCGTAATGCTGAAACTGTCCCACCACCAGAACCAATCTGTATATGTAACTGAGATTGAAAGCCTTGTCTAGGATTATAAGATGATGTTGAATAAGTAAGTCTTGATGCAGAACGAATATCAATAGCAGGTTGTGGTTCTGAAGAAGGAGGTCTTAATGTTAAATTAACTGATGTATAAGATCTAGGATCATATGGAGTACTAGACACAGAAGTTAAACTTGCAGGTCTTGCTAAGAAATGTGGTGTAGGATGTACATGTAATGATGCAGTATGCTTCAATGATGGTTGATGTTGAAACATTGGAGAACCAATTGGTCCACCAACAGGACTACTACATGTTGAAGTAACATGTACACCACTTGCACTACAATTTACGCTAACCTCATAATCTTGTATAAAATCTTCTTCTTGAAAAAATCTATTACTACAAAAAGGTGGTAACATTGGATCTTGAACCATACTTGCAGGTAATGGTGGTCTTGGAGGAGGGGTGGGTTCCCGTGGTGGCCAATCTGGTACACGGGGAGGTTTATTATTATTATCTGCACTGTCTTGTTGATTAACACTACACTTATATGTTTCACTATAAAATTCCTGTTTTTGTTTTTGTTGATTAAAACTATGAAATTGATGTGAAGATGATGTTGATTGTTCTTTTAATGAAGATCTTCTAATATTACTATTACACTGATATTTATGTGGTTCTTGTAATGGTCCACCTAAAAATGGTGGTCTTAGATCTTGTTGTTGTTGTTGAATACGAGTATTTGTAAATAATCCCTGAGGAGGACGAGTATTTAAAAACGTCGGTCTAAGTTTTGCTCTTGGGTTTGAGCTCTGTGCATCTGCACCACAAAGTATTGCCACCGGGTTATCCGGAGCTGTTGATATGCTACAAGGTGGTGTCTCACGATGATTGTCTATTGAACCAGCAGCAGCAGTAGTGGTCGTGGTGGAGGCGGTGCTACTGTTACTGCTGCTCCTGCTTATGCTAGTTGACGTACGCTCCGCGAGCGCACACATGCTATTTCGGCCCGCGGACCGCTCTCGACTGCCGCCGGAGCTAACAGCACCAGTGGTGGTACCAGAGGCACCGGTGGTGCTTAGGGCAACACCTGCCGGGGGCGCCGAGAACCGCCTTCCCACCGGCGCCGAGGCAGGGAAGCCGCGAGAGGCACAGCTGGCGCGGAGGAGCGCTTCGCATCGTTCGGGGTCGTGCCTGCTCTGCGAATCATAAACATCGAGCGTGCAGAACTAGAAGAAGTTGGTCCAGCTAGCACACGGAGGATGAAGAGGGAGAGATGTATCTTATCACCTCTCGGTCACAAAATACACTGACTACAGATATTTTTTTTTGTAATGACTAATGAAATACCTAACGATAAAAAAAAATCGAAAAAAAAAACAATCTTTAATTAAATAATTCTGTTAATTCACATATATATTAAATTTATATTATAGTAATTTAGCAATTCTAAAATTTTGTAAGCAAATTACGGAATGATAAGAATTACGTTGATATACGTCTGTTCTGAATTTAAAATTCATTTTGTAAAAACATATATATAAAAAATATAGTAGATAGTACAGAAATTAGTTTGCTCCAAATTGCAACAATATGTTTCTATGCTAACTCTATGTTGTCCCATTTTAAAATACCATTCTCTCCTCCGACAGCATCCTACTTTTTTCCACTAAGTTACACAATCGCGTTTCCCAAAGAGTAAGAATACTTTTTTTTTTTTTTTTTCCCTCTCTCTTCCTAGTGGTTTGGTCTAAATCTTTATATTTAGTTTCACACTGAATGTGCTGCAATATGCTCGTTAACAGAGAATATCATCTAACCAAGTTGTAAGAAATGCGTACGTTTAATTCATCTGCAAGAGAAATTTGAGACAAAATTAACAATTGTCTCTGGTAAAACTCGAGTAAATCATGTAAAAAAAATACAGTAAAGTCGAAACAAGAAGTTAATGTTTTATTTGGCTAATACTGTCGCAGCAATGTGCCCTACAAACCATCGCACAAGCAAGTTGTTTTAAGAAAGGCATGCCAACTTAATTACGCAAGTTAATAAAATTAAATTACAGAAAAGAACGAGAGTGAAACGCAAAACGTTTGTTGTTCTTCATACTTATTAGTTAAGTGTGCGAGAGTTAAGGTTAATTGTTAATTCAACTACTGAGAAACAGATTTTAAACATTAAAAACGAAAATATACAATTTTGCGTGCATGTGGTATTATCAGTACCAATTATTATATTAGAGAATATTTGAGTTTATTTGACATTTTTTTTTTTTTTTTTTTTTACTGAATGAAAGAAAAATAACATAATACTGTCATGATCCGATAGGCAAAAACAATAACAAGCAAAGATAGGAATATATCAAATACGAGCATATTATATTATTATTATTTAAAAAATCTTATAACGATATTATCACGCCATAAAAGTTGCTATTATTCTAAAAGTTACTGAGCACCTACTATGTTCCTTGATATAATAGGAGAATACAGAGATAAAATTATTAAATTGTATGCGTGCAAGGTAGCGTGTATATACATCGACAACACACGGATATAAGACGATCAAAGGCATGCTTTGGCACGAGGCCATGGCGTCAGTATTTAATCTTTGTTTCTTTGACTCGTCACAATTTAATAATAAAAAAAAGTGTCCCATGACTACGGGCGTAAGCAATTCAATTAAAGTCTGACGTCAGAGCCCCTCCCACAGGTTTTTATCACACGACATGTACGGACGACGGAGTACCTGTCGTATACACTCGGAGACCACGGGGTCTGGAGCAGTAGGAAACTTCTGCTTGAGCTCGTAAAAGAGTTGCATGGCACTGAGGTGTCCACCTGGTGCTGCTGCAGAGAACGAAGGGGCGGGACGCTCAGCCATGGCGAGGGACGGCAGCTCGGGGAGGCCGCGCCATTGCCGCCGGGCTTGCCGTGGGGCTAGCTACCTAGCACCCTCGGCTTCTCGGCGGAACAGCCCGCCCCTGTGGGACATACGGTGTGAACCATACACCCCATCACAACCACACTGTTTGCAATACATGTGAGGTTTAGCGAGACATACCAAGCCAGCCTTAAATCTAACTTGCTTGGTGTCAGTGACATTAAAAAAAAAACAAAAAAAATTATATAAATTAAGTGGAGACTTGACACTCGCATATTCGATGCGATGGATAAATATAAATAGCCATTGCGTTTTACTTGAATTTGAGTGTCAAGGTAATTGCTATAAGAAAATTTATATACTTCAGCTAGGTTGTATATGTATAATATATAAACAAAAGCCAGTACCGAACGAATAAAGACAAAATCTTGAAATATCGTATGTACGTATATATAATTATAATATATTATTGACAAATGTTATTGATAAAAAAATATTGCTGAAACATAATACATATGGTCTCTCTTTTATAGTACTATCTCAGTTTAGCTCAGCTATTTAGACTTAAAAATGGATTTGATTAAAGCACCTGTATGATGATAACGATATCTCTTGCAAGTCATAAAATTAAATACTTGTTATGCAATTAATATCTTCCTCTTTTTATTTATCAATAAATTTAATATCTCCTGCACCTCACATCAGCGTTTTCTCCCTCTCCTCTTCGCAGCCTAGACCTTGACCTAACGTGACTACTTTGAGACATTGAGAGCGTCATCTCGTCTATCTCATTGTACAGCCTCTTTGAGTTGAGTAAGGCACGGTGGTGGTGCGGCCATCAGCCACCGGCCGGTGTTCGTGCTGGGTTTCTGCTGCTGCTGGCGTCGTCACTCAAGATTCCACGTTGGTTGAGGGGGAGGAGAGCTGGCGCAGTGCCAGGCGCACCCCCGCGGTACCACCGGCCTACTGGTGCTGCACGGAGCCCACCACTTCCTCCAGCACCAGTAGCTCCCACGCTCCGCATGCCTCAGACGCCCGCCATCAGGACCAGTCCAAGTACCACGGAGCACGGTAGTGAAGAGGGTTAAAATAGCTCGTGCGTCCGTATACTACCGCAGCAAAGCAAGCAAGCAGCAGCCGGCCAGCAGCTAGCGATCATTATGTGTATGTAGGGACATTGTGTTAGAGCTCGCGCGTCATTCACCACGTGAAACGCAAACATCAGTCAGGCTCAGCAGCAGATGGACAGACGAACGGACGTCTCTATTATCCAAATCTGCGGACCGCTCGTAAGACCAGCAAACCCTATAACTGCTACGACTGTAAGAGCTAGCTACTTGTATCGTACCTCCTTTTTTCGACTTCTCTATTGCTCCAATACAAAAACATCCGCTTCAGACAAACTCTCCTACTTGACCATGTGCCCAGTCATTGTTTGCTGGTGTGATTTGAACGTGCCAAGTACCTTTATCGACATAAAAGATGAGACGATCTTATTTCAATAAAATTAACTTCGCAATTAAATATATTAATGGCACTCAATGAGAAAAGAGATAAGAAGTAGGAAATAAAAAAGGCTAATCATTGTATATATCATGGGTTAAATTTTAAAAAGATTTCTTTAAACTTAAACACATTGAAAATGATGAGATGGAAGGCAAACAGAGAGATAAAACCAATGGGGAAGTCCTCTTCTACTTTATTCTTTTTGGCATTTCTTCTAATGATGTAGCAGTTACAAAAATACTTGTTGGTTGGTATAGGCAATCAGGCGCAGGCCGAACGAACGACCGCAAGCGTGCGCCAGTGCTACCTACAATCTTCTCAGTGGCGTTTTCTTGACGTGTCTTTGACATGTGTATCAGCGAGCCAGCAGCAGGTGATTGAAAGTACTGCTACCAATTACATACTGGACCAACATAGCACCCGGTGAGCTATGTATAGCACCAGGCTTCATTAAAATAGAACTACATTACCAAATATTTTGGATATGATCCACAAAGGAAAAAAAAAATCACTCCTGAAGTAAATATATTTTATTATTATTATTATAATTAAATTATTTTATTATTATTCTAAGTAACCGAGGACGGTGCAGTATACAGACTGCCACCTGTTACATGCAAGCTGCTAGCCAGTGAGAGCAACAGCATCCACTTCCCTGCCTCGCCCCCCATCTTCCTCCTCCTCTGTTCCATTCACGAGCACCAAGAGGGCACGCAGCTTGCTGACGAAACTTCGACCGCGCGCGCGTCTTTCTGAACTCCGTCGCGCCGCCGCGCCCGTTCGCCGCTCACTTGCTCAGGCAACGGCACCGACGAGAGCTTAATTTAAACTGATGCCAAAAAGTATAAATAACTACGGTATTTTTAGTGCGAGAGATTTCCAATTGAAGCGAGACCGCGTTTCTGCAAGCTAACAGCAAAGAAGCTCTTATCCATTGGCCTTGCTTACTTTATTATACTGATGCATGGTGACTTACTTGTGTGTATATTTTAATGTATGTAATTATGCATGTATAAATATATTCAAAACATCCATTTATAGTCTATACGGCCAAGAAGCAAGTACGCATGCATAGAGTCATGTACTTGTGAAATGTATGTGTCCTAACTAGCTGTAAGAAAAAATGTATATTTCAAAGCATCCGCAACTGTATCCGTTTTTCAGGGTAAAAATATTACAATACTTATAAAGTCTTAGTTTTGGAATGCAATCATTGCAATGCATAAATTAGTTATTATAACATGGAAGGCATTTCTGGAAATAAGTCATACGAATTATTTTCCTGCAACATATATAAGGTAGCTAGATTTTTTACATCAAGTTTTGTTGAATAATTTTTTTGTGTCTAATGGACAACATACATGAAATTTTTTTATTGCAGAATTGAATAGAGGGTACCAAATTATGCTACTCTGAATTTTTTCAGATTTTTTTGAGACCCAGAACTATTTTTAAATAATTATTGAAAGTGCGGCCACGCCCCCTGGAGGCGTCAATAGGCGTCCAGTTTATATCCTTTTTATTAAGACTTCAGGGGTGCCAACTGAAATCACAGGACTTTCAATAATTATTTAAAAATAGTTCCGGGTCTCAAACAAATCTGAAAAAATTCAGAGTAGCATAATTTAGTACCCTCTATTAATTTCTGCAATAAAATTTTTTCATGTATGTTGTCCATTGCAATGAATCTATCTAAATCGAATAAAGTATAACAAAGCATTGAATGGTAATATAATATTGCCAGAAACAATAATTATGTATAAATAATAAGAAATATAATAATATAATATACATGTATGTGCGTGTGTATATATATATATTTAAAATATATAATTATGAACAATATTTTGCAAAGCATTTTCTTTCTTTTTTTTTTTTTTTTTGATTTCATAATAATGAAAAATTAAGAAATCTGAAATAATTCACAATCCTTATACTTGTACTTAATGACGATACTATACTAGACTTTTGCAATAGACACTTATAAGCCATGATGGCATATCATACCCCCAATTAAAAAGCTCTCTGAACATCCCTGTCATCTTGTAAAATAACTTTCGATAAAATGTAAATTGAAATTTATTTTCTTCTATGACGTGATATCATTATATATTTACACCTGCTCACGCTATTTGAATTTATCAACATAATCTCAAAGAATTGATGCTTTTTCCAACAGCCAGCAAGAGATATTATTAACGAACGTCAAAAAGAGAAGAGACAGCTGATTGAGCTCTTGGGAAACCCCACAAAGCCTCGTGTCGCCAAGGAAGCACAGGAGTGCGACGTTCGGCGTTACTATTGCACGCTTAATTAGCGACATGCGAGTCAATCAGATAGGTGGTGGCTGCTATTCCTAGCAAGACGCCGCTTCTCTCTGGGGCCGCGTTAGAGGCGAGACAAACCGGACGACGGTCAGGGACGACCACTCGCTGCTGCCAATATCATGACCACCACTTTTCTCTCTTTGCATACTCCACAACTAAAACCCGTGACTTTCATTAATAATCTCTGGTGAAAAATGAAGTGTCAAAATGTACATACCATTTTGCACCTGGGTATGTGTGTTAAACAACAAGAAAAATTGTTTTCTTAAATGTTGTATAAACGTCAAAAATTATTTTACAATTGCTCAAATTAATAACATGATGTAAAGCTATTAATTATTATGAACAATCAAAATCATCAAAGTTTGCCCTGGCTTAAGGCTACACCTCATCTATGCATTGGGGCGATTAATTTTTTATCAGTCTCATGCAGTGTTCTTGTTGAATTACATTATTTAAGATTATTATATTAATATATTTAGTTGCAAAAGAGAATTTTCCAATTTTGTCAGGTACTGTAGTGAAAATAATTGTTTTACAAAAACTTTATTTTAATCACTACACTATATATACAATGTGAGGATTATATGCGACTGCGTATTATTGGTTTATAAAATTATTCAAAAACTTCTTGAGTTGTTATATATTTAATTTGAATATTTTTTATTTAATTAAAATTATATAACATGGTGACAAAATATACTGGGGGGCATTCACAAAGCACTTTAACCCCAACTTTAGCCCCAAGTTTTATCCCTGGTACTAAACATGGTGCTAAACCAGGGGCTAACCATGTCTAGCTCCTAGTTTAGCACCATGTTTAGTGCCAGGGATAAAACTTGGGGCTAAAGTTGGGGTTAAAGTGCTTTGTGAATGTCCCCCACTGAGACCTGAGACTCCAAACTCCATGGTAAAGGTATTACGCAGCATTAAAACTCCGCATGCAACACACTTAATTATTTTGTTGCGAAATATTGAGCATATAATATAGATAATATATACTCGTATCTAAAAATGCAATACTTGAAAATGCATTATACTTAAAACTTCAAATTTATCACTTTTTTTTACTAGTTATTACAACGTTCTTAAAGAAATATTAAAATTTGGTACAACTTAAAAAAATGCATGCAAATGTGTATAATTTTAGTATATTCCACGAAATTTACGATTATATAGCTTTAACCTTTTTTTCTATCTTTCTAAGAAGAACATGAATAAAAGTAACTGGCTTGCAGTCAGGCTTCTAGAGTCAAGTATGTATGTGCTCTAATTAGTGCAGCATAATCAGGTGTTGCGCATGTGCGTACGGAGCGTACGAAGGCCAGAAATAAAGTACAGGTACTCGCAAAGTTACAGCGAGTCTTCTTGTTCGATTTCATCTAATTGTAAGCGGAGAACCATGCATGCGTGCGAGAAAATGTTTGTACTAAATTAAATGCAATTTAATATTAAAAATATCATCAATTCTTGCGATTCACTTTTGAAAAGCTCTTCTTGCATGCATAAAACATGCAGAAACCTATAACATATTTTTATACCTAATTTAGTTACTTAAATTATAATTTATTTTTATTTATTTATTTATTTTTTTTTTTTTTTCAAATTTTATTTTACAATGTTACCGCCTCAGTCATGACAGTGTATTTTACGCCATCGCCATTATATAATGACCAGCAGAAGCCTTAAAATAAGAGTCTGAAAATAACCACATATACTGCTGCACCTAGCTTGCATATATATATATATATATATATATATAATATATGTTTATATATATATACAATATAAATATGACATACATATGTGTATAGTTATCTAATCATATAATCGATACAAACAAGTTTATAAAATATTTCTAGTACATATTATAAATGTTGAAATTTTATAAAATGTGAATAATGTGAAATCATTTATTTTAATTCATTCATTTTTTTATTTAGTATATATTTAAATTATAATATATATAAATATATATATATATATAATACAGTCAAAACAGAGCATTACGATTGTTTTCAACCCAATGGTACCTCTACATATGAAATGCTATAAGCAAGCCAAATTTAAGGTCTATTTACTGTAGTAATGTGCTTTACTTGTCATTAACGTATTAAGTCTAGCAGAAATTGCAAAGTACCAGCAGCGTTGAGAGAAAAATAAGTGGGAAAAATATCAAGTATTTTGGAGTACACATCACTTTATGCTGTGTGCTCTAACTAATAGCTTTAACTTTTTACTTTGCAATCAAGTATAAAAATTACTACAAGAACCTACGTCATACCATCTGGCAAACGGATGGAAGGGCGCGAGACGGCAAAACATTTGCAGACGAACTTTTTTTTTAACAACATTCCATACACTTAATATACTTCTTATTGCATTTTTTTATATTTATATATATTTTTATACTACATAATATTTCTCTTCAAGTTTAGGCTACGTGTTCCCTGTAATACATTCGTAACCCTAAACATTGAAATGTATGAGGTGACATGATGACAGCATAATCCATCCTACATTATATATTATTATAATATATAATAAACAGTATGTTACATAATAATGATATAAAAATATAACAATTATTAATATGTATGTTATTAGGAAATTTTTCAAGAATGTGACCTAATTGCAATGAAGTTTATATACTAGCTGGCACGCTGAAGATAAAGCCTGAATTAAGTAATTAACAGTAATTAATAATCATCATTATATACGATGGTAAAAAGAGTTACTTGACTGTCCATCTTTAAATATTGTAGCTCTCTGACAGCATACAGCTGATAAAATATAATTTTTTGCTGCATTACAATATATAAATATATATAAAATTAAAAGAATACAATATATATACAATCTACATAGCATATAAATTGCAAGATTGAATGACGCTCGCAAATCCCATGTATTTATATTATATATTTATATTATAATATATGTATAATTATATGTATAGTATATTTAATTTAATTGAGTTTAATTTGTTTTTTTCACTTTTCTCCCGTTTTGATTTTGTTTTCATTATTAAAACATTCAAAGTTTTGATCAACAAAAGCTAGAGCCAAAAGGCTGGACAAAAAAAAAAATCTTATGAAAAAACAATTTTGAAAGCGTAATTATTTAATGGGGAAAATATGTACGCATGTCGGTGAGTCCGTGTCAAGACTACCGTTAGGTGTTGTACTTAATAAAAATTTAAATGAGCTAAAATTTAAGGTGTTACAAGTGTAAGTTATAAGCGTTAATTAAGACCAGAGTAAGTCATCTTATAATACGGTTACTCCTAGAAACTATATCGTTTGCCAAATTGCTTTTAAGTTCATCCCAATAAATATATCACCGAGTAAAAATAATTATATGAAATATAGTTATATACACATAACTCAGACTCATCAGTATATCATTTAAAGCTTGACTTTGCCAGTTAAGTATATATAAGAATTTGGAATCCACAAATAAAATGGAATGACGTCAATACAATTCTGTATACAAATTTTTAAAAATATTTTTAAGACAAAACTAAACAAAACTTAATAGGCATTAGAAACAACATAAAAATTTAAAAACATAATTTTGACCAATGATATCTTAATTGAATGTTCCGTAGAGGATGCATTGCATTCCTACGTATCATGGTTTTGATTCGATAACTTGAGATTCGTGAGGTTAGGATATTATTTTATGCGAGACCAACATCACTGCTTGGCTGGTGAGGGCGGTGGGTGCTGCGTGCAAGATGCTTCTCGGCAGCAGCTCGCCACCATTGCTTACTGCTAGTAGCGGTGTGTGTTGGTGTGGTGCCTATTTTGAAACACTCGTTTGTCTTGTTAGAGTTGGCGTTGCCAAAAATTGCTTGCTACTTCAGAAGTAACGATGAAAGGTCAACAAATTTTGTTCACTTTTTTTAAAAAAAAAAAGACAAAAAATTATTTTTAATTATAAAATATTTATCTTAAGTGCCATTGACGGTTTATTTCCTGTTGACATTATTTATTTGCTATTCATGTTTACTTCTCGCCTGTGTAACCTTTTCTTATTTATATACAAAGAGATGTCAATATCACATCAATGTATTGTTTGAAGTTCAATTAACCAACATTTAATGTCTATTCGGCTATAAATAGAATAATTTTTAAAAATTAAAGTAACAAATTCAACAGCATATTATTTAGCAGTAATGAAACAGGAAAAATAAAATCGCGATCCTGAAAAAAATATCCTTATATTTGTATTTATTTATATAAAATGCTGACAAATTTTTTAATAATTTATATAATATTAAAGCAGCAGAGTAGTTTTATTGTTATACAAAATGTTAAAAAGTATAACATGAGAGAGAGAAAAAAAAAATCCTTCTATTTGCATTGGTGCGTTGTTTGGCATGGGCCTATGTGTTGTAATCCTTGAGCTATAAAGCTTTACTTCTCTCACCTAATGGTGCTCATTTATATCTGCCATGGCGCAAAGGAGGAGTGTGGCGCTCGGCAAAATTACATGGCGTTCTAGCTACATACAGTGGTCCTCCCCAGTAACAAAATGTTGTTGCACCGACCACACATCGAGGTGCAAACATCGCAGCAACAAGTACCAACACTATGCAACAAAATTTATTCAACCTCAAGGTTAGGGCATTTTCTCATGCATAAAATTGTATAACCACCATCCAATGCTGCATGTGCTACAGCCTAATTTATAATTAAGATATCTTCTTATCTGTATGATAAAATACGTACACGTTAAATAGTTGTGACATGTATATTTTAACAAAAAATGTAAAAAAAAACAAGAAAAAAATGTGTTTTTTTACGAGATAGGTAAGCTTTTAAGTCACTTAAACTACATCACTACAAATGTCCTGGGTGGTTCCTGGATAAAGCCTGTGTATCAAGTATTATGATTATGATGAATTAAATAAATTTAAGGTAAAAGGTTACTGCTGATATATTATGAATGACTGCGTAAACAATACTACCGGTACAGTACAAATAGCATGTACAAGCTTTTAACAAAACTGTTGTCCTCCCTTTCACTTTAAATTACTCAAAAAAACACCAACAATACTGTATTATTACAGTCCTGAGCGTTCGTGCAACTCCGCCTGCAGGAACAAAATGTAGGCAACTATTCAAGCAGGGTTGTTGTGAGCTTACATACTTACAGGCGCTAATGGTAACTTTTTCTAAATTATATTGTGAAATTTAATTTAATGGAAGCTCCAACAGGAAGTATTTACTGGATAGGTACAACGTGTATAGACTAAGAAGTATCTATACACCTTGGAGAGGTGTACTGTACTGTGCAAAAAGTTGGGCAATAGTATCATACAAAGTGAGCATTTCGAGATTATACCGTGAATAATATTTTTATTGCAATCAGTAAGGACCTATATGAATAATAATATAGATGTAAATATTGTAAAATTATTTTGGTCAGAAGTATAAACAATTTAAAATTTTAAATTAAAAATATTTTAAAGTTGCCTTTAATTAAATTCTTTAACGTTATAATTATCTCGCTGCGTGTTAAAATTAAAGTACGTGTTTGTGGTAGGGTGCAAATATTTAGAAATTAACGAATGTTTAGGTTCTGGCTTGCATTCTCAGACGGCGTCGTAGAAATTATTTTGTCGCCGATGATTGATTACCCCAACAGGTGTAGTTGCCTACCACATCCACCACTTTAGCTATAGCTACGTTGCATGGTTGTATAGCAAACGTTTTGTGAGGGAGGCAAGCAAATTTGGCGAGTTTCCTGATAAAAATATTTCAGGTTACCTGCTACATACTTGTATGTTTAAAAACTAAATAAGTTATTATTATACCATTGGGAGGTAAACAGTGTACTGATGCATGGTGAATACGCAATAATAAACACAGTACATGCTATATTAAAACAAACTACGGTTTTTCCTGATTAAATTCATCGGAAATATTTTGCCTGTAATACAGTATATTAATATTTATGTGCTTGCAGGTAAATAAAGATAATTATAATTTTCTTTGTCCTAAGCAATTTTATGAGTTAATTTCTTGAAATATGCATACCAGTCAGTGTTTAACAATCAATTATGGCTTAATTGTTGAGAAAAACAAATATATTTATACAATTACAGCATACATACATATATATAATAATATATATATAATATATATTATATACTTCATAATATACATATATATTAAAATTTTAATTCATTATCAAAATTATAATATTATATTTTTAAGACATGTATATTAATACCGATTAATACAAACGGCATGGCATAACTTTAAATCTTTTAATGCAAAAGCCATACTTTATTTTTCTTGCTTTAAAGTTTTACATAATTATTGACGTTGCCCAGTGTAATGTTAAATTAATATATTATTACATATATCAATTTTGTGGTTATTGTACGTGGTGTAAAATTCGAAGATTTAAATTGAAATATCCATGCATTAATAGCGGTCGAGTATTATGCATATATTATACGATATTATATGCATAAATGTTGTTGTAAGCACAATTATTATAGTATGCATACAGGAGTTTAGGGTATGCAACGTGTAACAAGTACATAAGGGATGCATGCATGCAGTATATTGCATATAATTAATTAATTTGTGGGCGTGGACAGGATTGAGAAGTTCAAGGAGCTGGTGACCTCAAGACCTCAAGCAGGACACAAACTGTGAGCCATAGTGGTGTGACCACAACTGCCGCAGTATAAACTAAATTTTTATCTTTATCTTGAGTTGAGAGAGAGGCGGCTAGATTGCAAGCAACCAATTAAGGTCCTGTCAAATACATTAGTTGTAATTTTTCTTATAGCTTTTGGCCTATAATTACTACGAAATTCTGAAAAAAAAGTTTCAAATTTCTTACGAAATAAGCTGCAGAAAATTAAAAACCATGGAACCTAACGCAATAAAAAGAAAATGGATTTTATTTGCAGTGACTGTTACGACAGACCTGAAAAATTATTTCACCTGAACTTACCGAGGCAAGGCTCGAAGCTATGTTTTCTCTCTTCTATGACCTGCATACATATACATTACTTACACTATTTCACTATAAATTAAATTACTTTAATTAGCTGTAAAATAATAATATACGAATTTTAATCTTCTGTAGACACAAGCAGCTGGTTGACCTGCTAAATGTCCACACCAAAATGTCACGTGACCAAAAAAGAGTGGGGAACAGGGATTAAAAATATCGCAGGAAAAACACAACACGAGAAGATGAGAATGACTTCAGCGCCTCTACAGTAAATTTATTAAAGTTATTCATAACAAGAATCGCGCCAATTATTTCAAACCTTTCAAATATTTTTCATTAAAATATTATATATATGTAGTTGTTTTTATCAATTTTATCTCACCAAGTTCAAATTTTTACAGATATATAATACATATATCATATATAACAGTAATCAACACAATAATAAGAATATTTTTTTTAAATGAAATGCACTAAAACGAATGGTATGAAGGTGCTAACTATAAACTTTGAAGCACTGCTCCTTTGTCTCTCCTGTCTCAATGCCTTGTCCCAAACGCCACATCTTGTGACTTTACTCATAGGAACTAGATGTTCTTGATACAACAAAAAGCCGCCTGGATTAATTGCAATCTGTAAAAGTAGACCAAGTACATTATTATAAAAGTTTCCACTACGCAAAACAAAAATTAATGATTCGCGATTGCTGCATGCATATAATAAATATAAAAAATATATTTTCGTATTATATAATATTATATATATATATATATATATGATATTTACCTTATCGCCAAAGGCATTCAAGCAATATGGAATATTAATTTTATTTATCAATTCTTTTTGCACAGCATCAATTCGAGTTGACATGTTATTTGATCCCCAATCAACAGATTGTAGGCCATCTCTCAGTGAAAATTGCTTGCCAGATACAGTAGCTTCAAATCTGGAATCAGGAAATTTAATTTTAATTAAGCTCTAATTAATAAAATAAATAATTAAGTACGTACCATGCATCTTTATTTCTACTTGTATAACTTTATAAAATATATTTATGTCATAATTATTAATGCATGGAATATATTATATATACACTCTGAATACATGTTGTACATATAATACGATTTATATTTACACTAATCTAATAATAAAATACTTCCAATATATTAACAAAAAGATGCAAGTGCTTACATTTTGTCATGATTAGGCTTCCCAGCAGCTGAAATTACTTGAGGTTTAATCCCCAGTAAGTCTAGTATTTTGGTCGACTGCTGCGAGAGGCACGAGGCGAGCGAAGTACGCGGGTAGTACAGCAAATACGCAAGGCACATTTCGTCATCTGCGCCCAGCCCTCCCTGCAATATGTCCACATACATAATTATCGCACTGGCACACATGGCATGAAACTGGCTACAAACCAGAGTGGTGCGGTCCCTGTCTTGGGTGTTGTACTGGCATTCCAGAGCCACATTGTCACAAGGCTTCAAGCGAATTCTTGGATCTAGGATCCGAACTTCTTGCTGGTCAGATTGATAGCCGAGATCCTGTATTAAATAAAAATGCAGTTTATTGCCCTATTTTTTTATTCAAATTTGGTTTAATTCAATAATGCAGAAAAAATAATGAAGCAAATCATTATATTTTCATGTTTTGAGTTATATAGAAAAAAAGGAGAACTCTAATTTTAAATAAATAGCAAATTTATTATTATAATACATACTGTATATATATATACATGTATATATAAAACAAAAATAACTCTCTAAATTATTAATATTACAAATAGTGGTTATTTTTGTATTTAATTATGAAATATGAATTAAAAAAACTTCTTTTTCATATATAAGAAGCGTATACTGAGTTTTCCTTAATAAATTACGCTAAGTACAATGTTAAGTTTTTGACAGGGCATTCATTACGATGCACTAGGGTTGACACTGACCATAACTAGTGGCGTGAGCTCAGCGGTGCCCTGCAGGTGTCGCAACACGACCCTCCTCGCCGCGGACTGAGCGTGCAGTAAAACAGACACCAGCGTGACCCCTGACCTCGGTAGCGCCTGTGGAGAACGTGGAGCCATTAATTACATTGTTGTCGTGTGTACTTTATCATAGAGATTTTATTGTGCAAATATGACACAAATTCCTCGTGAAAAAAAAAAAAAAAAAAACATTTATCTGAAAACAAGCTAAATTATTATTTTTAATATAAATTAACTTATAAACTATAAGTATCCGTAAGATCAGCTTATAAAAATTAAAGGATTGCAGCGTCAAATTTAATGCATGTTTCATATTCATGAATTATCTGTATAATCTTCGTTTTCTATATATACAAAATTAATTTTGAAATGTCCTAAGTATGCAAGAATATTAATCAATACAATTAATTAATTAATTAATTAATTAATTATATATATATTATATATATAATTATATATATTATATATATATTAATTAATTATATACATATGTGTGTGTGTCTGTATTGTCTGTATGTGCTATTGAATTTACAGAACAGTATTTTATACTATAGAGAAATGATTATTATATGTACGTTAACTATAAAATATAATATTATACCTTAATTGTAGCTGTAATTTCTTCAATTTATTCTTTTTAGTGTCAGTAAAAAAATGCAAAGAGTGCAGACTTAATAATAACTTGAAATGCAACGGAGAACTGGCCATGATGCACGCCAAGTATTATACTTCCAAACTTTCAGAGGCATCTTTATTCAGCCTTTATATTTTACTACAAATAGTTATTAAAAGATGATATGTGAATACTACTTTCAATTAACCATTCAACAATCGATCTTGATAAATTAACATGGGCATGATAGATGATAGTCCCACCTTGGTGAGGCACTGCTCCAGACACCAGCCGCGTGCAGTGACCGCCGGCTGGCGGGGTGGCAGAGCCATCAGCGGCTGGGTGCGAACCCCGACCTCCAAGATGGCGGCTTGGCGTCGAGGCTTCTTGCTCGTCAGCAGCACTTGCAGTCCCGAGCTGTCTGTTCCATCTGAAAGAGTATAAATAATTAAATATTCAAGTTATGCAAACCATCGCAATACATGCATGTTTTTTTTAATGCGCTATATATGTATACAGAGTATATATAAATAAATTAATTAATTTTATAAATATATAAAATATAAAATCACTTTATAATTTTATTATATTATTGTTTTTTCTACCTACTAATAAATTACTCATTAACAAGGGGGATAGGGAGAACGAAACTTGGTGGAGAGGTAGGGCTTTCCTAATGATGATATATACTGTATACTGGACTCCCAAACTTGATTACATATATATATATATATATATATATATATATGATTATATATTATATATATGATTCATATTTACTATGAGTTTTGGCCCAGCGGTATAAAATATTATACTAATATACAGATTTTGGTATATACCAGTACATTGCAGTAAGTACATGCATGGGTGGTATTTTTTTGTATTTTGGTGAAGAGGTAATTAAGGTGCAGTAAATTATTACTATTATTAGGATAGAAAAAAAAATAAAATTTGTTACTTTTTGACCCCTTTGTGCATATTGATCTTTCATTTATAAAAACTATATACATATAATTATATTAACTGAAATTCTGAAATATGTTAATCACTTTCATGATTTTTTTTATAGAATACAGATCCGACTTCTGATTTATAAAAACAACTATTTTATAAAACTCACCACTTGACAAGTCTGGAAGTGAGTATAAAATCTGTAGCATGTAATAATCCGTTCCACCATGATCTGCTCCGATTGGAATTCCGATGTCATTAGGAAATATGTTCACTGAAATGGAAAATTAAAGTGTAATAAATAAAATTGCAAATTTACACCATGCGTATAGTTCTCTATACGTATAAATCTTGAAGAGAGAAACCCCCCGGCAAAATCAATAAAATTCTATTCCCATTTTTACCATCGTTCCCCGGAGTCCAGACAAGGACAAGCGAACGGCAGGAGGGCGGGACTCGCGCGGGGTCGGTGCAGGGACGGCCGGCCCGTCCGGGTGACAACGTTCCCTCGGCGACCTCCGAGCGACACTCGAACACCAGCATCTGTTTGACGGCCTCTGCGCGACGCACCTCCGCGCGGTACTAAATATTATTATATTATAATAGTATACAAGAACTTGCAGGCCCCTGCATGATTTATCACAATTTTCTGAATTTTCGTTTACTATAGGAACATTTTTTAGTATAATCTAATTAAGTGACAAATTCTCGCGTAAATAATCATAATAAAAATATATAGACCGTAGCTTATTTGATGCAATGTCATGGTATGGAGGGATCATTATTATATTAAAAATAAATATTTGCATTTATATATTATAACGTCCTTCCTCCGGAAAAATGAGATATCTGCTTATTATAACTTCGATGCAATAATGAGCTATCTGCTATTTTAGGTGAGCGCAATCATGTGTTGTAATCGGTACAAAATAAAGTTCATAATTACACTCATCTGAAATAGCAGATAGCTCATTATATTGCAAGGTGATCGTGGTAGGCAGATAGCTCATTATTCCGGACGAGCTAGGGATTATAATTTCTAACCTGAAGAAAAAAAATAAAATAATAAAAATAAAAAAATAAAGCAAAAAGATAATAGAACGTGTATTATAAAACGCACATAACGTATCAGAGTTTTGCAAAAGTGCATGTAAACAAATAGCAATTAATGCATGTCCATATATTTTTTACATTAAAATAAAAAAAAATAGAATACTGCAAAATTCGTTCATATAATATAATATATTATTTCGTCATTGAAAGAATTAATTATAAAAGTTTTTTTATAAGTTATGAGCTTATTATGACACCTCAAGCTTATATTGTATACAATGATGCAGATACACCAAGTCTCGCAGTTCACGCTCTTGCGGTGAGGCGACCTTTCTTACCCCCACGATCCAGTGTCGGTCCCGCATTTCTGGCGCCTGGAACAAGGCGCACCACCGCAGCGCCGTCGAGTTACTCGCCAGTCGCACCTGCCGCACACCGACACTCATCAGAATCATCAGGTTTCAGAATATAGCTGTAATTTTATGCACCAATGTAATAATACGTATGTCTTGAAACGAGTATATACGCACGTATACGTAAAATAAATGTGCGTGAAATTATGTTAAAAAAGTTGTGGCTTCGTGTTTTCATCCGTATATACTTCAGAGATCATACAAGGGTGCCTAGTTGGGAGTGCATGGCATTAACCCACTTAACCCCCATTAACTCCCAACTGAAGGTAGGATATAATTATATTATATCTTAGGGTAAAATACATTGGACGTGGCTTGGTACATCCCTTTTCCCACTGTTGTGTTTGGCAAACCCCACTTCTCTAATATGATTTTTTAATGGAGTATCGACCTTAAATTTTTTTTATTGCAGAAATGGATAGATCGTGCAAAGTTATGCTACCCTGATTTTTTTCAGATATTTTAGAGCCCGGGAACTATTTTTTAAAAAATATTGAAAGTTCTTTTTGTGACGTCACGAGACGCCGCTCCTTAAGAAAAAAATAGGACTTGCCTCCGCGTGACGTCACAAAAAGGACTTTCAATATTTTTTTAAAAATAGTTCCCGGGCTCAAAAAAAGCTGAAAAAAATCAGGGTAACATAACTTTGCACGCTCTATCCATTTCTGCAATAAAAAATTTTGAGGTCGATACTCTTTTGCTTACATCTATACATTCTACAATTCTACACTGAATATGTCATTATAATGATATACAATATAACCGTGTGATGGCTTAAATTTAGAGAGCATAATTTTATTATATGTATCGTCGTTGTAGCGCGTTTTTGGCCGATCTTCCAGTTGTAAGTTATGACTCCATGGCCGATCTATATATTGTAAGTTATGACTCTCTGGCTGATCAGCATTATTTTTGCCAGGGACGAGTGGCCGAAATGTCAAAAGTTACAATTTTTGTTTTATTGCGCCATTCGAAAGAGTGCAAAATTTGACACAAGATGGCATTAGTGGTATTTTCCTAATAATTTTCATTTAAATGCTAGAAAAATTATAAAAAAAGGGGCGAGGCCCGCGAAAACAGCTGTTTCCAAATAACACGTAACAAAATATCAACACAGAGCAAAAACTTAAATCATATATTTATTCAATCCAGTTATTTACTTCTTCTGGCTGCAAGGAATAATTTTCCTAACTGCCAATTAACATTTAATCAATCAAGTAACAAAATATCTCTCCAGGTTGCATCGGGTGATCTCTAAAATCTGGAATCATGCATGCAACGATTGAATAACTCGTAATTATATGGTTCAGCTACGTGTATAATAATAATTAACAATAATTAACTTAATAATTAAATGTGATTTTTTCAAAATTGTTGTGATTTTGTTTATAAATATTATTTTGTTATTGCGGCGCGCGCCCTACAGTATATAGGAAAGAAATAATTAAGCTTTTAGTATGTTAATTTTGATACACATCTGCCTGTGGGGGAAAATATTGCAACTAACCACAATAAAGGCGTCACAAAGATCTGTAACTTGCATGCATATATTATATTGTAGAATGTCGTAATAACTATAATAGATAAAAAATACCGGTATTTAAATAAATTTATTATTTTACGATATATAGCTGGTATAGTATTACATTTTTTTTAGCAATTATAATATACCAGGACGTTCTTAGATAACTAGGAAAAATTAGCAAGTTTTTATATTATTATTATTTTCTTGCAAGTTATTTTATATTTTTTTACCATATATCGCTGCGTATAATAATATATTGTGAGATGTTAAAAGTTTGTAAAAACATGTTTTTATGCTGGCTTGAAAGAGTCGAAGTGCGACAGCTAATATTAGGTCTCTTCTAGCAGACACGTTCATAACTTTTGTTAATTCATTGACGGTCCAACGTGTGCTATCAATATTATACTATTGTAATATTGATATATTATATTATTATCGTATGAACCTGAAAAGACGAAAAAAAAAAAAATCGCGAGATACCGCGAAGCACAACGCTCACTTCCGGCTTCGTGAATCGCGCGGATCGCGCCCATTATATACGTACCCATGATATAATTATAGTGATCGACGTACCATATTAATATTTGTTGTTATAGATAAAATTTAGCATAAATAAATTATTAAATAGCGTAAATATATTTAATATAATTATATATATTTTTATGATTAATTCAGCAATGGAATTCTGCTACGCGTCTATATTAATGTATACATAAATGCATGCAGTTAACAAAGTATATTCTTCGATCGAGCATAGAACTCGCAGTGATATTTAATCGTCTTGGTTACGATTAATTTTTCCGCGTTTATGTGCAGACCTGTAAAACAAGTAGCATGCTAATTAAGCTAATTTTTTTGCATCAATTGCAATTAATGAACTTATAATTGCCTATTGCATTGCTGTTATTTAATACACAAAAAAAAAAAAAAAATCGACACTATCAGCGTTCGACGATGCTAAAATCACCCAAACTCGGCTGTGTTCGATTCTATTTTTAATAAATAAATTTTTTTTATAGTCCCTGCACAGCCTTTTTTTTTTCCTTAAAATTAAAATAATGATAAACATGAAATAATATTATAGTAATACACAGTAATTTTATGTCTTACCCATGCATTTTCATTTGTCAGCTAGAAAACGAACCATGAAAATTCTGAAAAAAATACGGGTATCATATAATATGCATACGCGACGTATATAAAATATTGAAGACGAGCGCGTTTCATTAATTTTAATTAATTCTGTAATTCTATTACATTGTGTTTTTAATTTCTAGCCGAGTTAACAACGTGAGAGAGGATTATTGCATGCATTTTCAAGCCCTGTCGGATTATGGTAAATTTCATTTATTTATTATTATTTTTTTTTAAAGATGACTGTCGGACTTTTATACGTATTTTTTATCGTATTTACATTATAAAAGTGCTGTATACAGGATTTTAATTTCCAATTAATATTTCCGGAGATAATCAGTTTTTTGCTTCTCCTGAACAATTAGAAAAATTGCAGATCAGCCAGAAGGCCATAACTTACAATATGCAGATCAGCCAGAGAGTTATAACTTACAATATATAGATCGGCCAAAGAGTTATAACTTACAACTGGAAGATCGGCCAAAAACGCGCTACAACGACGGTATATTTATTTATAATATAAATAAAATTTCTCTGTTATTAATTTACTCTGTCCTGTATTAATTTTGCAATACGCATAATTTATTATTCAGTAAAATATGCAATATTAGTTTTATAAATAAATTGTTATATAGCATCATGCTGAGATAAAATCTACAGGCGGAGTAAAGAAGGCACGTACTTGAATATCATGACGTACTGTACAGCCCATAAGATGAAGCGCATACAGTACTTGAATCTTTTAGCAGCCGTGACATGTCAGGCTCCTCCCAGCCAGGGTGTCCTGGTTCTCCACGTACCTGCTGCATTATCAGGGGCCAGACTTGCAGACCGGCGCTCGGTGCAGGCGGTGTGGGCGGTGCGTTGAAGACAATCACCTGGTTACCGTGCCGCTCGCCATCCTCGAGCCGCGGGAATGTGTCCAGACCATCCGGGGGTCGCGGGTACAACGCCCAGCTCACCAACACGCTGCCAGCCTGCAGCAAACATGTCAGAAATATCAAAGAAGTTTAGAAAAAGGTGGACTTCAACTGTGAATATCAGAAGCTTTAAAATTCATTTGGCTGTAAGGTGTACAGTGAAGGGACCATGGCGCATTTATATATAATATTATAGAATTAAGAAAAAAGGTACAGTAAAGAACAATAAAATACAATCCACTAAATATATATGTTTATATATATTCTTTAGATAAAATTATCATATAATTTTCCACTTTATCCTCAATAAATGTGGCATTTGCTCACAATAAATCATGGAAAAAAAATTTTTAGCCATTAAAGACGCTGCACGACACGCGATTTTCGTATAAAATAATGTAAGTTAGTTAATAAAGAGGTGGACTCAAGCCGCGTGCCTTGTACGTACAGTATACCATGCGACCATTCATCAACTAGCTCTCTCTCTCTCTCTCTCTCTCTCTCTCTCTCTCTCTCTCTCTCTCTCTCTCTCTCTCTCTCTCTCTCTCTCTCTCTCTCTCTCTCTCTCTCAAACTATATATATAGGGGGATGACACAGCACTAGTAGCACTACACTATATATATAGGCGCCATCATTGATCGTATGATCGTAACTGCAGTGCACTCTGAGAAATTAGTATTAACTTATTCCGCATTGCCTTTCACTTCAATTTTAACTCGTTCTCATTCAAAAACCAACACAATGAATTCTTTTGTTAAAAGTTCGCAAAATTTTCATGCTCAACCAAATAACAGTTAATATTATTTTATATAGAAATTAGCTTTTGTGCAAATGTAAACTGTTTTCAATTATTTATAAAGTAACAATACTGTTTGAATAATGTTAAAAGAAAATTAGACCATGACAACAATAAAAAATAAATCCGTGACTTTCAAGTCAATTAATTAATTTAATAAACTGGGTATATTCCATTATTAATAAACTAGTAATAAGAATATAAATTTTATTTTATCTAATTTATGGAATTATGATTTCTTATACGAAGTTATGAATGTAGCGGAAGTGGACACGCAGTGGGCAGCTTCCGGTGTCGTGATGAGCGTCTCTACTATGCGGAGATCCTCTCAGTCATCACACGTTTGCTATATATTAAGGCACCTGCCGCTACTATAACAGGAGTTAATTAAGGGTTCTCTCTGGATCACGCAATATGCTCAAGGGAAATCTCACTGTTTACCTTCGGGAGCTTCTGTATTATTATAAATAGTAAAACAGAACTTTACAGATCTATTACAAATTTAAGTAAAGAGATCTATTATTTATGATTGTGTTCACTGTTCTGTTCACTACGCTAAAACATTTGTGTCTAATTAACTGAGGTAAGATTGAGTGACACGCTGAAGTTTTCTTGGGTTACAATAAAAAAGTGACATGCAACTCTGGAACACTCACCCCCAAGGGCAGGTCCTCAAGTTCATCACATGTGCTCCATCGACGCTGCAGAGTGATGCTGAGAAAGGTCTCGTTACGAGCGCCCTCTAGCAGCTCGTAGTCGTTGACCCGATCAGACGCGATTTTTCCGTCCCGACCAACCACTCCGTCCTGAGAATATAAGTGAAATCGTTCAAAAATACATTTTTTGTAATTTTTACTAACATTTATCATCACCGAAGATACCAAAAGAATTTAAAGGAGATTCCTAGAATTTTGACATTCAACGGCAAAATTATACTGCATTCATATTAAATCAAATCAAATCCTGTAAAAAAAAAATCTGTATATTTAAATTGTTCACTCTATTGACCTTCTATTCCACCTTATTACTTATTTGAGTTATTTGTGTATATTTTATTCATTTCATGTAAACAAGAAATATATATATATATATATATATATATATGAATCTTTAAATTTTACATAATATCGCGTAAACTATAAAGACATTCCAGACATCTGCTTCATATCTCGGAAGATTTTTATGTCGTTACTACATGGTAAATATTATATTTACAAAATTTACATGATGGTGGATTTGATTCTGTGCACGCGATTACAATTTTAGATGGGTTTCTTGAAATCGATTACTCCAGATACTTCTATATAAGTCATAAATGCCACAAACTCATCCTTTTGTGACCCCTTCTGTGCAATCAAAGTGAATAAAATATTGTAAAGAGACAAGTCAATATACAGCAAATACAAAACTTGACGATTCAGAGGCAGCAGCCTGTGTATTTGGAATGTTTTTTAATCTCTGTTAATACTATCGGATTCAAAAAGGTGTACCCCTGAATAGCAAACAAGTTCCATAAGGAGAGGGGTACACCTTTTTGGTTCTGATAGTAGTTATATCGATGATTATAATATACAAGAAATTATATTAGTTTACCATTGAAATAATTATAAATTATTAATTTCAGTTGAATTTTACTTAATTCATATTTATACTCTTGTAATTTATAAACAGCAAAACCATTCCTAAATATCTCTTGCCTATTACTAGCAATATTTTGTTTCATTTATGTTCAATTTTATAAAAAATTCTTCTAGTTTAATATAAATTCCATTTATTTCATAATTGTACTACTTAATTAATTCAATGTCGAATTTTAAATTACAATTCGCCTGATATGTAGGCAACTCTTTCAGCTCTATAAAATTCACCGTGCGAGTAAAGAAAAGATAAAACTTTGTATTTCATTGAAGTATATATAGCATGACTCAGAACGTAAAAGGCGTGAATTCCAATTACCCATTTTGTAGATTTTTATGCACAATTACTATTCAGGTGGGCATACTGCCATTTCCGTTGAAAAAAAATCGTAATACAAATGGATTCGGCTAAAAGCCAATAAACTGAACACAGTTCTCACTACATAACAGATACCTGATACATTGCACGAATTTACTTTATGTATAAAATACATCATTTTGAAATTGACATTCAGTGAATCGTATTTTCATGGTACGTACGACGTATTTTGCCCAGCCTCTATATAGAAAATGTACAAACATTTTACTTTGAAGATAATTCTAAAATTATAATTTCCATATATACGATTTCAGTTTTAATTAGAAAGGAGTGTCATCTTCCTCAAAAAACTCCATATTGAAATTTTCCTCATTAATTAACCAATTGAAACAAATCGATCACAAAAGGATCGTGAAAAACGTCTAGCTCTATGCTCTGTTTATATAGTTCAATACGACTCCCCCCACCCCAGTGATGCAAAAATAAAGCTGTTGTATGTCCAGCTCATCGTCATTATTAGAGCCTAACATCTTGAAGGATATTTGGGAGGATGTTGGTCTCACAAGTTTCAGTTCATCATGCAGACTTGCCTGCAGGAGAACCTCTGCGTCACTGGTCCATCCCAGTACGGCGTCTTGTGCTCCTGGCCCACCATGCACGCTGCCAAAACTAAGTGCAAAGTAGCCCTGGGTGCGCGCCTCTACCCTCAGGATCACGTGATCTCTCACTGGGGCCCAGACCAGCTGCAGGTGACCGGGGCTGAGAACCGCTCTGCGCGTCATCACCTCGGCAGCCACCACTGCTCCCAATATTAGCATCATCCTCAGGTTACCTGAGACTGTCATTGTGGTGCACTGCATGATCGTGATTTTACTTTATAGAATTTTTTTAAGTTAACAGAGGGGAAAAAAATTGTGTATAATCATTAAGGTCATTTTAAAAAGATAACCGTCAATATAATATGAAAAATAAAATTTAGAAAAATTATAAAATCTTTTCAATTCTTTAAAAAACAATTTTTTTTTTCTTCTTCTTAGTAATTTCAGTAATTCGTATTATTAACTGGTGATAAAAAATTTAAAAATGCGCCAGAACAATTTCAAGTAGTTTTATTATTAAGAGCAGAATAAAGTCGTGTTTATCTCAAATCTTAAATGCTCGCTTTTTTACTGCTTTTAAAAAAATACGTATATATAGTATATGATCTTCTTTTGCCTGGGAATGAAAACATTTTTTATTATTATTAAAATTATAGACTTATATTCTTAAACAATTTTATCTTATAATTAAACTGTATACCATATAGATTTTTTGTTTGTACTTACTTGAGAATTGCAACAGCGTGCTTGTTTTGAATTCAAGCATGGTGCCGCCAGCCTAGCTGCCCGTCTGTTCGTTTACTTGCCCGCCCACGATCTGTTTGTGCTACAGTTCCCAAACACATAATGTAATACCTAGAAATAAACGTAACCATAGCAACAGTTCACACAGAGTGTCAACCAATCAAAGTCAAGAATAAACCGCGGCGTGGAACCGAAGAAGAAAAAAAATTGCTTTATTTAAAATTCTTTTATGCATATATTTCAAAAATCTATAAATAATCAAGTCATGTAATATGTATTATAATAAATAATATGTTAGTTTTACACGCAAAAGTCAAGAAGAAAATAAAATATAATCTATATATAGCTAGTTTAATATTATAATGCAAAATATTGTCAAATAAAAATACAGATGAATTGAAAAATTAATTTATAGGTGAGAATTTGCACATTTTCTCACGAGAACAATCAATCGTCATATTGAATGATGTCTCTTACACACGAGGGCTGCAAATTAAAGCTTGAGAACCATTGTATCATATGAGGGTATGGGAACAGGAAACGGAAACATCGAGGCAGGTGCCCCCTCAACATGTTTCCATTTATGTAACAGATGTATTAAACGGGTGATCTTTTCATTAATTTGTGTGTTTAAAAGGGGTTAAATAATATAGCATTGTGTTTCTCATAATATTATTTAAAAAGGATTAGAAGTTAAAACTTGAGGTTATTTTGTTTAAATTACATAATGAATTTGCCCCAACATCTGAATAATTGTGAACCATATGAGGATGATATTATAGAATTATAAGGGAATAAGGGTCAATTCACAAGGAACTTATTTGAAAAGATTTTAGCCTATAATATAATAAGACATTTTTAACTCTAAATTTGATATCAAACTATAAATACAAAGTACTAAAATAAACATATCATATTGTTTTCAACAATATATATAAAACATTATATAATTAATGTTTCAATAAATATACTTATTTTATTTACTTATTTATTTTATTTATTTAGTTTGAGCTGAAAAACAAAATTTGAAGAGAGAGAGAGAGAGAGAGAGAGAGAGAGAGAGAGAGAGAGAGAGAGAGAGAGAGAGAGAGAGAGAGAGAGAGAGAGAGAGAGAGAGAGAGATTTATACAAAAATACTAACAATTAAGTTAAAAAGGTCGAATTGGAAGTACGATTTAATCATTTAACACATATTCATTAAGAATAATTACAAATATTAGTAATATTATCTTTATCAACAATTAATTAATTAATTATTATAATATATATATCTAGTAACTAGCTGTCAAATTAATAGAGTTTGATAGTTTATATAGAATATGTCCTTCATTTTTTTCATTCTGTTTCATTTAGTCATTAGTCAATTATAATTTCTGAGTTATTGACAAATTAATATCTATATCTATATTATACTATTAATAACAGTAATTAATAATAAATAATGCATTTATAAACTTTGCATATACTTCATCAGGTATATAATGTTTATATTAGATTTTGGCATTTGGATTTAAAGGTCATATATAATATAATATATATATAATATATATATATATATATATATATATATATATATATATATATATATACATATATAAATATATATATATATATATATATATATAATAAGCTATTATCATATAAGATTAATGATATATGGTATTCAATATTTTTATTTCAAATTGAGTAGGCGTTAACGCTTTAAAAAAAAGTACTGTAAAAGTTCAAGTCAGTCGATTATATATACCTTAAAGGTAATAGGTAACAAGTGTAAAATTCACGATCGACCAGGTAAAATTTACGCGTCAGATGATTACTAACCGTGTAGTAAGTAACCAGGTGCAATCCGTATAATGCTATATAACAGCCGGCCGGTAAAAAATACTATAGCAGCAGTGTTGCCAAGCATTCAAGTTACCTTCGCGGCCGGCCCCGCGCATTCAAGTCTCTCTCAAAGCAGACAGTTGAGAAGAAGCAAGGATGGAGAGCGGATGTTATAATGTCTGTCTCCTTATTTGTCTGCCGCTACTGCTGTTTATAAACACAGCTACAGCAGCATCACAATGGACTCATACAGTGACATTATCACCTAAAGTACGTCTATCATGGACACCAAGCGATAAGACAGTATCATTTCGTGTGGAAGCTGCAACATTAGGATATGTTGGTCTTGGGTTCTCGCCCACTGGAGGAATGACTGGTGCGGATATTGTCATAGGATGGGTGGATGACAAATCTGGGACACCTCATCTTGCGGTAAGTTAATAATTTTAATTAATTTTAAATTTAACATGTATTTGTATTTTTAATTGTCACTTTTAAGTTATATTCTAAAAGTGATTTGTTGTTAAATTATATATAAATATAATAAATTCGATTACGTTCTCAATGAAAGATATTAAATTTATTATATTCACACATAAATGATAGAGGTCAAAGTTAACGTATTCAATAATTGTAATGGGAAATGTTGAAATAAAATGTTTCATTCAACATTTTATGGATTTTTTGTGTAAAAAATATTATACACATACACAAGAGTAATATGTATTTAATAAAATAGAACCAGTTTCAAATTATGTAACAATAACAATTGTAATCATAATATAATTATTATATTTATAATAAAACATGTTTCCACGTTTTGTGTATCTGTATAATATATTTTATAAAAGTTATTTCAGATCAAATGATGAAACAATGAAACAGGTTAAACCTGTAAAGGTTTTCTCATTATATAAGCTTCAATTTTGTGGCATGTTTTAAATTTGTCTGATACTCATGCCATGTATCTGAATCTGATATATGCAATGGTATTAGTTATTACATTTTGCAAAAAAAAAAAAAATAAAAAATGCACGGTGTTAAGAGTACAATTTTATTGTCCGTAATAATTATGAACATGCATTCTAAATCAAGCAATTCCATTTTATATTAAAGAGAACGCCTTCAAAATATTGTTATTTTATACAAGTATAAAAATTGTTTGATTACATTATAATATTTCTGTTTTTAATCAGTGACATAAAAATAATTAAATTCACACAGTAGTGACACGTGACACAAAATAATTATTTGAATTGATTTATAAATATGTGGTCGAGAGGATTTCAAAGTTGTCATCTCCAAAATGACCCTAATTTGATATGAAGTGAGCCATCACCTTAAATTTCTAATAAATATAGGTGAAATCCCGTCACAAAAAAAAAAAAACGAATAAGGTGCAATGCGTATACCATAATAATAATATACAAAACGTACTCAATTTTTTAAATTCATAATTTTGTAATAATTATATATTCAATCCAAATAATTGTGCATAGCACTGAACTAACAATGCAGTATAATTTTATTTTTATTATGTATAATATATAACCAATATTATAACATGTCAATAAAAAATATATAGGGAAACTTAATATTAATTAATATTATTATATAGTGTATATATTTATAGTGGGTATATATTGGCATAATTAATATAAAACTATAATATTTTGATTGATTTTTTTTTTTTGCTGATTTTATTTCTTGAGCATATATTGTTGTTTTCTAATATATTCTCAAGGATAAAATATAGACATTATGACAGCGAATAAAACTTAATGTATAATTTAAATGCGCGCTCTCAATACATTTATATATAAACTAGATAAACTAGTGCATACTTTACAAAAGTTCTCACCGCTTTTCAAATAATGTAAGGAGCAAAAAGAGCAACAGTAGTTGAAGTTGCAAAGTATGGGCGTAGATCAGTTAAATTTTGACACGCAATATTTGACGCCTAAGGCTTTATCTCAATTATAATCACGCATCCATACACACAAAGGAAATTAAACAAAAAATAATTTATATAAATTGTCAGTATAAATATGTATGTTGTACAAGGATATCTTGATGAAAACTATATACTAATACAATATTTATGTCAACCATCAATCAAGTATAAACTACATTTTATTAAACTACTTTTTCTTAAATATTTCACTTTTTTTTTATCATAATCATAATATATAAAGTATTTTATAGACTTGTCATTTTAAATATGTTTTTAAATGCGAGTACATTGAAAGTGATTTACGTTTTCCTTTATATTTCTTGTATTATAAAAATAATTGTTATGATGTGGGAAAAAATAATATATATTATATATATATATATATATATTCAAGTTATAGCAGGACTATTTTTTTTCCCTCTCTATACATATAATGATGAGAAATTTATAAGATGATTCCCATGAGCAGAGAGAGGTTATAATATTATTATATAAGGAGATTTTTCTCACACCCTTCAGCTTGTTTTTCTGCAAAAAAAGTAACCATGCAACACCCTACATGATGTTCTAGTTTTGTATACCTGCTTATATTATAAATATAGCTGAGGGTACTACTACTAGATATTATTATATAGGGGCTCACATCAGTGGGTATTGTCGCAAAGGCCGTGGGAGCCAACAGCCACGTACGGGTTTCCGTCTCTTGTCGCGCTAAGGATGTTTCTGCATGCATGCAGTACAGACGGCGGGATTCCTCTCAATGCTCCAGTGCTCACTGGCTAGCCCTCCTCCGTCTCGCTGCTCCTCGCGGTGTCTCAGCCACTTTTTAGCCTCAAGGCCGGACCCAGAAGCACCAGACGAGGGAGGAGGAGGAGGAGGAGGAGGAGGAGGAGGAGGAGGAGGAGGAGGAGGAGGAGGAGGAGGAGCATTTTTGCGTACTTGTGGAATACTACAGTCTCTCTCTCTCTCTCTCTCTCTCTCTCTCTCTCTCTCTCTCTCTCTCTCTCTCTCTCTCTCTCGTTGTATTGAATCCCACCCACCTAACCCCACCTTATCATGTAGTTTGGTAACGAGGATTATAAATTGTATTCTTGTTTTTTTGTCACTTATCCAAGGTTTTATGTTTCTACAACTTTCAAACTGACAAAATATAAATTAGTGTCGACAAAACTATCCTATCAATTACCCGATAACAAGATGAGTTTAATGTTTAAAAATATTTATATAAATTAAATTATTAAGAATTTTACAGATTAAAAAAAAAAAAAAATTAAAACAATAAATAAAATGAAAATGAAATTCTTGAATTTTTTATTTTTATTCAAGCTTGTCTATCTTAAAGATCAAAATTTCCTGTGTATAAATAACTTGGGTGTTGAATAGTTTTTACCTTCAAAGTTCTTCAAACAATGAAGATAGCATCATTCTTCAGTATTCATCAGTATATAGCACTCTTGCTAAATGATAATAATTGCATTTTTCCCGTAATCTGATTAAAAAAAAACATTAAAATTCACACTTTATAGTTTATATATAAACAAGAAATGAATTTTAATAAAATGTGTGTGCAAATTTATAATTATCCCATGTACTGTATAATTGAATTATCATATATTATATTTATCATTATATATTATACATACGATAATTGAACAATTATATATACATTAATTGAAAGTCTTTCTTTTAAACTTTAATATATTAATTATTGTTTGTACACAGTTGAATTTAACTTAGTGATTTTCACAAACCTGATTTAAAAATAATATAAAAAAAATCGAATGAAGTTTGGTGTGACGTCCTGCATCATGGAAACGAACAATACGTCATGTAATTATACCTTATGGTCAACTGACCTTTTAAAAATAAGATGAAACAACTGTCTGTATAAGTCAGTTCTAAAATTTGTCTTATTTAAATATGCCCGTGAATAATAATTATATATTGCTATATGTATATAAGTATAGTGTAAAGTGGCATGTATACGTGACCTGATCTTGACAAAAGTTCTATATAGTTATATGTAATATAATATATACTAATAATCTGGTCATATATTTTGCTGAATTAATATAATTATTTTATGTTTCAGTATATATATATATATACAGAGTGAACCACAATTCGCGTGCCAACTTCTTTCGTAAATTTGGTATTGCAAAAATTTTCGTACAAACTTCAAATTTGGTACACTTGTAGCTGAGGGTTGTAAAAATTAGTCGAGGGTGTTAAAATTTTTATTGGATACCAATAACACCCCTTTCAGGGGTGGTTTTTAAAAAAATTATTTTCGCCTTATGGGAATTCAATGTTAAATACAACTTTTTTTGAAATCATCGGAATTTTGCGGAAAAAGTTTCTAGCATAGGGTAATTGACCATCCTGAACTCAGAAATAATTTTAGATTTTTTCCCCGACGCACCCCTGAGGGTGGAGACCTACCCCTAAAATCCATTTTCCTTAAAAATTGTGCTAAAATTATGAAATTAATTTTCAAGGGGTAATCGAACCTCCTGAACTCGGAAATAATTTTAGATTTTTTCCCCGACGCACCCCTGAGGGTGGAGACCTACCCCTAAAATCCATTTTCCTTAAAAATTATGCTAAAATTATGAAATTAATTTTCAAGGGGTAATCGAACCTCCTGAACTCGGAAATAATTTTAGATTTTTTTCCCTGACGCACCCCTGAGGGTAAAGACCTACCCCTAAAATCCATTTTTCTTAAAAATTGTGCTAAAATTATGAAATTAATTTTCTAGGAGTAATCGACCCTCCTGAACTCGGAAGTAATTTTAGATTTTTTCCCCGACGCACTCCTGAGGGTGGAGAACTACCCCTAAAATCCATTTTCCTTAAAAATTGTGATAAAATTGTAAAATTAATTTTCAAGGTGTACTCTACCCTTCTGAACTCGGAAATAATTTTAGATTTTTTCCCTAACGCAACCCTGAGGGTCAACGGCTACCGACCATATCTTTTCTCCTTAATAATCGAGTAGAAATTGTGAATTAAATTTTTTTCGGAATTTATCAAAATCTTTCATAAAAAAAAATCACAGACTCACCTCTTCACTTGCAGCATGACGATGGATGTGTTCACCGTTAATTGCATGGCGTGAAGGCACATGTTGGTCTGCACAACGAGGCTATGTGTGCTCTTAACAACTGAGATGTAACCAATTCCACATAACGTCTGTCACTTTTAGCTCGTCAATGGTCTCAAATCTCTTTCTGAAGAAAAATGTTCACAAGAAGAGATTTGAGACGAATTGACAAACAGAAAGTGGAGATCAGACGTTGCATGGAATTAGTCACACCTCAGACGTTAGAGGCTATGCACCTACACACATAGCCACGTTGAGCGGACCAACATGTGCCATCACGCCAATTAACGGTGGACACATTGAGTGAAACCACTGTCATGCTGCAAGTGAAGGGGTCAGTCTGGGATATTTTTTCTCTGAAAAATTTCGATACATCCTGAAAAAAAATTAATTCGCAATTTCTACTCGATAATTAAGAAAGAAGGATATGGTGGGTAGCAGCTAGTTTCCCCTCAGAGTTGCATCGAGGAAAAAAATCTAAAATTAGTTCCGAGTTCAGGAGGGTCAATTACACCTAGGAAATTAATTTCACAATTTTTAAGGAAAATGGATTTTAGAGGTAGGTCTCCACCCTCAGGGGTGCGTCAAAGAAAAAATTTAAAATTATTTCCGAGTTCAGGAGGGTCGATTACTCCTTGAAAATTAATTTCATAATTTTAGCACAATTTTTAAGAAAAATGGATTTTAGGGGTAGGTCTCCACCCTCAGGGGTGCGTCAGGGAAAAAAATCTAAAATTATTTCCGAGTTCAGGAGGATCGATTACTCCTTGAAAATTAATTTCATAATTTTAGCACAATTTTTAAGGAAAATGGATTTTAGGGGTAGGTCTCCACCCTCAGGGGTGCGTCGGGGAAAAAATCTAAAATTATTTCCGAGTTCAGGAGGGTCGATTACCCCTTGAAAATTAATTTCATAATTTTAGCACAATTTTTAAGGAAAATGGATTTTAGGGGTAGGTCTCCACCCTCAGGGGTGCGTCGGGGAAAAAATCTAAAATTATTTCTGAGTTCAGGACGGTCGATTACCCTATGCTAGAAACTTTTTCCGCAAAATTCCAATGATTTCAAAAAAAGTTGTATTTAACATTGAATTCCCATAAGGCGAAAATAATTTTTTTAAAAACCACCCCTGAAAGGGGTGTTATTGGTGTCCAATAAAAATTTTAACACCCTCAACTAATTTTTACAACCCTCAGCTACAAGTGTACCAAGTTTGAAGTTTGTGCGAAAATTTTTGCAATACCAAATTTACGAAAAAAGTTGGCACGCGAATTGTGGTTCACTCTGTATATATATATATATATATATATATATATATATATATATATATATATAGAATTAATTTTAATTTTTAAAAAGCATTGCATGTATTATTGTATCATAAAAATTCAACGAAAAATGGAATACAATAAAAAGTTTAATGCTTTTTCCATGATGAATAAAAACATTAGATTCACAAAAATCAAAATTTTAAATACCATTGTACTATACAGCATGACGTCACTTTACTTGTCTTTAATCCATGATGATTTATTTAAAAAAAAAAATGTCACTGAAGTACAAATACCTTGAGCATGACACAACTATCGTGTGAATGGCGACTGTGGTGCCAATAAAGATTAATATTTATGTAATGCTAGAGAGGACCCATGCACGTTTTCCATTACTACAATACAGTGGCGAAAATATTGCATGTTTATCCACCCTCTGATTAGTGCATGGAAGATGATGGAAGACCATTTATTATAAAAAAATATCCTATATGATGATACACTCTTCACAGGGTTAAACTTATAAGACACGAGAGAAGAAGTATATATTTATACAATAAATAAATTGATAACCATGCATCTCTCTAGTAATAATGCAACCTCTTTTGGTGGCACCCCTAGTCATCTGGAGGCAGGTCACGGTCCTCCTGCCGCTCCCCGGAGACGCGGACGTGCGAGCTCGTCGCTGCCGGACACTGCGGCGCCGAGTGCGCGTGAGTTGGCACCCAGTTGTACCTGAGGGCCGGCGTGACACAACTCAAGATGACTTGAAGAGATGCGGAGCAGCAGGCTGCTCCTAGAGACAGGATACATAGATTTCGGTGATTTACAGCATCCGCGATAAAGATAAGGTAGCCTGTTTGGTTACTGATTTGATTTCCTTGTATATTATTACTATAGTATATTTTATGAATCACGGACCAAATACCCCCGGACGAAATACCCCCGGACGAAATATCCCCGCCCGGACCGGACGAAATACCCCCGGACGAAATACCCCCGGACGAAATATCCCCGGACGAAATACCCCCGGACGAAATACCCCCGGACGAAATACCCCCTTGTAAGTGGAGAGGGGCGGGTGACCGACGCGGGAGGGGAAGTTGACTTTGTTTATAAAGTCTGTTTTTCTGTCGTTTGTCTGACGTCACGCGCGTCGTATTAAAGAAGGAAGTTAGTAACGCCATTTTTCACAACAAATATAATATATATATATTATCAAATAATATTCAAAGTATATTTATAGTTAATGCCGTATCAAGATCTCAAATTGCGTCTCTAATTTTATTATACCAAAACATACTCAAAATTGTGCCGCAAACAAAAGATTTTTGTATGCTGTGCTTACTTTGATTGTGCGGCAATTATAAATTGTCTCAGCGTTTTGCAGCAAGATTTTGAAGGTTTTTAAACGATTCATATGTCTCTTAAAAACATTTGAAAATTTAATTCCTAAAAAATATTATGTTTCTAACTTGAGGTTCTCTATTGTAACTACCATGGCATGAAAGCGGAACAAAAAGATGCCTGTCTAAGTTTTCCATAAGCACAACTTTTTCTCAGTTAATTATAAGTTATATAGCATGAGTATATAATTATGTAATATAGAGTCAAAATTACATAAAATTATTTATTAATTGCAAGTTAAACCGTAATAACGTATAATAACTATTCTTAATTACTATTATTTTAAAGAAACTCGAAAAAAGCAACCCCGACGAGAATTTTTATTTCGGGCTTTGCTCACTGTTTTGATCATTTCTAGAAGTGCTCAAAGCAAAATGAAAAATAATAATTGGAAATTGTGCCGTATTATAGCAATAAATAATAAATTAATGTAAATTTAATAATATTTTAATTATATATATCACTTTTTTAATTTATTGATAAAAATACAAATTTAACATTAATAGCGTGTATAGTATTTTTTTTTTATTAAAACATTTCTTTCTGTATTATTCAAGTCATATTGAAAAAAAAAACGATTTTTTCACACTGACAGTGAGAGACACTTTTAATTTTTTTATTAATATCATTTTTTTACAATTAAAGGGTATGATTACAATTATACTCTAGCAATGAATTTCAGGTTGCAGATGAACAATTTCTAAGTTCAGACGACGTACCACTCATGAGTCATGACAAAGAAAAGAGTGTCTCAGATCAGCAGCAGCATTAGCAAATTCAAAGCAAGGTTTTGTGTTTTGCAACTACTAGAAAGGTTGTCAATCTAAAACATGTTGTGCAAAGAAAAAATTTAGATGAAATTTAAAATGCCATGATAGTAATCCCTGCAAAAATAAGTCAAGTTCAGGTAATAATAAAAAGATCAAGTAATAATCAGGTATAATATTTATTTATTTATATATTTATTTATTTATTTATTTATTTATTTATTTATTTATTTATTTATTTATTTATTTATTTATTTATTTATTTATTTATTTATTTATTTATTTATTTATTTATTTATTTATTTATTTATTTATTTATTTGGTACTATCTTGAGGAGCTCTTTGCTTCTTAGCAAGTTCTGTAAATTAAGTTAAATTGATTTTATAATATATCAGCTGTAAAATATTTATTTAAATTGACTAACATACAATATTAATATAAAAAGTGTGACAAAATCGTATGACTTGAATAAAACAGTAAGAAATGTTTTAATAAAAAAATAATTGACACGCTAATGCTAAATTTGTATTTTTGTTACTTAATTAAAAAAGTGATGTAATTAAAATATTATTAAATTTACAATATTTTATTGTTTTAATTATTTATTACAGATTATTACTATATATACGGCACAATTTCCAATTATTATTTTTCACTTTACTTTGAGCACTTCTAGAAATAATCATAACAGTGAGCAAAGCTCGAAACGAAACTTCTCGTCGGGGTTTTTGCTTTTTCCGATTTGAGCATTTCTAGAAATGAGTAAATTTAAATCCGAAATAAAACTTCTCGTCGGGGTTTGCTTTTTTCGATTTGAGCACTTCTAGAAATGTTCAAATTTATACGAGGAAAGCCCAAAATATTTGTTAATTTCGGGCTTTGCTCAAATCGCTAGAGGTACACCTAGATGTGCGCATTGAATTCGGGCTTTGGTGCCAACATATATAAATAGAAAAGGAAGGAATAAATAAGGAAATAAATAGAACAACAAGAAAATTAAGTTTCTTCAGGAGGGGTACACATGCTACGTAAAGTGTTCACGGCACCTATAGCACCGGGGGACCAAAAACAATAAAAAATATTGCATTTTTAGACCTATACCAATCAAATCAGAATTAAAAAATGACACTAAAAAAAATTTACTTCAGTTTTTTTTTAAAGTTAAAAAATTATATAGGGACGATTTTGAAAATTTTTAGTTAAAAAAAACTAAAAAAAAATGCAATAAACACTATAATAATTAACATGCATAAAATGTATCGTATCAAAATATATTACACATTAATTTTAATTCGATATGAATGATATGATAAATTAATGCATAATGTATTTTGGCCTACGTTACTAACTTCCTTCTTTAATACGACGCGCGTGACGTCAGACAAACGACAGAAAAACAGACTTTATAAACAAAGTCAACTTCCCCTCCCGCGTCGGTCACCCGCCCCTCTCCACTTACAAGGGGGTATTTCGTCCGGGGGTATTTCGTCCGGGGGTATTTCGTCCGGGGATATTTCGTCCGGGGGTATTTCGTCCGGGGGTATTTCGTCCGGTCCGGGCGGGGATATTTCGTCCGGGGGTATTTCGTCCGGGGGTATTTGGTCCGCTTACCATATTTTATATTTTTAAATAAAATAAACATGCATTGGTCATGTATTGTTTTCAATGTTTTCTATAACCATTTTTTTTATTGTTTTAAAAAAGAAAACAAGCTGAGTGAAGCTATTTAGTTTATTAACTCATTTTATTTTTTAAGTTCTAATTTAATGAAGATTCGAGTCCTCGCAATACTAATTAATTCATTACAATATATGCAGATATATCAAGCTCACAATCAAGCTATATAATTATATTTACATTATTTATGCATTGAATGATACATTTTATTATTATAGTCAGGGGCGGATCCAGCCCGCGGCGGCTTTGGGGGGGGGGGGGGGGCGGTGCCCTATCCCGCAATGTTAAATTTTGGAGTGGGAGGGTGGGGGGCGATGGGTGGGGGGTGGTAATACCTTCAATGTATTTTGGGACCTTTTGAGGAGGGCGATCGCCCCCATCGCCCCCCCCCCCCCCCCTCCCCCTTGGATCCGCGCCTGATTATAGTAGCTATAGTTCACTGCATCGATAATCAGCAATGTATGATTCAATTGTAAAAATATTACGACTTTTAATTAGTAAAGCAATAATTTATTATAGCTTTAATAATAAAACATCACATACTTGTATTTATTATTATTAAATAATTCAAATGAATAAAAAATATCCAATTATCTTAAATGTAATGCGTCTTTCATGTTTCGGAGCTGTAATGACGGAATAAATTCTCTTCATGCTATGTTAAATGTAAGGTATTTTTTACTAACTCGATTACTTGTACTTTTTAAAGACGGGAAGATAATAATTATTTCCATTTTACCATGAGAGAAAAATAAAAGTAAATTAATAAAATGAAAACGCATACAAAATATTTTTATCGTTTTCTTTGAGAATTATACACACAAGTTTCGCAGCAATACGGCAATGTAATGGGAAAAGTAGGAGGGCTGCTTGAATAGGGTGCAGCTGCCTCATGTTTATATATAAGAACGCCGCTCCCGGTCTTTTCTCCTTCTTATGTTTGAAAGGTTCAAGAAATGAGGGGCAAGGTAGGAAAAAGGAAGGAAGCTTCGCATCCTCTTTTTAACTTCCTTTTCTTGTAATGTTTGTACGCAAGAAGATCTCATCAAATAGCAAAACCTTCTCAACCCTTTTCCGTTCTAAGCGATTGAACCGCGTGTTAAAAGCTATAGAGCTTTATATACCAACAATTTACCGTAAAGCAGTTTTACTTCTAACTTTATAATCCTTACAGAGGATGTGTACAAAATTTAACGATCAGTATTTCTGATAATTAATGTCCGTGGTACCGGTTTTTTTAATAATGAGAACTAAAATCACTTGAAAGCATGTTACATTTTTAATTTGATGGTCATATTTTTGATGTGAATTTTTTACCAACTTAATATAAAAAAGTAAAATATTAATTACATCATCAATTAATAACCAACAACATCAATAATATTTTTTATGTGCATGGATGTGCAAATTCTTGCTCATATATAGTATATTTTTTCCTTTTTTTTTTATAGCTTGAAGAATGTTAATTTAAGTTTTTGGTTTTGGTTCTGCATCCGTGCCTTACCAAAATGAGTAACAACCGCACATATATATTATAGATTGGTTTATAATGCAATATAATAAATAGGCGAATTGAACTTACAAGTCATTAAAATTTGTAAAATATACATACATACATATATGTATATATATATATATATATATATATATATATATATATATATATATATATATATATATATATATATATATATATATATATATATATATATATATATATATATATATATATATATATATACTATTAAGGATATTTCACATTAAATTTGGAAGCTGAACTATTCATACTATTTAGTACGGTTTTTACACTTCAATATTGTAATTATATATTTATAATGCAAGTGCGCATACGGTTATTTAATTTTTTATCATATGTATCCGCCGATTTCATTGTTTTTAATAGCAAAATTAATTCGTTAATTCTATGCGTATAATGTACAATAATATTTTTTAAAACATTAATGCGCGATATTTACCATAATTTATATAATGGTGGTTATGGTGGAGAAAAGAGCGTTAAACCCTAGCTAGATTATACCCGAATTTAGCTGCATAATATATATATATAAAAATATATAATACATATTTTCCCCATTTATTTTTTTTTTTTTTTCACCTGATCCTTCCACACAAATTAAAAAAGAAAAACTGATTTTTTTTCTCCCCTGAAAAAAGTTAATGAATCAGAATTATATGAAGGATCATATTAGTGCAGGAATAGGGTTTCAGTTTTATATATCTTTACAGATTTTAATATTGAAATTATATACAGTACTGATACTGACGCGCCAACTATAGAGTTTTTTTTGGGGGGAAGTAGAAATATGATCTTGCATGCTGTAGATGTAGAGAATCCGGTCTTGTAAGCTCGCGGTGGGCAGCAGAAGATGCACAAGCATGAGAGCAACCTACTAGGGAGCATTCAGCACGCATCCGTTCACCACTACTATACTGTCAGCCAGGTTAGATGAATGAGAGGGAGAGGAGGAGGCACTTCCTTTAGTTTAACTGCTCGCGGGGGAAACGAATTACATAAGAAAAACCAGGAGCGTATTATAAAAAGTGACGAGTATTGTTCTTACACATTATAGCCTTGCACACAAAACTAATAAATATTCATTTTCACAGGATGAAGATGCCATTCATTTTTTTCCCCTTTTTAATTATACCTGTGGGCATATTAATTGATAATGACGTATATTGTGTTTCTGTAATATGCGATACCACAATGAAGTATACAATACAAACTTTTTTCATAATATTTAAGCTATAAAATAATATATTATATATATATTTTTTGTCTTATTCTAATGGTAAATAAATTTATTTTAATCATAATTTTATTAATAAAAAAATGCAATCACAGATTTAGACCAAAAATTATAAAGCATAAAGGAGGCATCATGCATGCAAGTAAAAATAACATTTTAAATAATATATACTCTGTAGAAACGAGGGGATGAATTTTCAATAAAGGGTTGAACCCGTTGGACGTGTTATTGGTTCGTTAACGTGAATTTTAAAAGTGCATGGAAGCTGCAGGAAGTTTCCTGCTGTTGAGTTTGTTCGCGCGGTGTGTACTCGTCCCTTCGTGACAGTTACAAAATACTTGATTGTTACTGTTGATTAAATATTATTATTAAATTAATGAATTCAATTTCATCTTGTTTGGTGTATGCAAATAAATACCTTTAACTTTAGTGTGCTCTGACAAGTGAGTTAAATTTATTAAGGATGAATCTCAATTATAGATAGAGATCTCGCAATCGTTGCGCCTATTGCAACAAGACTTGAAGGAGACTTTGAACTCGCCATCAATAGATAGCATACAAATTTTGCAATTTTTTAAGCGAATTTCAATTGTCTTATCAGTTTCACAATTCCAAAAAGTGTTTTAATAATCTCCCCAGTTATTTAAAAAAAATCACTCACTCAAAAAAATGAAAGTGATTTTGTGCATTTTAAAAAGAAGATAAAGATTTTGTGAAAACTGAGGTAGCACTTTAGCATTGGTCTTATGGACGGAAACCGGAAAATGAGCTGTTATATGAGAAAACTGAGAGATTGAATTTGCATCCTCAAACCTCAAACCATAAGCGTGATAAGCAATTAATTTTAAGTTTTAGAACATTTTTGATTTTTTAAAATTTATTTCATTTGATTGTGTCGTAGAAAAATATTCTCCGACTCCAGCAGTTATAAACTGCATGAAATTGGTGAAATTCATAGTTATAATGTTTGAAATCTTTTATAGTTAAAAATTTTAATAGAAGACAAAATCTATTAAATCTAAATCCAAAATCTGTTGTTTATTTTCCACAAAAAGATAAAAATATACGTTATTACTAGAAAGATGTAAAAAGAATAAAACATGTTTTTTGAAGATGATATAGCAGGAATAAGCGAGGTGTGTCATTTTATTTTTTATATTTCATTTGATTGTAGCACGAACGATTGAAAATCTACGTAAGGAAAGAGCTAGAGAGATGGATAGCCAGGTGTTAGCACGAAGAACTGCGCACACTGCGGCGACAGCTGCATCATGCCCTGCTGCTGATATTTCTTAGCTTCACCTGCCTGCGGCGACGGTGAAGAGCTTTAGCCTCACCTCGGGGCGACAGCAGGCACGCGACCGCCGAGCAGAGGGCCGTGAGACACGCGTCTTCCTCGGGGGAGCACGCACTGGAGCGCGTACGTAGTGCCTCTGACGTCAGACTACTGTTGAGACCGTGGTTTGAGCTTCTGACATCATCACAGTTCTTGGAGTAATGCCTGAGTTTCTGTGACCTCATGTTGCAAGTACACATGCACCAGAGAACCAAGTGTGCACGCATGAAAGTTTAAAAACAAATATCAAGAGCTACAATGGAAGAAGACCCAGAAGATCTTGAAATCATCCCCCTTAGTGCCTCAAACCTAGCCATATATATCAGTCTCGAGCTCTGAGTTAAAGATTGATACGCTGAATATACCAGCAGATAAAATTTGACATGAAAATTATTTAATTAGCTAAAGTTTTTCCAGAGATCTTACATTGTACAATGTACGCTCTTTGGTATTTTCTTCAAATATGCTATATGGTCTACAGTGCTAGTCATCAGGACCCATCGGGCAGAAAGCTCAAGAACATAAAATATATTAAATAATAATTAATTAAGTATTAATACATTTGACGTTACATATTATCAATTATTATATGTTATCATGCAGAAGAAATATTCTACTTTGTTTCGTTGGTTTTTAACAAATATATGATAGTTCTTGATATCATGCTGTGTATACTGTAGCGATCACAAAGGAATGAAAAATTATGGTCGTGAATATAGCTAAACAAAGATCTCAGTCTTTTGTACGAAAAAAAAAAAAAAAAAAAAAAAAAAAAAAGAAGTATACATTAAAGAAATGGAACCCAAAACTCGAAAACTAAAAACCCAGATTAGATTTTAAAATATGAGCTTTTTCTTTCTGTCAGGTCACGCGTAAGTAATTTGGCATTGAGTTGAAATCTTTTGTGTCTTGGATTTGCTAGTATGACAAAGAGCAAAAAAATGAATACGAGGAGATGAAAAATAAGGGGAGAAATTTCGTTGAAATATAAACCTTGGTTATATTGTTCCACAAGTCCATAATATTACGAAGCAACGGTTTTAGGCCTTTCTTTGTAATATTTAAGCAAAAATTGACTTTAAACTTTATGATTGATGTGCTGTGGTTGTGATTATATAATGATTATATAATCAGCAATGTATAGTCACAGGGTATAATATATATCCTGGTATATATGTATAGTCACAATGTCACAATTAAAAGTCCACCTTAAACAGTGCAAACAACCCTTCAACCTTCGATATAGTACAAAATCCATAAAAAAAAGGATACGAATTCTTACTCACTCTATATTATTTAATTACATGGCATATTCGAAAAATGAAATAATAGTGATTTAAAAAAGTGAAAATATAACCGTGAAAATATTTTAAACAGCAATAAATTGTATAGCATAAGACTTTGACTTTTTTAATTTTGTTATATACGATTTAATTAATGTATATAATACAATCAGTATGGTAATTTGTAAAAAAAAAGATTAAAAGAGATCAAAATTGATCAATGGTGTCAGATGTCAGCGTGTAACAAAGTAGGATGAAAGCGTCTGAGGTGTAAAAAGGTGTCGAGTTTCGCCGCCGCGATGACCGGCCAAGGTGCCGCCAAGACGAGCTATTCAAGATCAAGCAGCGTGGAGAGACAACGAGGGAGGAATCGCTTGGCAGCGTCTACACAGACTCCAACATCTTCGGATGACTGCTTGACGTTACAATAATATACTAAAAAACATGACAATTGGGTGTGACGTCACTGACTTGAATATCCTTAAATTAATGCTAATTTTATGGCATTATCAATATAGGCGAACGTAAAAAAAAATATATATATATATTATATATAATTTTCACTTTAGCTACGCAGTGTATAATACATTAGCGACATCAACGAATAAGTATACTACAGTGATGTTATTATTTTTTTTTAACCGGATCGAGTTTGTTAACAAATTAATTTAATGCTACTTTTCCGAGAGTTATGTATAAAATTATAATACATGTACCAGTGACATGAAAAATATCAAATTTAATATCTAAAAGCATATCTTAAGTTAATAAATAATTATAAGTGAATTCACTCATTCGCTTACAACTTAAAAGTTGTGATTCATCATTTATGAACTGCAGTTTTCTATTGGCACACGTGTAAGAAAAATTTACGCAGTGTCTATGTACAGACATACAAGGAGATTTATTAAAAAAATACAAAAGTATTTTTAAAAGTTACATTTTCAGTGACATCATAAGAAATCTTGGTGATTTTGTCTTTGCGGCCTTGCTGGTGCGCCCACAGCCCAAACTTTGTGATTCAGTCCTTCGACTCCCATCAGCTTCCTCCACTGCCGCGCCTCGCTGCGCGCTCGACTAATTGCTCACTTGGCGGCCGCAAAAACAGGCAATGTCTGCGGCAACAACGAGGAGCACCTTGCGGAGCCGGTAGTTATATACTGACAGGAAACCTTCTGCTGCCTGGCCGCCGTTGCTGGTGAACAATGACCCGTGTAGGGCAAACTACTTTAAACTCGTCGTATATAAGCACCTCTATTATTAGCTTTGTAAAGAATTCATCCTCTTTTATTATACACAATGATAAGAATTAAAATGGAATAATATGTCATTATTTAATAATAACAAACAATTATTATCCTTTAATAATGGAGTACCGACCTCAAAATTTTTAATTGCAGAAATGGATAGAGGGTGCAAAAATATGCTACTCTGAATTTTTTCAGATTTTTCTGAGACCGAGAACTATTTTTAAAAAATTATTGAAAGTCCATTTTGATGACGTCACGAGGCGCCTCTCCTTAAGAAAAGGATAGGACATTAACGCCCGTGACGTCATAAAACGGACTTTCAATAATTTTTTAAAAATAGTTCCCGCGGTCTCAGAAAAATCTGAAAAAATTCAGAGTAGCATATTTTTGCACCCTCTATCCATTTCTGCGATAAAATTTTTTTAGGTCGATATTCCATTATAAATTACCGCATTTTATTACATTATTTTATTATAGTGATGCTGCATTTGCTAAAATTTATAACATGATTCCAGTGTAGGTTTAAGCCCCTGGAAATTACGCAACTTTTTCTGCGTCTAAGTTTTTTTCTTAGAACGTAAAGAACAGTACGTTATACTTAATTAGATTTACAAGGAACTATATAGAAGTATAAAACTATAAAATATAGCCAGCCAATCAAACGGGGATAAATATCACTGATAACGAATGGTGTGTATCCCTGTTTGATTGTCGGGCTATAATATTTTATACTTCTAGTTGCCTAGTTCCTTGTATACCTAATTAAGTATACGTACTGCTACTACTGCTGTTCTTTACGTTCTTAGAAAAACCTTTAGGCGTAGAAAAAGTTGCATAACTTTCAGGGGCTTAAAAATAAGATTAGAAACTAACCTTTTATTTATTTATTTATTTATTTATTTATTTATTTATTTATTTATTTATTTATTTATTTATTTATTTATTTATTTATTTATTTATTTATTTATTTATTTATTTATTTGCAATGGCTTGTATCCCGGCCCGTTTGATTGGTGGACTCTCCAATATATATATATATATATATATATATATATATATATATATATATATATATATATATATATATAATAATAATAATAATAATAATAATAATAAAAAGGACTTTATTTGTAAAAAAGGCGTAGTCATTTTATATATATATTATACTAACTTCAATCTCGATATCATATACTATATACCACTATAAATTGGTTTAATGAAAAAAAAAAAATCTTTACTGATCCAAGCAATAAATAATACATCAGACTCCTATATAAGAAATATAAATCTGTAAACTTTTGTAGCGTTTAATTGTAATGGTCTAATTGTTATTTAGTTTTCTTTAAGTATTTTAAGTATATAAAAATTAGTTTTACTTCATGCATGCAGCAGGTCTATATATTCCAACACTGAAAAGAAAGATAGTGTTTAATAACATTTGAACGATGATGTGAGATTCAAAATGTTTTTGTATAACATTACGTAATTTCAGAAAAAATTATGTTAATAAATATGTAATACAGAACATTGAGATTTTAAATAAACAAATACAACCATACTTACAGGAAATTAAGAAAATTATTAGCGCTGTCATGCATGCCCTTATAATATATGAGAAGACATCGCCATGGTGTCAATTAAAGCTGTACGTATATCATGGCATTATAATTTTGCTTTTTCAAGGCTTGATGTATTATGTATTTGGTATTACTATAAAATATATTGTATGTTTCTCTTAAAAAGGTCTTGTTTGCATCATACCAAGATTATCAAGTAGGTAATAACTATCTTGTCCTGACCAAGAAATGTCGTGTTTCTGCAGGACTACCACAGCACTCAGAACGGCGCACCACGGAGGGACGAGCAGCAGGACGTGGAGCTGCTGGGTGCCGAGCAGAACGACACGCACACGGCGCTCAGCTTCCGCCGCAGGTGGCGCTCTTGTGACCACGCGCACGACCTCCCGCTCGGGGTAAGATGCACCCACCTGTCCTCTGGGGAACTTCGATCGTAAGGTAGCAGCGATTCGCACCATTGGAGCACAGAAATCACTTAAATGTGATGCAAGGTCAATGCAACCCTCTACCTGAAACAGAAAAGTTTTTTGTTTGTATTTAAACAGGTGCATGGTAGAAAAATATTTACATATATAAGTTATATACTTATACATTTTATGGATGATGAAGCGATGAAGTTGCACATTTTAAGCTATATATAGATTTTTGTTTTTATGTAAAATAAAATATACAAGTGCTCTTGATCATAAATATATATATATATATATTATATATACACGATTTATAAGCTAGAAGTTATATATTTATATTTATTATTAGTCTTTTATTAAACACAAAAAGTGTACATACAAGATAATATTAGAAATATACATTATAAAATAACACTGTAATAGAACACATTTTAAAACACACAGACAAACTATATATAATAGTTACAGAATAATAGAAAATGATAATAAAAGAATATAAAATAACAGATGATATTAACAGCCTGTTACATCATAATATATCATATATATATATAAGCACATATATAAAACAAAATATGACATAGAAAATAAATAGAATGAAAAACTTATTGCTTAATTGCTATTCAAAATATAGACTATATGAAGTCTCTCTTGGCATAATCGCTGATAGGTTTAATTCTAGATTTACAGATATTTAAATGATATTGGCTACAATGTTCATTACATTTATATTTATACAGTTTAATTAACACTTTATTAAACAAATATATAAACACTACATATAATAGTGCCATTGATTAATAATGTTTTGAAAATTTATAAGTTGGACGTTAATTATTATCATAACAATCGAATATGTTTGAAATTCGAGTATTTTGACTTAATATATATATATATATATATATACACAAAACTCTCACGATGGTAAATGTTTGCAGAGTGACACGGTGCGTGTGATCTGGGCGCTGCACCCACGTGACCCCGTGGAGGGTCGTCCCCTGGAGTGGCACGGCAAGGACACGCGAGGGGTGCGAAGCTTGTACCTTCAGAGTGGTCCTTCCGCCTCGAGAATCACCAAGAAGACCGCCAACAGACACTGGGACGTCCGCATGAGCAACGTAAGTAATCACCGCGTCTTATAATAATTATTGTCTATTACTGGAATCAACTAATTTTTAATTTTGTTCACATGCAGTTGCTGATTCCTGATAACATGGATACATTATATTGGTGTAAAATATTCAAGCTACCAGCTTTAGGGAAGAAACATCACATGATAGGGGTAAGTGCCTGCAGCTTTATTCTTTATTCATGCACTATGTAAAGAATATTGTTCAATCAATTCTTATGTATATAACTCTTTCCCACGTTTATTGGCTGCATGGCTCTAATATAAAACAAAATGTATAATATCACAGCGTCTCTTGATGGCTATTTCTTGAGAGGAAAGAAATTCGTGGTATTATGCATATTATGCATCACATTTGATTTAATTTTAAAATACCTTATTTCGAATGGTATTATATATTTTTAGTTATACTATTACATATAATTTAAAATTATGTAATAAATTACACTACACAGATCTATACATAATAATATATATTTTATATACTTTTGAGTTCTTATAGAATTTATATATATATAAATGGTCTTTTTTGTATATTTATGAAATTTATAAATTACTATAATAATCACTGTCAGTATATTATATGTAATTTAAATCGATCAAAAGGAATTTGACCCATATAATTGATATAATATAAATATATATATATATATATATATATATATATATATATATATATATATATATATATATACGTAATTTTCTATGTATCACAATAATTTATAGAAAGAAAAGATTCGACGATCAAATCAAAACCATAATATATATATATAACAAATTAATAATGCCAACAATATAAGCGATTGAATTGAATTTATTGATTTATTTATTGAATTTATTTTCGGGTCTGTGGACCAAGCAACCATTGCCCGTACCAACACTATTAAGCGAATAACTCTGTATTGCATCCCTCAGTACACACCACTGCTGGACTCCGCCCACCGCGGCTCGGTGCACCACATGCTTCTGTACGAGTGTGTATCGTCGCGAGCTCAGCACGTGTTCCCGCGCTATGTGGCACACGAGGGTGCCGCCTGCTACTCGCCCTCCATGCCTGTCGACTGGGAGAGCTGTCTCACACCAATCGTCGCATGGGCAATCGGCTCAGAGGGTAATTAAGTCATTTTCACCGGCTATAATGTGACATTAGTACTTACGATTGCTTAATTTTCAGGAGAATTTCTTCCGGACCACGTCGGTCTTCCGCTGTCAGAAACGGACCACGATACTTTCTTCATGTTAGAGGTTCATTATGATAACCCTGCTTTTAGAAAGAGTAAGTATTTTATTTTCCTGTTTAAATTTTTAATTAAGGAGGATCTTCTTGTATTAAATATTTATTTTAAGATTTTAACATATATATCATTGAAAAAAAAAAGGAAGGAAGTAGAGGTAGAATTGAACTAATTTTTGGGGCCGCATTTCAGCTCGTGATAACTCTGGCATCCGCGTGCACTTCACGGACGAGCTGCGGCCGTTTGACGGCGGCGTGTTGGCCACGGGGATCTCGGTTACGCCGCTGCACCTCATCCCGCCACACCAGCCCGCCTACGCCAGTGCTGGCTACTGCAATCAGCAATGCACCAACAAGGTACGAGGGGTTGTCTACTTTTAGGCGCAAGGGTGAAGAATCGACGTGTCTTATCTAAAGCAACGATCGTACTTGTTGTAGATGTTCCCAGAGGAAGGAATTAAAGTCGTCTCTGTGGTCTTACACGCACATCTGGCTGGGCATAAAATGAAATTAAGGCATATACGTGACGGTACTGAACTTGCACCAATTGTGGAGGTAAGAAAATTTATTATTTTTTTCCTTTAAAATTTCATTTTTATATCGTTTTTAATTCATATTTAAGCCTGTGGGATTTAATGCAAAACAAATTAAGCAATGCCCGGCCCTTTTAAGGGTAAGATAACGACGCCACCAATGTTAAAAAAAAATTCCTCACATCAAAATTATGAAAAAAAAATAAACGTAAAAAATGTTCTCCTCTCTACATCCCCATCAGGCGCGGATACAGGGGGGGGGGGCTGAAATTTTGGATTTAATATGGGCAATATAGGCATTTCCCCCACTCCAATTTGTTTTTAAGGGTAAGGTAACGCCACCAATGTTAAAAAAAATCCCTCTCACAAAAATTCTGAAAAAAAATTTAAAATGTTCTCCTCTATACCCCCTATCAGTACCTAAAATATCAGGTATACAAATACGATCTAGTTTTTGAGTTATAAATTTTTAAAGTTGACTACTTTAACATGGAGAAATGAAACTCCCATGTTAAATTGGTCAACTTTAAAAATTCATAACTCAAAAACTAGATCGTATTTGTATACCTGATATTTTAGCTACTGATAGGGGGTGTAGAGGAGAACATTTTAAATTTTTTTCAGAATTTTTGTGAGAGGGATTTTTTTTTAACATTGGTGGCGTTACCTTACCCTTAACATTGGCCTTATGGAGGCAGCCCCTCCCGAAATTTTTTGCTGGATCCGCGCCTGTCCCCAATCAGTAGCTAAAATATATATCAGGTATATACAAATACGAGCTAGTTTTTGAGTTATGAATTTTTAAATTTGTCAAATTTGACCAATTTATTAACATGGAAGTTCCATTTCTCCATGCCAAAGTAGTCAACTTTCAAAATTCATAACTCAGAAACTAGCTCGTATTTGTATACCTGATATTTTAGCTACTGATATAAGGGGTGTAGAAAAGAATATTTCAATTTTTTTTCTTAATTTTCGTGTGATTTTTTTTTTTTTTTTTAACATTGGCGGTGTTATCTTACCCTTAATATTTTTTCGGTGATTTCAGGATAATAACTATGATTTTAACTATCAACAAGCCAGAGTATTAAGAAAAGAGGTGACAATTCGACCAGGAGATGAGTTAGTGACAGAATGCGTCTATCAAACAATAAATCGCTCAGAACCAACTTTTGTAAGTAAAATGATTTTTTACAATATTTTATTTATTTATTTATTTATTTATTTATTTATTTATTTATTTATTTATTTATTTATTTATTTACTTATTTACTTATTTACTTACTTATTTATTTATTTATTTATTTATTTATTTATTTATTTATTTATTTATTTATTTATTTATAATTTTTTTAAGTTATTAATTAAGTATATTATGTACTATAGATGATCAATATATTTAATTTAATTAACTCACAGCATGAATTATTGAATTAATATCAATTTTCTTCACAGGGTGGCTACTCAACTAAAGAAGAAATGTGTTTAGCCTTTGTCCTTCACTACCCACGTACTTACTTAGCAGGCTGCTACAGTATGACACCAGTAAAAGCCTTTTTTGCAACATTAGGAGTCAGAGAATTTTATAATACTGACATGGCCTCAGTGGAGCGAATGTTTCTGAAGCTCGGAGCAAGAGAGCAAGACAACATCTGGCCTTCGAGGCAGCCTTCGGTGACCCCTCCGTTCCCAGGAACACCATTCCCTGACTTTCCTCCTGGAGGAGGACACATTGATGACGAAGCAAACCAAAAGGCCATCAGCGTCCTGCAGAAGATGAAGGAGTATACGTTGGAACCAGCAGAGGGCGCAGGAGATGGACAGGCTGCTTTTGAAAATCTGCAGATTAGGTTGCCACTCGAGTTCCAGAATAAAAGTTTTGCTTCTCATTTGGTTGAACTGCCTTGGGCTGAGAGTTTACTGACACAACGTATTGAGGAATCATTCTACCGAGGACCACACATGACATTTTGCAGGATGAGAGATGATCAGTTAGCTTTGGTAAGCATGTTAATACATTTTTATTACTAATTTAACAGTCTTATTTACTTTTTTTTCCCTAAAATTGAATAGTATAATATATATTCATTTATATTATAGTATATTAATGTGGCATAAAAAATGCTTTAAAACAAAATTTGCATTATTACAACAGGAATAAATGTTTAATAACATTGTTATTAACTGTATAATTTTTTGTTCTAGCCCGCAACTGTTCAGCCATTTCCAAACATCACCAGTGCTGTAGAGCCTCCCCCAGACCCGCTGCTGGAACTAAACTGTCCAGTACGTAAGGGGACAACATTAGAACACTCATCTGTCAGCTGCGGAACTTTGCACAGGCCAGTTTTGCTCCTCTTCTTTTCTGCGCTAGCCAGGAGGTTACTGTCTTGCTGAAAACCTCAGAATACTAAGCTTAATTTACAGAACCCAAATCCCTTTTACTAGCTGACACTCACTATGTCAAGATGAGATTAAGAACTGTACATTTAGCTTGAATCCTCCTTGAGTTGTGATCGCAAAAAGTTAATAATTCAATATTTTCTTTACTTGCATGATTACCAAATAAAAAAAATCAACTGTTACCAACTGATGAGGGATACAACCTACCATGATTGTGATATTTAATAACTAGTTTTGGTTTTAAGTTAGCAAAGGAAATATTAATTGAATTATTATTAATTGCACATTGGACGTCAATCCAGACTGTAAATTTTTTAAAGTATTGTTAAATATTGTAAATATCTAAAAATATTAAGTAGTTTATGTATAATGATATTTTTATTCCTTATGACCACTGATACCAAATTATTAAAATTTAATAGTTTTGAATGCACTCATAATAATTAATGTTACATTATTGATTTTAAATTGAAAGTATATGGTATTGAGCTGCATGTAAAGTAAAACAAGATTAATGAAAATTACGAGCCTTGTAAATTGTGCTTCTTAATCAAAACTTATAACCAACCAGTGATTCCTAGTCCTTTAGCCAAAATCTTTATATACTTGGCCTAAAATCTCGATCCATGGTATCAGTGAGCTACATTTATTAAACATGTTAAACTTTTATTTATATTTAATTAATGCATTGTAAAATAAAGATTTCAAGTCAAACTTTTAAATCTGTCAAGGAAAATTAAATATGCGTTCTATATATACATTTTGTATGTGTACTGTACTTTTTTCTGTTGATATTTATTGCATTTCTCTTTTTACTTATCTGTAACTTTTTGTTAAACACTAGATATATTATAGTCTTAACTTTGAAGTAATAAATAAATTTATGTTTGCTGTATTTTGAAATTACAATTTTTCTCTCTCAATTTTATTAATTCTTATAAGGTTAATAAGGTTATTGTATATTAAATAATCAATTAAATTAGGTATTCAAAAACTATTATGTATAATACTGTATAATGAATCTATCTAGTGATATAGGCATTAATAGTATGAATATAATTAGGAAGCTTTAAAATAAACATACTGCTAATTTGCATTATATTAGCAAATACAACAGTATTTTCATTTTTTTTTTATCATTAATTGCAATAAGTTAAGGTTTCTATAAAAAATGTTAAAAAAATAAGAGCAATCTGTGCAAGTTTTGTAAAATATGACCGAGAAACAGGTTTCCAATCCATTTCTTGGCTACACGTAATAATATATATTTTCCCATTCAAAATAATGAAGAAATATCCATTTCAGTTGGAAACCTGCACCGATTAAAACTAATGTAAAAATTGTCTGCAGCAAAGATACAGTACGTATATTGTTTGCAACTTGTTTCACATTTTGACAAGTAATGATAAGTTGGTTGTTGTTGAGTATAACTTGATATTTCATATTTATTATATTAATTTAAAATGAAAAACTATATTTAACAAGATATACCATCACAATTTATTGGTAATTAATTTTTTAAGAAGCAAGACATAAAATAAAAGGTACAAAAAGCACACTTGATTATCTGCTTATAATATATTGCTCCCTTCCAATGGAATGCATATTGCTACAAGTCAGATAATAAATAATACACACCAGAAACAATCTGATATAATCTGAGAGCCACAGTAACAAAATATTGTGCATTAAATTAAAATATTATTTTTAAATGTGCCATCTTTATTCTTGCATAAATTTGCTGAATATTGTATATTATTTATTTGCATTTTTTGAGCAATCCAAAAAACTTATGCAAACCAAAAATATATTTACAATTTTATACAAATTGTATTATTTAAATTTATTTCCTATGTAAAAATAAATTGGTAACATTTCTAATAATTTTTAAGTACCCAACAGAAAAAAAATATATAAATATATCAAAAAGCAAAGCATAGTGAAAAAAAAATAATAAGTAACAATTAACAACAATAATTGCAGTAGTAGTTTCCTTGTTTTTGTTTTTTAGGTTAATTAAGAAGTAAGCAAGTGGCCACTCAGAAATACTTTCTGACTTAATGACTAAAAATAGAGAAGGGTAAGCAGTTCTAGTTTTTCCAGCACAAAAAGAGGTAAGGAATTATAAAACACCCTGAAGAGAAAATACTGAAGAATATAATCTATTTAAAAAGGAGTTAAGTTGTATAATTGGCTTAAATTAGTTAAACATATTATTATTACCAGTGCCAGCACAAAAAATAGCAGAAAATTAGTTTAACAAGTCACTGCATAACATCCCATTAAATTACTTAAAAAAAAAATCATAAAATAGTCTAAAACAATGTATTTTAATTACAAATAATGAAACAAAAATTAAATAACTTGTTCTAAGCTTATGGTAAACATTTAAAGTGTTTGCCGAAGTGGAATGAGGATTAGCTGCCGGCTACAGTATAGGGATAAAATTATTACGTCACTTAGTAAATAATAATAGCGGTAGTATGCGGTATTATCTAAAAGAACATTTAGTTTTAAGAGCACCAAAACTTAAACATCATCAGTATAAAAGATAGGTTTTATATGGTTGACAAGAACATATATATTATTTATCATTAAGGTGTCATATTTAACTTTTTTACTTAAAAAAGACTGGTACATTTAGAGATTTGTCTCATGCTTTTTAAAATCACTTTAATGCATAAAATTTAATATATATTAATTATATTATATTTTCTAGTAGTTAAATCTATTATTTATATTTTTGTGCCTTAGTTTAAAAAATAAAATTGTATGGCATTACAAAAATTGTCATTTTTTTTTATATGAATTGCTAATCTGGCGAATTAATAATTTTAAAATTATAAACATTCATATAATATTTAAGAAAACAAAATTACTACCAAAATCTATATTACATTGTGCAGTAAGAGAGAATACAACATAAAAAAAAATATTAATACTTTTTTAAAAATATTTGTGCACTCTTGCTCAGATATAGCAATACAATTGGATAATATACATGATATTGCAGATTTATATTTTCTATAATTTATTTTAAACTTGGGCTTGGAGCAGATTGTATTTTTTACCTGTACTTGTTAGATAAAGTATGTAATAGGTAAATTGGTGGCTTTTACCACTGATATGATGAGAAACTCGTAAAAATCCGTTATGACGGACATATATATATGTAATTTCTATATATTGATTTTAATTCTACTATTGCTAATGATAACAAGTTCGTATTCACCCAATATTTGAGGTCCATCAGATTCACGATAAAGTGGACTTGTGTCACAGCCAACCTTGCCACTCGTTGCTTGAGACCAAGGCAATGACTCACACCACACTGTTGGCTTGCCACTTGAACTTGCTCTCCATTATCCACTGTTGGCCGAGGCTGCTGTCACAAGGACGCAATAATGGCTTGGACGCGTCACGTTGATCTGGTTTCTGCAAACACTGGCCTGTGTTTTTATGCTTGATGCTTCGGTCCTAGAACATTAAATTTTCAATTTATAAATTTCATTGATATTTATAAGAGAAATTAGGCAAATATAGCAATATTTTTTTCTCTCTAACATGAATTATTGGAAGGCCTTTTAGTTAGAGAGATTTAAAAATGATAAATCATGGTGTAATTAAAAATTTATGTATTTTGAATATTGAACAATAGAATAGTCTTAACTCCATATTTGCTGAGAGCATAACTAAAGAATGTCAATTTAAGTACACTCAAACAAATAATAAGTGTTTGAATAAATAATTGCATCCACCTTGTTTGCTAAAATACTCCACCTTGAGGTTTTACAGTATAGTCACCCAGAAGGAATGGGTTACATATGTAACTATGAATAGTGGTAGGACGACATTTTCAATACAGTTTTAATGCTGTAAAAGTTGCCTGACAGGTGAAATGATCACTTTGATCAAGAAAGGCAGAAAACATACTTTATTGACTTTTTGTATACATAATTACAGAATAGTTACACAAAAAATGTGTCCTCTCATAATTATTACAGGAGGGCAAATTTTCTTTTCTGTGCTGTACGAAACAGATTGAACAAAGATTTTTACTAAACCACTTTTTTATATTAAAAGTATGTGCAGTATAAATAATTGCAGTTTCAATTCATAAAAATATCCAAAGTATTGTTTTTTAACAGGAATTAAATTAGTTTATCGTAAGCTGTAGACAATTTTAGTGTTTTCTAATACATTTTTTTAAAACTTCTTATATATTTTTCCTGTAATAATTTTTTTATTTCTTTAAAATCAATTGACATTGTTGCTCCACTTACATTGTTGTGGTAGACCCACTCCTGGTTGCCCCCCATGCCATGGCACCGCACTAACTTGACTGGACCGTCGGGGCTTGAAGCATCAAGACAGTTGTCGTCAGACATGATCTGCTGCCTCTTAGTGTACGCAAACACCTGCAAACAAACCACATCAAGCTCAATAACAGACAACTGGTGAGTATAATTGGGACTTCACAAAGAGGTATTATTTTTAGGAAGAAAAGGTTCACTAAATTATTTTCTGAATTAATATAATTTTATATATATATATATATATATATATATTACACTTTATTGTACCTGAAACAATATAAAAAAACCATTGTCAGCTCACCTGGTTCCCTCCTAGTCCATGGCAGTAGCTTACGCCTAACAGCTCCCCACTCTTTCGACCCATTGTGTCCAGGCAGTTCTGTGTCTCTGCATTCCTTACCTGAACAAAGCATGAGAAAAATTTAATTTCTAGTAAAAAAAGGCATAAAAAATAATTATACATGCAAAAAAATATTTGTGCAACAACTACTGAACTTATAATTTTTTCCGCAAAAAGAAAACCATAGGGGAAAAATAACAACTGTATAATACAGTAAAAACTTATTACTACGAAACTTGTTGTTAAGGTATAACCTGAGAATTTGTCTGTCAAGGTCAAGAGGCGTGGCTACACCTGCAAATCTGACAACACTGTTGCAATAGTAATGCGAATAAAAGATTAGGAGGGGGTGGTAACTACAGTCCTTGAGAGCGTTGCCTTATCAGAAACGATCATCGCCACGGTTCGAAATATATGAAAACAATTCAGAAAAATAGTCCAAAAAATTAGCTTTTAATCCATGTAAAATTAAAAAAAAAAATCTCGAGCCGTTTTTGTGCAATGTTGATTGAAAAATTTAACATTGAAAGGATACAAAATACACATTTGAATAAATTAATTATAATTAAACCAACGGTTAAAAAAATCTGAAAAAAATCAGTAGTATTTGGACAATTGTTGTAAGTCTACCAAATTAATTTCAAGAACATCTGTCGATACGACTTTTTTCGTCCGAATATCTCAGGTTAAGCCTTAAGTAAAACTCGATTTTGAGTAAAGGAGATTGTGGCCCTATCAAAAATAATTAGCATTGGGTGGTATAGGAAAAACTTAATATAAGGTAATACTCGATATAAGATAAACTTAATTTCCAGGATCCCTTGACTTTACGTAATATTAAGTTTTTACTGTATATAACATTCACATTTCTCTCGTATCAGCATTAAAACACAATAATAATTTCGACAATCTGGAGAGAGTGGAGCTACTGAAGATGACTCACCTCTCCCAGGTAATAATAGTCTAGTGGCATCTGAGACTCGGGGTAGATGTGCTCAAGGTACCAACGGAAGCTCTTGCACTTGAGTCTTCGTCGCAGCTCCTTACGCTCAGTCACGTTGCCCACATTCACGCTGCGAGCCCCTGCAACCTCAACACACTTAGATCACAGCAGACTACACACTACAGGCATGAAAGTTGTGGAAAGGAGCTTACATTCATATTGAAAAGAAATTTAAGATACATTAGCACACTTTTCATAAGAAAAAAAAAAAAAAAAAAAAAAAAAAAAAAAAAAAACTAAGTCATTGTGCTAATTACATCTCATGTGAGTTCACACAGATTTCCTGACAAGTCAATTAAAAGGAGTACTGACCTCAAATTTTTTTATTGCAGAAATGGATAGAGGGTGCAAAAATATGCTACTCTGAACTTTTTTAGATTTTTCTGAGACCGGGAAGTATTTTTAAAAAATTATTGAAAGTGCAGAAAAAGTGCCGCCTCTCTTAATAAAAGATAGGACCCAAAAGGGACGTGGATTCGAACCCCACCTCGCCAAAACTTTTTAGCAATACTTCCCGGTCCCTAAAAAATCTGAAAAAAATTAGAGTAGCATATTTTTGCACCCTCTATCCATTTCTGCAATAAAAAAAAAATTTGAGGTCGGTACTCCAATCTAAGTAGTATTCTAAGAGTATTGCTTCCTTTAAATTTTACTGTTGTCTAAAATACCATTCATGTACATAGATTTTAGCTCATACCAAAAAGAAAATAATTAATTTTACATTGGTTAGTAAAGGCATAACTACTGTACATTTTTACAACTAATCAAAGCAGATGTTACAGTTATCTGCACTACAAAAGCAGCTTAAAAAGAACAATTGACAAATGAAGCATTACCACATAATCTTGCTTTTATATTTTTTAATTGTTCCCCCTTTTTCAATATATTTATAGTTTGGAAATGTGGTCACAAATAGAATAGGAGAAAATATGAACCAAAAAAAGAAAATTTACATGCAATTATTACTTTTGACAAAAATTATTCTGCTAACCTGGATTAATACTGTAGTAAAAATCTTTCCACTCATCCATCCAAACCTCGGCTAAGCGAGCGTTGTTATGATTCACGATCCTAGAGGTTCCCCCAGGGAAGGTATAAGGTGTGGACTTGCGGAAGACGTGCCCCACGTGAGAACACGTTGCAATCTCCACGATGCCACCACACATCCAGGCCTACAACATGTCCCACCCAACCTCATGCTCTTTCTTTCTCTCTCTCTCTCTCTCCGCTAGCATCAGCAGGTTAGTTACAGCGCATCAACAACAATCTCCATGCTCCATTCATTAGAAGTTAACAGGCAGGCTTTATACACCATGTCACCTTGCATCATTTAGAAAATTATTAGTAGAAAAAAAAACAGGACAGTTTTCATGAAGAATTATTTTCCACAAGTCCTTTCAAACTGCTGAAAGAAAGTATTATTGTTCAAGGATCTTTAAAAAGTATTAGCATTTCATGTTATCTGGTACATATTGCATATTATACTGTATACATCAATAATATTTACTTACTGTAATAATTATATTTATGTTACATTGAGGATCAATTATAAACAGCAAATTTCTCTGATAATTATGCTGTGTTATGGGGTTTTATATTTGTAACCATAAGCTTTCCACTCATTGATAGAATGAATTTAAATACATTTGATTAACCACAGTTTACCATATATATATATTATAATTATTAACAGCAAATTTGGAACTTTACAATTAATAGATTATTATCGCACCCCCCAACAATAAATCTGATATGCAATATTATACCGAATTTACAAGTCATACATAATTATGTTAGTTCATTTTGATGTTTATAGTTTGTATTTATTGTTGAAAATCTTTTTTAAAATGATTTACTTTCAGGCAAACTCTGAAAAAATTTATGTATGCAAATTAAAAATTTCTCAAGACACCAGATTATGACAAAGTATAACTTTTAATTGTTTGTGTTTGTATTCAGGAGCGTGTAAAGACATCAATCACCATTGGAGTTGTGTGTACATCCGCATTCAATCACCACCAATATATCTACAATTGACTTGTTAGTACTGGGTCAAGTTAGTCTGCGGCTGGTACCTGGGTTCATAGAATAGTAAAACTCTCTCCACTCATCCATCCAGACCTCCGCGACACGGGCTGCATTGTGCAGCACGATACGGGACACTCCGCCAGGGAATGTGTAGGGGGACTTGTCACGGAACACATGTCCAACGTGTGAGCACGGGATGATCTCCAGGATACCTCCGCACTGCCATACCTGTCCACCAACTTAACACATCAAGACATGCCCCTACATTGAATTTAATAAATCTACAAGAAAAAATATTAACATGAAACTGCTTTAATTATAATTGCGTACTAAATATTGTGATAACATTGAATTTTACAATAGGACTTAAAAACAGTTGTAAGTATTGAACTAAAATGCTGGCTGGAAGCCATATACCAATCTATAAAAGAGCACAATAAGGGGTGAACTATGAACCTTTGAAAACCAGACTGTGAAAAAAAAAAAAAAAAAAAAAAAAAAAAAAAAAAAATTAAATTTACATAAAAGTTTGCATTACATTATATATTTTAAGAGCGTTGTTTCCTTACCCTAAAGGACATTTCTAGATTTTCTCCTCCCCAGATGTCCATGCCTTCGTCGTATGAACCAAGTTCGTAAAAGTAGTCTCTATCAATGGAGAAGAGTCCTCCGGCCATGGTAGGTGTACGCAGGGGTGCTGTGCGGTCTCCTCCTCTCCTCTGCATCTCCCTCTGTGGCACGCGGTACCTGCCACAATCCAACGTCAGACAATGCTGGCAATCAAGTCAACTTCTTTTTCTCACCATCTAAAGTTGAGCTTCCAGTTGAAACCTCCCCAAGTCATATCAGACGCAGTGATGTATTCAAAAGTTTCATCTGATATCACATCAATTATGGGACAAGCTATAGTTTGACGATGCTCTGCAATTCTTGCTAGTAGAGGTTCTAACCAACCTTCAGTACATTCACAATGAGCGTCTAAAAATGTTATCACCTGTAGAAAGACAATAATTTTTAGTGTTTGTCAATCATTCTTAACATGGCTTGGTATTTAAATCAGAGTTGACTTACGTGTCCCTTGACATGTTGAGCTCCCAGCAACCTTGCTCTGATAAGTCCAGATCTAGAAGGCATTCTATAGACATGTACAGGTACAGGCAGCGTCTTTACATAGTCCTCAAGCTTCTCTCCCAAGTGCTCTGTAAACATAATTAAACATACAGTAGTAAATGATTCAGAGTTAAATAATGTTTACATGCTACGACTGGCTGGCAACCATTCTCACCTCGATCACTCTTGTCATCCACCAGAATGATCTCTTCAAGCAGGGGGCGTGGTGAGCGAATGATCACACTCCACACCGTCCGCAGCAGTGTGGACCATGCCTCGTTGTGGAAAACAATAACTACAGAAGTCGTAGGCAAACGTGACGGATATTGTTTGTTTTTACAACTGTCAAGGACAAAACACAATTTAGATAATTTGTTTTAAATGACGTACTGTATTTAAAATTTTGTAGTATACAGATTTAAAAGAGCTGAATTAATTAACTATAATCTTGAGTTCAAAGAAACCATGCACTTTTATTTTATAAATGAAAGTAACTTACCCATCTAATCGTACGTCTGTTAGAGAACGATTTAATGCAAGCATATCAGATGCAACAAGATTAAATTGATTTAATTTAAAACGTTCCTTAGCAAGTGCTTGCTGTTCTGGAGGAACTTGAACTGGTTTTCCCATTTCTCCGGGCCACCCTATATTTTCTGGTACAGGTGGTACAGATGACCAGTGCTTCATTCGAGTTTCATACTTGTGGTGAGAAAGAGGAAGAGATTCTTGCGATGTAACGATATCATCTGACGATGCTAGTAGTCGTTCAGATTTTGATTGCTTTGTCCCTTCTGTACCACAGTTGGTTCCCACACACTCCGTGTAATACATAAGTACCATTACATCAATTAGGAACCATGCCAGTGATGTTAACAAGATCACTTTGCATGTATGGATACGTACTTTAGTCCGAAACATGGTGAAAGTTTAAATTATATTAATTAAAAGAAGAAAAATATATTAAAAATGATCACAGAAAAATAATATTAATTATCAAAATTAATTTTAACTATGTATCACAACCTTTAGAGGTCTCTATTACTCGAAGAAGACATGGTAAATGCTTCTTCATGACCTTGTTATTTTGAATATGTTGATAGTTCAGGACATCTTCCTATAAAAAATGAAAATATACAAGGTCATTAGCCAGACCACAGAACATAATATGGGCAAACTGTTGCAATGTGTGTATTTTTTAAAGGTTACAAAACAAATAGATTACACAAACATGCAGAGCTTCCCTTATGAAACATGCGAATGCTTTGATTACATTACATTACATTAAAACAAAATTGAGTCTTAACCAAAAGTATCGGGGGCCATTTAGCAGCATGAACATATTTAAAAAAGATTAAATTTATTTGAGGAGGATCTACAGTAGAGAGCAATATATTAACCATTAACCACAAGCCAAAGGGCAATCTTTTTCAGTCCATATTTCGTACCTAATAACAATATTTGCGGCCAAACTTACTAATACATAATAATCCTGATATATTCATGAGCTAATTAAGTTACAGTGTCGTTAACAAGTGTTTTATTTAGCAACTAAACTGAAATTCTTACCTGATTATTGACACTTGCCAGCCACCTTGGGTGACCATCATTAAGGCTTCTTTACCTTACCGCAAGTTGGCGCCACCAGCGAAGTAGACGTGTCAATGCGGGAGGTTTGAAAGTGTCAAAGTAAAAATAACACGGATTTTTACAATTTTTGTGCTAATAATATAAGAAAAATATTCAGTTTATCGTTGTAATTTATAATACATTAATTAGTTTAGCAAGTAAAGCTATATAAAAAAGATAAGGGGATTATAAACTAATAATAATATTAATAATGGTGAGCATTATCATATTATACATGTGGAAAAAAATCATCGCATATATAGAATCCACGTATGAATGCATGGGTCATTAACCTAGAACTTTTTCTATAATCCGATTCCCTTTCCCCCTTCGTTTCATGGCCTTCCTCTCAGGCATTAAAATCACTATATACACTACAATTTACCTTATATTATATACCGGCAGGTGACGTAAATGTCAGTGTTTCTACAGCTGCTATAACAAGAGGAGCACCGTTTGTATCACGTACTGGACAGAGGTAAATATTTTTAATATATTTTAATTCGTGTCTCCTGAATGTGAAATTTTCAGTTCATGATGATGATGATAGTTTGTGTATATGTTTCCTAATTTAATCTTTGACCTTAATTTGAATAATAATACAAAAATATATATAAAATTATATATAAAATATGTTATATAAATATATTCATGCAAAGAATATAGAAAATCTCTCTCATCTCTCTCTCTCCCTCTTTACATAATTAAATTATATCAATTAAGGCAAAAGTAGAGATCGTGGCATGCAGCATGAAGGCATGTAATATATATATATATATATATATATATATATATATATATATATATATCATTTATTATATATTATACATAAATGCATTCATTCATGCTTATATATTTAATTCAAACATATATTGAATTGCAAATTAATTAAGTATAAATTTAACTTCTCAATTAAATAAATTAGAATTAATTAAGCGGCGGGTCTAATTTATTCTTAAATTGTTTTCGTACAAGAAGAATTATTTAATTAGTATTATTGTATATTATATTATATGTTATATCCATGTTAACCTGCGATCGATTTATGTAAATTGACTAAGTTGATGTAATTATTGATTTTAATTATGCAAAATAATTATATTATTTTTTATATATTATGATAATATAAAATATTTAATTGTATTTTTCTGTTACATTTTATTAAATTTATAAATTTTGTTATGTCAACATATACGCGTAATTTGTTACTTTTAATTATGTATATATCGTATATATTTTATACTGCATGCATATTCAAATTCAAATTTTCATTCAATCATGTTGGTTGTACAATGACAAACTTGGATTACGTCAAGATAAAATAAAAGAAAAAAACTTACTCAAAAAATAACAACTTGACAAACAGCAACAAAAAAATCACAGCAATCGCAGCAATTATACGTTATAACAGCCAAAATATATCAACTTCCTGCATTTTCTAACTATAGTAAATAAATAAATAAATAAATAAATAAATAAATAAATAAATAAATAAATAGATAAATAGATAAATAGATAAATAGATAAATAGATAAATAGATAAATAAATAAATAAATAAATAAATAAATAAATAAATAAATAAATAAATAAATAAATAAATAAATAAATAACCAAACATAAATATGCACTCTGTCATTTAAATCAGTAAAAGAAAACAAATTAATTCAGCTGTTAATTTTACCGTATTTATAATATTATATATAATACGCGCGGTTGAGATCGAGTCACAGTATAAAGCATACAAAATTGTAAAACATATACAATTTAATTTTAAATAATACATATTCATATTATAATTATGTTGTCAGTAAAAATAACACGTATACAGTAATTCTATATTTATGCATGGTATCAGCGGGTTGTCATCACTCATCATAAAAAAAATACAGTATATATATATCATGCATATATCTATAGATTTGCATATTTATTTATAAATAAATATATGCTTGAAAAATTAAACAAAAAAAAATAATAACAAAGCATAACTTTTATTTTGCGGAAAGCCGAGCCGGGCGCAGCGCACATAATAATATATTATAATCACTATAATATGTAAATGCATTTTAAAATAGTGGGTGGATTTAATTATTTTTGTTACCAATGGTGAGCTGGGAGGGTCAGTGGGTCAATCAGTATACAGAGATTACAGATAGCCAACGGTCAGCAGCGTGACTGAAGCGAAAGCGTAATCATTCGGGAGAACAGTGGCCTCGTGTGAGCACGTGCAAAAGTAAACATCACTGCAAGAATCTTTGCCAGGTCCCCTCGTCTTTCTTGTTTACGGTAATTATATTGTAAGCAGTCTAAGAAGTTTATCTTTGTATTTGAATTTTGTGGGCACATAGAGGATACAATCAAAATTTATTTATATAAATTAATATTATAAAAAAAATGCACCAAATTAAGCAACGAAATTGTTAACAAAAGTAGCCTCTATAGCAGATTAAAAGGTGTTTTATTAAATATTTCTTTCTTTCTTTATTATTATTTTTTTTTTGTGGAGTTATAACTTATAATAATTACACACGTGCGTAATGTAATCTTGTTATATAGCTATAGTCTCTATTTTAAGCTTGTCCAGTTTATTATATTGGATTCGAAGGGTGTATAAAAGTACACCCTGTACACCGTATCAGACATGCAGGACATGCTGCACTTGCGGAGTCTATATATAGATTATATAGATAGATCCGGCAGACACCAGCAGCGCCTTTTTAAAAGTGTCTGGAATCTTTCGTTAGCTCTTCATCGTATTTAAGTGTTGAAACACATTAAGTTAATCGAGTCTAAATTATTAAAACTGTATAGTACGTATCACGTAATAGAATTCAAGTATTGCGTAATATTTTTTATTTTAATCGATATTTATGCACGGTATAGCTTGAAGCGTGTTAACATAAGTCGGGTTCATCCTTATTATTTTTTTTACACGTTATAAGTAAAAAAAAGTATATATCCCTCTGGGGCTTTAGTTTATTTAGGCGCGCGAGGCAAGTATATAATTTTAATTTTGTACTTCTGAGAAGTAACAGTAAATATAAATAATTATTAATTTTGTTTAAAAAAAAATGGTTTTATAGTTTATAGATAGGCATATATTTTTGTCCTGTTACACTTGTAAAGCTTTTTATTAATTTTTTTAATTTAACTGTTGAAACTTGTAATTTTTTACTGTATTAAAAGTAAAAACAAATTGTTGCATGTTGAATAAAGAAATATTCAAAAGTCGTATCTATAATATATTAGAGCGGATAATGCGTGCAGAAATCATAATGAAGTGTTGAATTTGTTGCATGGATATTTGATAAAGTCATGAAGGTGCTTGCTAGAGAGCTTGGGGACATTCTGAACTACCGCTATAAAAGTAATATAATTATTATAAATGATGTGTCCAGCAGGCACAAGCGCGGCGGAGGCATGCGGGTGCCATGCCGGCGCTTGACACGGCGGTGCGTCTTGCTCTTCGCGGCCGTGGCGATTCTCACAGCTGTGATCTTGTGGAGTCGAGGACCTGACGACCACCAGGATGAGGGTGGTGGCCACGACTTCAGAGACGACTGGATCAACGTTAAGTGAGTTCCATGAGCAGAACACAAACACTAACCATGCAAATGTAAATAATTCTCCTTTGCCCCCCGTGGCGAAACAATCTCCCGTAAAATGTGTTTAAAAAATATTCTAAGATAGAACATATTATGGTGAATCAGAAAGTGTCATAACCTTTATTAGCCCTTCATAAAAATTTCGAGAAAATTCTGATACAATACCAAAATCCGAGGCAAATTTTCAATTCAAATGTTGCGGTCTACGGGTTAACAGCTGACTGGATCAACGGGATCAACAACACGATATAACTTCAGCAGATGCTCGTATTGCGCAACTTGCATAAATTTCTACTGCGCAGCTTTTGAGCTAGGAGCCGACGTAACTTTTTCGTATGCACATATATAGTGCGTGACGTCATTCCCGTCATGCACTGCGCACTCAACTCGCTGACTCCTCTTTAAAAATGTTTATAATGAATACAATATGTAATAAATAGTGGGAATCTGTGGGAAGTGGCTGTGAAATTCTATTATACTTTATTTTTGTATCTTATAATTATATGACTCAATGCCATCCCTATCTCTACGGTCTGGTTGAACCTGGTAAGGTGCCTGGTAACAAACTTGGCCATCTGCTGGTACAATTTAACATTATATCCGTACCAGCCTGGCTGGTAAGAAATGGTCACTCTGCATAGCCTGGCTGGTAAGATTTTACCTGGTGTGCTGGTATGGGATACCAGGTCTTACCTGGCAAGCTTAGATCAAAATTTCCCTCCCCCTCCTCCTGCCTTAAAATATGCTGTTTGCTAGTTTTTTTTAGTATCAAAAATCATTTTTTAATTTTCTATATACGAAAAAGTACAGAAAAAATAAATTTAAAATTTTTATTTGGTACTTAAATGATACACTCAAAACTTGTTTTGACTTATGCAGTGCTGACATCTGAGAGGTGGGGACGGGGTGGGGATATGCGGGTAAAATGGCGGCCACAGAAATCATATTTAGAAATAAATTTAAGGAATGGAAGGAAACTTTTTAAAGGGACTCTTCTTGCATCTCTTCCATCCATAATACTGTAGTCTGGGATCTTTCAGTGGCTCACAGTATGCCAATTCCTGCAGGGCACAGTACATTAAAACTTTGATTCAAAATGTTGTGGCATATATATAATCTTGATTCTGATCATTCAATTCGATCTTTGAAATAAATAAAAAAAACATGAAGGTATGCTTTTATTAAATATTTGATTTTAATTTGAATGATGAGAAACATAAAATATTCAAAATAAAAATATGTACTTACCATGCAAGGAAAATAATGAAGAGCAAGAAGAACAAACTGCTGGCATTGTGTCTGCAATGATCTGCAGTTGACTTATGGTTTTTCCTTGATTATGGGTTTCTGTGAGCACAAAAGTAAATCATTAATGCCTACACCTAAGCAGTATGATTTATTTATTACTGTTAAGATGTTTTTTTACCTCCAAAGTCACTTTATAACACAATTTTAACAGTAAAACAGGTCATTTTCACGGTTGTTGACATCTTCAATCACTTCCATATGTTTTGCTATGATGCTTCACTTTTTCACCACCAGGTGTCAGTAACTAATAAAAACGACTGAAAATTTGTATTAATTTTTAAATAAATTATTAATTAAAATAAATCAATTCATTCCATAATTAATGTGCAAAAATTTTTTTTTTTTTTTTTTTTTAGTATTTTGGTAAATTTTCATCAACAGTCGATCCACACTGTATAAAAATTAAATTGTATAATTAATCTATATTTACAGTGTATATCAATAAATTATTTAAATAATTTATGTATAAATTATAAATATAATATAAAATATTATTATATTATAATTAATATGTTAAATTAATAATATTTAAAAAATAATAACAAATTAGTATATAGTTACAAGATCTTCTGGTATCTATCTATCCTCTTTTTTTCTGACAAGGATCCAACCCAGCTCATTGTTACATATTTCATTACTATATATAGTTATATATATTATTTGCATATATATTATATATGCAATGTGTATTTGCATACACATTGCATACACGAGGAAAAAAAATCAAACTGTGGATATATTCTAGAATGTATGATTTTTTTATTGATTTTAGTGCTTTCTATATAATTTTATAATATATATTGTCATAAATAAATATATATAAATAATGTAAATATATTATACCAGTAGTGCTGAATTGCTTGTGCACTAGTGCACTGCTTAATATAATGAAAGGTGTAAAAATAAGCTAAAGATATACGTCATGCATTCGCGAAATGCATTTATAGGTTGTCATCAATTATTATATTATAATTTCAGATGTATAAAAAACTTTAGTTTGCTAGCTGGTGCTACTTTTTAATATAATAATATAAGTTCTGACAGAAGTATATTACCACACGATTAAAAATGAAAAAAAAAACAAACGCCGGAATTGAAGAGGCAGCTACAATAAATATGCTACACCGCGTGCACGCTTATCTACCCCAACAGTAAAATCTCAGCACGACATACTACGAAAAGAACATTCAAGTCTGAAGCACCCCAGGGACCGCATGCTGGGTATCCCCGGGACACAGCGGAACGTCCTTGCAATGCCCCGCGAATGTCCCGTGGTCTATATTATATTAATTTAATTCTTTTTAAAATTTAAAATTTTTAGGAATTGCTTAACTTATAGTGTAGAAGGGACACAGAAGAAAATAACGCAATTATATTGAACTTTTGGATCAAACGTCCGTTGAGTGTCTCGCAGGGATACACCAGGGGTATCCCATGTATGCCCCGCAGGTGCACTCCTAGGACGTTACTGTTTTTTTAATATTGGTTTTAATTGGTTAAATTATAGTATTTTAAAACGTTTAGCTTCATCTCGAGAAGATTTTGATTAATTTGATAACTATCGATGAATGTCTCGCAGGTGTCTCTGTGGGACACACGGGGGGTATTGTCGAAAATTGTAAAATAACAATTTTCTTTGCTTAAGTATGTAGCTGATTGAATTTTTAATCACAATTTTGAATAATTTTAATTAGTAAACAGAATGTCCCGTAAGTGCACCTGGGGGTCATTCATGAGACGTAGTTTTTTTCTAAAAAATTAAAAAATGAAAAATTGTTAAAATTTGAAGATAAACATTATTTATGTGCCGTATTGGAAGTTTCTCATTATTATTATTACAATTTATAAAAGAAACCATAGATTGTAAAATATCCTAAAGTATAAAAAATATACGTCGATTTCATAATTTATAGTTTATAAAGTTAAGTTTTCTACATTTTAGTATGAAGACATGTGTCCTAGTGGTAAAGACACCAGACTTCAAATCTGATGGTCCCGAGTTTGGGTCTCACCTATGCCAGTTTTTTAATTTTTTTTTTGCTATTCTTTCTCTTTGATAACATCATTATAATTGATAAAAACATTTTTTAATTGGTAATTATAAGCATATTTGCTATATAACCCTATGTATCCCTGCAATGACTTCAGGGTGTATCCCTGGAATGTCCCCAAGGGGTACCCTTTTGTGCATGGAAATAGGGGATACACCTTGGGGCACTCCGGAGGGACGTTTGAGGGGTATCCCTGGGACGCCCCGGGGATACACCTGCGGTCCCTGGGACGTGCGCCTGTTAGGCAATCCTTTCAGCTGCACCTCTTCTGATAACGAGAGGAAGCTGTTGAATGCATGTGAGATCGCATGAGCGGTGAGCGGCTATGGTTTGCGAATAATATTCCCATGCAGAAACTATATAAAAAATGTCACCACAGAAATAAATAAAAATAAAGCCAGATGGTTAACCAATGATGTAAATTCGGCGGAAGGCGAAAAAAAAATACATATTATAATGTACATAAATATATTTTTTTAATGTCAACGCTTCCCTCTGTTTATACTCAAGTTTGCGAGCTTTAAAAAGTGCAGAAAAGAAACAGTTAACGCCTTGGCAGATGTGTTTAGATTTAGTATCTTTTCGCTGCATGTTTTTGAAGTTATACATTCACGCACGGATGGTATATAGTATATATGTATGTATATTTATTTATGTTTAAAATCTGCTTTCCAGACGCACGCGTGCAGTATTTGTCGTTGTTCCTTTTGCGTGTGACCTTATATCGCAAAACGTTCAAGACGAGTGAAAATTTTAACAACTCAGCAATTGCTGGAGTAAAATACGTGCTTATAACATATAACGCAATTAAACCGGTTTCTGCAATGCATTTTACATGGAGGGATACTATAGTAGTAATAACAGCGCAGATCTACAACATCATTGCAGTGGAGCAAAATTTATAGTTCCAAGTGAATGCATCTCAGACACGGGTGCACTCACGTACATCCAAACACTTCCTTTTCCTGCCTTTATGAAATTGAAAGGACGATGCGGATCATGTTGTATTGATTAATTAAATTTTATTGTCTATGCTAAATAATTTGACTTACTTTTTTATTATATATATAATAGATTTTAATTTAAATACGTTTTGTAAAGAGATGGAAAGTTTTTTTGTTTTAAATATTTTAGTAGGTTAAATCATTGATCTAATTAATTTTGTAATTTCAATTGAAAAACACACATCCTTGTATTGCTCTTTATGAATAAAATTCTATTTAAATTAAAAATTGTCTTGAACTTTTGATTACTTTAACAAATCAACTCAATAAAGTATACGTGCTTCGACCCATTGACTCTTTTCATTATCATGTCTATTTACTTAATTTGCAATTCGCATTTAAGGTTAAGTCCGGCTAAACTATCCTCTTATAATGATAATTATAAATCAATCAAAACAATCAAATCAATAAATAATGGGGGCGATTTACGAAAGAGTTATCCAGGTTTTTATCCGCGTTTGGCTTAACCACGTTTATTATAGCCAGGTGATTTAACACGTAAAACAGGTATAGTTTAAAGTTAAAACCTGGCTAACTGCTTCGTGAATCGCGGCCAATATGTTTATAAAATGTTGTGCATGCATGATTTTTTTTTTCTTTTTTGTAGCTATTAAGATAGTTTAAAAAATAAAAAGTATATACGTGTTTATGAAAATATTAATATCTGCATAATTATAAATGTTGCCACGTTATCATTTCACTTTTAAATTTCAAAATGATTATCGATCGGCATTAACTTATATCGATTATTAATAAAAAAAAAAATTAAGGGAAAACTCTTTATGCTTGATTATAATATGGAACTGCTACTTACCTCTGTAAATTTTATTCCAGTAATTTTTAATCAGCAGCTGATTAGGCGTGTCTGGTGTTCAGATTGTCTGCAGGACAGCGACAATACGTGGACCGCAGCAGCGGGATGCGAGTCATCGTGGGACACTACATGGGAGCGGGCGACGGCGCGGCCAGCGCTGCTCTCGACGGCGGCCCGCTAAATCTCACACGCGGTAAGTAGAAAGACAAGCACCACGTCACGTCGTTGATAATATGTCACACGAACTAAATATCACGACACGACCATAGTGGAAATGTGACTGTATGGCATGCATCAATCGCCAGTGTGCAACTTAAAATGCAATAGACCGTAACGACACCAAAAAGATATATTATAATATATAAAATTTTAATATTAACTGCCTGTTGTATAAAAACGAATAGATCTTATCATATTTTCCCCCCTCCTATTATAAAAGTTGAATGTATTGCAAAAACATTTAAAAAAAAACGCTAATAAAAATCGTTAAATGTTGAAAATATAATTATATATTAAGTAAATTAAATTTGATACCATAAAATTTTTTCTTTTTAATTTAGTTATTTAATTAATTACCTATACTTGCATCCAAATGTATAAACTTCATTGCGCAATAAAATTTTAATAATTTAACAACAAAACTATTTGTTTAATTTTGATGATCTTATTGAACATAATATAATTGATATTGATATAATATATTAATTAATTAATATGATCTAAGAACATGAAATTCTGTACTAGCTGCAGGGATGTACAGCCATATATTATAATATAATATACATATGATATGTATAATTTAGATATATATTATATAACAATTTAAGTCTTCCTTAAATTAATTAAATGCATAAGTTTAGTATACTTAACGAATTATTTCTATAATAGACTAATTTATAATTTCAGAGCTAAAGCTAAAGCTAAAGAGGGAAAAAATAATTTAAAATCAACATGCAAAACGTGTTGAATTAATTTCAAGCGGCACTCAATGGTCGATCGTTATAAAAAATATTGCGAATATTGAATATTTCTGTATTTCGAAGAAATGATTTAACTGTCATGCCATGAAAGGGGACGAATATATAACATGTATAAAAACTACGTGGGCTAGACAAAACAGGGGTATTTACGTTATCGTCAGGAAGTTTGGGTATTTCCTCTCGTGTGTTTTTTTGCTTATCAGTGTTTTTTATATACTCAGTTATTTTTGCTCAAAACAAAAATCACAGAGCAGCTTCTATGTTTTACTAAAGGAAGTATTAAAACTTGATTAACTAGCGGGGATGCATTTAGTTTTTAATTATGCTGCAATGCTGGAGCGTATAATTTTTTGACACAGCGGCATCGTATACGTGGTTACAGAAAAAGAAGTTGAAACCATATAACTACATTCATGATCGTTTCAGGATTCAGAATAAATTTTAAAGCTGCATATGATAATAGATATTAAAATTTACATGCACGATTTAGTCCAAATTTCACTTGCAATTCAGAAAAATATGAATTTAATTTTCAAACGGTGCAAAAAAACAAATTTCTGGTGGTACGTACGTTACAGAGCTGCTGGACTCGAACTTATTCTCACCGCACGCTGAAGAGGGCAAGGACGGTCAGCCCGTGGTGATCCGGGCGCACGAGCTGAACCGCATGCGTCAGCTGTACCGCATCAACCGCTTCAATCTGATGGCGAGCGACCGCGTGCCGCTCAACCGCAGCCTGCCCGACGTTCGTAAGAAAAGGTGAGTCGGGGGAGGTGCGTCGAAAAATGCAGGGCTAGGAAGGGAGTGGGTGTAACAAGTTTAGGGGAGGAAACGACACTCACGTCCGCAACATCAAAACACACACCGCGGTCACACAGAACGTAAAATACTAATAATACCATCGGATAGGAGTGCGAAGGTGAACAAGCGCTCTCTGAACGGGTCTTTCACCATACGTCACAAAACAATATGACGTCATAATTGTGTAGGCAAAACATTGTCAGTGGCATAGCAAATACGTGTTAAAGTTGGTCTCGAAATTAATTTCTCCTGACGATTCGTATCATTTCTCGTAGAAATTTCTTTCATAAATGGTGACAAGAAGAACCAATGCTAGTGAAAAAAAATATTTGGTGACCAAAACTGTTATGAGAAAAGAGGTGTTGTGAGTTATGTTAACACGCACAGCATAGGATTTTAGGGTTTTCTGCCTACATCCCGAAGCTCTTCGGGCGGCTTCGGGCATCTCCGTGCTACCCAAAATGTAAACATGAAATTCCTGTATAGTATCGTTGCATGATTACCAATTGTACTACTATTTATACAATATAACGTACTTAAAAAAAAAGCAGGAAAGTAATAAAAATTGTTAACAGTCTTAGTTATTGAGATTCTAAATTTAAAATTAAAAGTATATATATATATATATATATACTTGAAAAGATGAAAAGATTAACATGTATATAATTGAAGTGCTGGGGATCAAACAGGATTATATCGAAGCCAGACTGGAATTGAATTTTTGATAATTTTTTCAGATCACTTTTAAACCTGGATTTGAAAAGTTAACTAGACTTACTTGTCTTTCTAAATCCAAGTTCAAAAGTGATCTAGAAAAATTATTGTTGATGTAGCTAAGGCTCAAAAATTCAATCCCAGTTTGGCTTGGATATAATTCCGTTTGATTCCCAGCGCCTCAATTATATACAGCCAGTATGAACATTTCAAAATTTTCTTATTTTAAGAAATTAATGGCCATGAACGAGATTCCTTTTTATCAGTTACAACAGAACTCCCTCTAACTATATATATGAAAGATGACCCCATATAACCCCCCGTCATGGTTATCTAAACTTGCTGTTTTTTTCTATAACTTTTGTGCGGTTATCAAATCTGTACGGATATACATCATATAATATTTAGATATTAAATTTGATACAATACTAATAATGCAACGTTATATTAATCCCAGCTTACAATGGAGTGACGCAGACGGCTCCAAGTGTTCCCATCATGACGTCACGGTAAGCTGAGCCGTCACTTGCAGCTGCACTGTGCGGGCGAGATCGATAGAAATGTAGCATAATCTCGAGATAAATATTACAGGCTTGTCAGAACAATGTTTGCTTGAATAATCTTTTTTACTCATAAATTTCTCTCTTTTCATATAGTGAATTCGTTTATATTATTATACGTACATCACGAATATATAAATTGAGCGCAAATGAAATATCTCATGTAAACTTAAAAAAATGTAAAACATACAATATTTATTTTTAAAGTTCTTTTATGACGTTTATTCTTTTTGTTTCAAACATAAATTAAGTTCACCAAGTTAAATAACAATATATTTGATGCGCATCTGTATACCATAATTTCACTTATTGCTGTGTAGGTGCTCGTACCGTTACGACTCGGTGATGGGTCTGCCCACCTCCACAGTGATTATCGTATTTCATAACGAGGCTTGGTCCACGCTCCTTCGCACCGTGCACAGCGTCATCAACCGCTCGCCACGTGCGCTGGTACACGAGATTCTCCTCGTCGACGATGCAAGCGATCGAGGTGCGTATATCTCCGAGCTCTGAATAATCCGCTGATCGCTGATTTATGAATTTAATGGTTTGGCATTTGAAAGAACAAGAGTATGGCATTGACAGAAAAAGAGTACAAGATATTACATAATTAATTTTAAAGTTTCGTAATTTCAAGTGCTGTTAAAATAATAATTAATATTCAAATTAAAAAAAATATTCATATTTTAGTTGCTGCATAATGTGTCATTTCCTTTGATAATTCAATTCCTTTTATCCACCCAAGTCCAAAAACATCTACGATATCAATTACATCAGTTCATATTTAATAAGTATTCTCGAAAAATAATTTCTAATTTGTATGATATATATAAATAGATAATTTTTTTTCTCCCTCTTTAAGTTCAAAATTTGCTCCAAAAGCCATCGCGCCCTGGAAATTTTCCCTCAATTTTCAATCGGCTCTTAAATATAAGATATATAATAATATAACATAATTATATCTTATATCTTATATATATATATATATATATATATATATATATATATATATATATATATATATATATATATATGTTATTAAATTTAAAGGCCTTCTGAACCTTTTCACAGCATTAAGTACCACGGTTAGCTTTGCTTCAGGGTGATTCGGCTGCATAAATTTTTTTGTTTCAGTAGCACAAATATCAGAGATAATAGCCGATAAAGAAACACCTGTGACGTCACTCACGCTCATTCAGCGGCGACAATATAGGGAAATCCCTGCAAAGGTATCCGGAGAACTCGGAGCGGGGGCAACTGGGAGCCGGACGGCTCGGAGCCAAACGTGTTTGCTAGGACAACTCGGAGCGCGGACAACTCGGAGCGCGGACATCCTGGAGCCATGGCAGGACAACTCGGAGCGCGGACAACTCGGAGCACGGACAACTCGGAGCCATGGTAGGACAACTCGGAGCGCGGACAACTCGGAGCAACGTATAATATACATATTCGGATCAATTTCAGCTATTTTCATCATAATGTCATTATCAATATTTCTCTGCATTCTTATATGCACATAAAATATTCTATAGCAACCATTTATAATTTATTATTATTATTATATTATTTATATATTATTTATATTATGCTTATAATGCGGATTGATAAAATGTTCAATCAGATAGGTGTCGTTTCCTTACCTGCCGGCCAAATATTAATATTTGAAATTAATATTTAATTTCAAATATTAGATACACAAGGAACTTTAAAACGACGAATGAGGTGGATAATTAAGTGGATAAATTAAGTAGAAAAATATAATTATAAATGGTTGCTATAGAATATTTTATGTGCATATAAGAATGCAGAGAAATATTGATAATGACATTATGATGAAAATAGCTGAAATTGATCCGAATATGTATATTATACGTTGCTCCGAGTTGTCCGCGCTCCGAGTTGTCCTGCCATGGCTCCGAGTTGTCCTGCCATGGCTCCGAGTTGTCCTGCCATGGCTCCGAGTTGTCCGTGCTCCGAGTTGTTCGCGCTCCGAGTTGTCCTGCCATGGCTCCAGGATGTCCGCGCTCCGAGTTGTCCGCGCTCCGAATTGTCCGCGCTCCGAGTTGTCCTAGCAAACACGTTTGGCTCCGAGCCGTCCGGCTCCCAGTTGCCCCCGCTCCGAGTTGTCCGGGAATCCCCTGCAAAAGATAGGTTCACTCCCGCTGCAACCACGGCCACAATTTTACTTCTGGAATTTTGAAACTTTACCAGGGCAGTCTTGATAGTATTTTTCAAATAGACTGAAAGAATTTTTTTGGTGGCGTGTGTACAGACTGAGTTATTGCGGTAGCAAGATAAGCTAAAAATTTAACATTGTTTTCCTATACAACATTTTCGCTCCTCTTTCTGCCGCAATAACTCGGTTTGTATGAATGTCATCAAAAAAATTCTTTCAGGCTATTTGAAAAATACTTTCAAGACTGCCCTGGTAAAGTTTCAAAATTCCAGAAGTAAAATTGTGGCCGTAGTTGCAGCGGGAGTGAACCCATCTTTTGCAGGGATTTCTCTATATTGTTGCCGCTGAATGAGCGTGAGTGACGTCACAGGTTCCTTTTCATCGGCTGTTATCTCTGATATTTGTGCTGCTGAAAGAAAAAATTTTATGCAGCCGAATCATACTAAAGCAAAGCTAACCGTGTACTTAATATTGTGCAAAGGTTCATAAGGCCTTTAATAATAACATATTAACATTTATAACGTCGATGTTCGACGCTCAACTTCAATACATATATGAATTGTATTTTAATATATATGAATTGATAGCAGTACAAAAACATCTTTACTACCCTTGCAGCGTTCCTGCAGCAGCCACTGGATGATCACGTAGCTAAGCTGCCTGTACCCACGCGTGTAGTGCGTCAATCACGGAGGGGAGGTTTGGTGCGTGCGAGGTTGCGGGGCGCGCGACAAGCCCAAGGAGACGTGCTTGTTTTTCTGGACGCTCACTGCGAGGTCACGACAGGTGAGACGGCGCAGCAGAAGAGACATCGTTACGATTCTAAATATCACGATCTTTTGTTGCAGGATGGCTTGAGAGTTTGGTGGCCCCAATATTAGAAAATAGAACTAATGTAGTTTGTCCAATAATAGATATCATAAGTGATGATTCATTTGCTTATATTCGTAGTTTTGAATTACATTGGGGTGCTTTTAATTGGAATCTTCATTTTCGTTGGTACACACTTGGAAATTCAGAATTTGCACATAGAAAAAAAGATGTTATAGCACCTTTTAGGTAAGTTTTTTTTTTTTTTTTTTTTTTTTTTTATAACGTCAATAATATGCTTCATAAATATTTTATTTATACTGTTATCAGGACTCCTGTTATGGCTGGTGGTTTATTTGCAATAAATAAAGACTATTTCTTTGAAATTGGAGCTTACGATGAACAAATGGATATTTGGGGAGGAGAAAATCTTGAGCTATCATTTCGAGTAAGTGTATTATTACTTAATAATTTTATCATTTATCTAGTACCAATTATTGGACGTAATCATATAATAATATAAAATATAAAGTCATAAAAAATAAGACAAAATTACAGTTTTAAAAAAAATGTATTTCTGACGAGGTTTTTTATAATAGACAACCTGCATAACATTTTTTTACTGCATAAATGAATAGAAATCATATTACTCTGAATTTTTCAGATTTTTTAAGGTAGAGATAACGCCGAACAGCTGTTCGACATACTCTACTTTGATTAACATGTAAACCTTAGTAAATTCACAAAAATTCTGAAAATTATTTGAGAGACAGATATTAGTGTATAAAAAAGCTATAGAAAAAATTTCAAACAATTTAACGAGCCGATTTTTTTTTTAATTCGTTTTTTTAATTTTCAGCATATAGGGCTTTCCCATGGAGAGACAAACTAAGAACTTAATTAAAAAAATTCGGCTCGTCAAGTTGTTTTGAAATTTTTTCTATGGCTCTAATATCTGCCTCTCAAAAATATGTCAGAATTTTTATGAATTTGCTAAGGTTTACATGTTAATCAGATGGGAGTACGTCCAACAGCTGTCCGGTGTTATCTCTACCTTAAAGATCAGAAAGTATTGTTAAAAAGTTTTATCAAGATCGGGTTTGAACCCACACCTCTTTTAGGTTCTATTCTATCCTATTAGGTCCAATTGCGGTTAGGTGTAAGAATGGGCCCAAACCTCACCGCAATAAAGCAAATTTCTATTATATTCTTTTATTATTCTATTGACGCGACTTTTCTCACTGTTATACTTTCAATAATTTTTAAAAATTTAAAAATAGTTCCCAGGCTCTTAAAAAAAAAAAAAAAAAAAAAAAAAAAAAAAAAAATCGTAGACTTAGAATAATTTAATTTCTGTAGTAAAAAAATTTCATGCAGGATGTTTATTTTGAGTATTTTGCCTCGCTGCCCAAAACATAAAACCACACCCTTTTTGAAAATGTCCAGTAAGTGAAGCTGTCCAGTACTTGGCAGTAAATAGGAACCTCATCGTATATGTGGCATATGTGTGTTATAACACTGATTCTTCTGTGCTAGGTGTGGCAATGTGGCGGCCAAGTACTGATTGCTCCGTGCTCTCACGTTGGCCACTTGTTCCGAAAGTCATCTCCCTACACATTCCCTCGTCCGGGAGGAGTTGCAGACACTCTGTACGCCAATCTAGCACGTGCAGCTCTTGTCTGGATGGACGATTGGGCAGATTTCTTTTTCAAATTCAACCCTCGTAAGTAACAGAAATAGCACCAATTTGTGATAAAACAATATATTGCAAATTTTTAATTAATAACTTATTTTGAATTTATTTTACAGAAGCAGCTAAAGTAAAAGATCAACAATCAATAAGATCAAGATTAAATTTACGTAATAGATTGCAATGTCAAAGTTTTGCATGGTATTTAAAAAATATTTGGCCAGAGAATTTTTTACCAGCTCCAGATCGATTTTTTGGGAAAGTAAGTTTGAGTAAAATATTAAATATATTTTTTTTATTATGTAATACGTATTGTTCCTTAGATTGTTCATAAGAAGAGCAAAAGGTGTCTACAGCGTCCTTTAGGCCAGGGCAGTCTAAACACACCACTGGGCCAAGCATCTATACTGAACTGCCTGACAATGCAGCCTCCCATTCTAATTCAGATGTTTGTGATGACCCCCGAGGGTTTAATAATGACCGACGAGTCGGTGTGCCTTGACGCTAGACATGGCAGCTCGATGGTCAGTGGAACCAAGGCGCGGATATCAGCCTGCACTCAGCTTGAGAGGCAGAAGTGGATTTATCACACTAACGTGAGTTGCATCTTAACAATTTAGAACTTTTATGATTTCAAATTAACTTTCATTATTAATACTTGTTCTCATAAAATTGCTATTTCCCATAAAAAAGTAAGCAACTTGTAATAATGAACAAGCTGCACAATTATTGTTATTGCATCTTTGGATAGATAACCTTAAATTCCATTTCCAGACTTTTTTTAACCATCTAACATCCTTAAAACTTTAAATTATGCTGCAAAATGCTATGATGCCCTCTATCGAAATATGCAATAAAAAAAGAATTCGTGAAAATTGTCCATCCAATAAATTTTTAAATATTGTAATTGGGTACATATTTCAATAACCTATTGCTGTCTATAACACTAATTAACTTTATTGTATGCAGAATCAAAGCCTGATGCACAGAATGTCTGGGTTATGCTTGACTGGACTAGACAAAGAAGACGGAAACGAGTTAACTTTAAACGATTGTGAAAACGAATCTCCGAACCAGCAATGGGAACTTGAAAAACACCCATGGAAGTGATTGAACAATGACTCCACAGATATTCTTAATTTTTGTACCTGATTATTTTAAATATGGCCTTCTTGAGAAAAGGTTGTGAAACTGTGAATATTATGTTTTAAGGATACACAATTGTATTTTTTTTTCCATAACTGTGATTGATACTCCTAGAGGTTTACTTACAAATAAAAAAAATAATTATAATTCAATATTTTAGTAGTTTATATTTCTTATGACTCCAAGATAACAAGCAAGTACAAAATATTTTTTCATCATAATGGAAAGTTAACAGTCTCATATCAATCTGATTTTCTATTTTCTCCGTACACGGAACAAGTATGAAATAACATATTTTCTCCTTACACAGAATAAGTATGGAATAACATATATATATATATTTCCATGCTCACCAACACAGTGGGAGCTGAATCACGACGGGATCATACCCTGGCGCATCTTCCTCTCGGCACCAGCACGTCTGTTGTGGTTGCCGCGGCTTGACTTGTTGGTATTCTTCTTCTGACGGTTTATCACAACACTAGCTTCTTGGCCTTGGCCCTTTGGTTTACCTGCAAACAGAAAATGGAACATATTGCTGTGTTAAGGTATAACCTGAGAATTTGTCTGTCAAGGTCACAGATAAAAAGAGGCGTGGCTACAGTGGCAACACTGTTACACTAGTAATGCGAATAATAGGGTAGGAGGGGGAGGTGACTACAGTCCCTGAGAGCATTGCCAAGTTTCTTAGGGCATACGAAAAACAATCATCGCCACGGTTCGAAATATATGAAAACAATTCAGAAAAATAGTCTAAAAAATTAGGTTTTAGTAAAAACAAAAAGTAAAAGAATCTGTTGTATAGTTTTTTTGTAATGCTAATTAACAAATTTAACATTGGAAGGATACAAAATTCTCATTTAAATAAATTAATTATAATTAAACCAATGGTTAAAAAATTCCAAAAAAATTCAGAGCTAATTTGACGATTGTTGTAAGTCCACCAAATTAATTTGAAGAACATTTTCTGTTGTAACGATTTTTTTCGTCTAAATTTCTCAGGTTAAGCCTCAAAGAGATAATATCTATATGTTAAAATAATAATAATGATAATAATAATAATGATAATAATAATAATAGGGATTGACGTGGGGATTGCCCCCACGTCAATCCCTGCATGTTTCTGCATGTGTCCTTTTTTCCTGGGCTGCATTCAAGAAAGGATCGGTGTCAGATGCTCTGCATGCTGCGCTGTGCCCCGGATTGGTGTTGCGGGGGATTTAGGGCGCCTGTGGCGCCATGTGGGGTGAGACAACCCTCTGTAGGTAGCATGTTGCATGTGTCTCTTTGTCCTACTGCGCGCATAAGCAACCGGTGATTGGGGGAGATGCATGTGCAAGCACTACAGGGGGATGTGCCTATGTCTGAACCTTGCCGCGGTGTGGGGGCTGCTTGTGCCGTCGTATATGACTTGTCATATGCGGCGGTCCGAGCTCCAACAGACGGGTTTCTTAGCCTGGGAGGGATTTCACGATCCTTCTCAGCCCATATCAGGCACTGCCTGGTATGAAGAGTGGACGCTTGTGCCTGTCCCGGTTTCCACTTAGTTAGACAGGCAAATCCTGGCAATGCTGGGGACTCCTCGGTTTGGGCTAACCCCCCGTTCCGGTGGAGTATAATTAAATGGTTCCTAGTCGATCAACGCAAAGGCCCCCCGATCACGCCGGTATCTCGGATGTGCCGGCAGCACCGAGTGGTGGGGGGCAAGGGAACCAGCCGAGCCATGCGCGGAGGAGGTGGACGGAGGAGCTTTGCAACGAGTTGCTTCTCTGCTATGAGAGTAGTTCACCTTTGCGGAGAGGATATATGGCGCGTCTTCATCAGATGTGGCAGCAGCTTCATCCGGAGATGAACGTTTCAGCGCAGAATCTGCGTGACCAAGCCAATTCTCTGCGAAGTCGTCGGGGCCTTCAGCCTGGAACTCTGGCGCAAGCTTCTTCAAGCTCCAAATCCTCGGGTTCCGAAGATGAAGGGCGGCAGCCTGCTGTGCCTTTCGTGGAGGAGCCAATTCTTGAGCCTCATCCGGTTCGAGATTTTGAGGGAGAGCTGCAGGAGGAGATTGTGAACACCAGTCAGAGTTTCTCACGAAGACCATTTCTATGCAAGCCCAGAGGGAAGATCCGGGCTCAACATCTGTCTGCGATGAATGGTGCGCTTGCCTCGTATTTGACCCAAGAGTCCACAATGATGGACTTGAATGTGGCCGTCTTTGCTGCGGCAAAGCTTTTGCTGCCAAAGCAGAAAGAAGGTCCAAGTGCCCAGGAGAAGATCCGGGCGCAAATAGCTGACCTGGAGGAGAAGATTTTGGAGGCCCGAAGAGGTGCGTCAAGGATCCAGAGTGTAGTCGAGTTTGTTCGTTCCGGGAGACCAGCTTCCCGGAAAATGAAGCATCTGTTGGCTTCGATGCGGCAAACCTACAAGACTCTGCGCTTCTCGGTTTTGGTGGTAGCAAAACAGAAGTTTCTGGATCGTATTCGCACCATGAAGGCTGTGAAGGAGAGAAAGCTGAGTCGCCTGCGGTGGTTGGAGGACAACGATGTCTTCCTCAACGACACCAGGCGTTTCCTGGAAAGGGAAAGACCAGCCCCTCCTGAAAATCCTCCTTCGAGGGAAGCTGTTCGTGCTTTTTGGGCGGGCATTTACGAGGTGGAGGCTCCATTCAACGCAGAATCTCAGGCTCTTAAGGAGTTTGGGAGGCTCTGCAGAAGGTTGCAACCTAACCAGGCTCCGTGTCCAGATATCACAGCTGAGAGTGTTGCAAAATCCCTCAAGGGAAAGCGCAACTGGGCAGCACCGGGATTGGATAAAATCCATTTGTTCTGGTGGAAGCATCTCACTGCTGTACATGTGCACCTTGCAAGGCATTTTACTGCCATGGTGCGGGGCACGGAAGAAATACCAGCCTGGTTAGTGGAGGGACGTACCAGCTTGTTCCCCAAGGATGGCGACTTGTCGATTCCTGCTAATTACCGACCAATCACCTGCCTCAACACCCAGTATAAGACCTTCACTGGTGTGTTAGATGAGATGGTGGGCGATTCCATTCAGCCTGTTTGGATGGAGTTGCACGAACAGAAGGGGGCGAGGCGAGGTCACGAGGGGTGTAAGGAAAACCTGCTTTTGGATAGGTGTGTCTGTCAAGATGCCATCCAGCACAAGCGGAACCTCTCGGTGGCTTGGGTGGACTTCAGGAAGGCCTTTGACATGACGTCTCATGGCCTAGTTTTACATCTGCTGGAGATCCTGAGAGTTCATCCGGACCTTGTGAGATGCATCGGGGACCTGATGCCGCTGTGGAGGACCCGGTTCCAGTGTCGAGTTGGAGGCCGGGTAGCCTATACAGACCATGTGGTGTTCAGGAGGGGAGTGTTCCAAGGGGACTCTCTTAGCCCTAGGCTCTATTGCATTTCACAAATGCCTCTTTCTGCGATTCTCAGATTGCAGGACGGTTATGCGGCTGGCCCACCCTCATGTCGGGACCATAAGGTCACCCATACCTTTTTCATGGATGACCTGAAAATTTTTGGTTCGAGCAAAGCCAAGCTCAAGGAGTCACTTGAGGTTGTTAAAGCTTATGCATCAGATACAGGGATGGAGCTAGGAGTCAACAAGTGCGCAGTTTTGCACATTCTGCGGGGAAAGGTGGATGGCGAGAGGGAGGATGTTGAGTTAACAGACGGGAGCATTATTCATCATCTTGATGCCGAAGCGCGGTACAAGTACCTGGGAGTGAGTGAGAGTCACGTTCAGGATACTGTGAAGTGCCAGGCCGCACTTCGTGGCGAGTATGTCCGACGCCTGAAGAAGATTTGGGGCTCCAGGTTGTCGGGTCGCAACAAGATCCATGCGACAAACATGCTTGCTGTCCCTGTCATGCTCTACACGTTTGGCGCCATGAAGTGGAACGTGATGGAGCTTAGAGACCTCGATTTCACCACGAGGAAGATCATGTCCTCCAGTTTTAGCCACCACAAGAGAGCCTCGGTAGAGCGGGTCTATCTCCCTCGTGAGCAGGGGGGTAGGGGCTTGTTGGGAGTGGAGAACATTTACAATCGGATGGTTCTCTCGATGGCTTGTCGAGTAGCAACGAGTGTGGATCCCCATTTGCAGCTTGTGTATCAGCATGAGCTGTACAGACGTGGAGCGTTTTTGTTCAGTGCAGCTGAAAGGGCAGCGCAAATCCTTGGGTTAGAGCTGGACTTGGCACAGCCGGATGCGAGGCCAGGCGAGAATCTCGCAGGGTTGCCTCGTGCTGTGGCTAAGAAGAGGGTGTGGGAGGCGGAGTGTAGGATGCTGATGCAAGGGCACATGGAGAAGAACATGCACAGTGTGTTTTTCAAGAACATCGAGAGCTTGGGCCTGAGCAGGGAGCGGACCTTTGCCTTCCTTCAATCCTCCGGCTTGACATCTGAGGCTGAGAGCAATATCATCAAGATGCAAGATGGTGTGTTTGCGACCCTTGCGTACCAGCAGGTCGTGTTTGGGCGTCACTTGGATGCCAAGTGTCGGGCGTGTTTCCGATTCCCCGAGACCACCATGCATCTGCTCTCTGCCTGTTCATTCTACGCTAGGACTCTGTACATTGAGCGGCATAATTCTGCATTGAGAGTGCTTTATTTCCACCTAAGGCACCATTTTGGTATTGACGAAACGCCTGTCATACCATTCGCTCCGGGGGACGTGGAGGCAGTGGTAGAGAACGACCAGGTGAAGATCTTCTGGAATTACTCGTTCCCTACCACTCGCCAGCTCCATGCTACCAAGCCAGACATTGTTCTGCTTGAGAAGCGCAAGAAGGTCATGACAGTGATTGAATTTTCTGCTCCTGCGGAGCACAACATCACTGACAAGTACACAGAAAAGCGCGACAAGTATCGAGACCTTGTCATGGACTTGCGACAAAGCTACCGGGGACATTCGGTGTCACTTGTTGTCCTGTTGGTTGGCGTGATGGGTGGGGTGCCTGACACACTACTCTCTGGGCTTCGGCAAGTACCAGGTTGCCGTGGATCCGCTGAGCGGCTGGCGGATGCCATGCAGAAGGCAGTGTTGCTGGGCTCTCTTCGTCTCCTTCGTGCGCATGGGGAGGTTGGGTGAGGTGCACCCATAAAAATAGAAAAGGCAGCCCTGGAGTTTACTGCACGAGAGTGCGGAGCGCCGGGGTCGAGTTTCTCTAGCTGTTGAAGTTGTTAGATGAGGAATACTCTGTTTTACATGGAGCCTGTACTCTCAACTTTGGCATGCTGAGGGAAAAAAAAAAAAAAAAAAAAAAAAAAAAAAAAAAAAAAAATAATAATAAGCCCTGGTTAAAGGCATCCAGCACCCAAGAGTGCTAGCGGAAATGTGTCCCACTGCGCCTAGGAGAGGACCTGCCCGAAAGGCTGTGTGATGGGCTATTTGCGGGTTGACCCGGGAAGCCCTCATTGCCCGCAGCTGAGTAGGAGACGCTGGATCGTAACATCACCAACAGGATCAGCGGGCGGTTTCATCTTGGCCCAATTGGGCCCGGTGCTGGCGCTTAACCACCCCAACTGGGTTGGGAGTTAAGACAACCATAATAATAATAATAACAAGAGGATATTAAGCATAAAATTAATAATATAATTCTGAAATTATGTATATATTTATTCAGCTAGTGACAAATGCAATAACAGTATAGAAAAATTGAAAACAAGTTAAAATCACCAAATGATTTGTTTTTAACTTACTTAAAGGTCATTGGCCTACTTTAAAGAGAATTACAGACCATACTTTAGTACCCTGGTAGTGTACTACAACTTCCCTGAGAAGTATGGCAGCGATAAATAAAAAGCCTGAGATGCCTAAATAAACCTATGTAATAAACCTCAAGCACTTTCTCGTAGGGTATTCCCTGAAGCACAAAAGAACACTCACCAACAACGTCCCTAGCAGGCTGACGTTGTGGCCGGTACTGCTGACCCATCTTCTCTGCCCTACGCTGCTCGGCTTGTGCTCGCAGCTGCGCAGGGTCCTGCACAAAGTCATTGTTCCTCGCCTGCGACCCTCCTGGTTCAGCCTCTTCTTCTTCTTCTTCCTCGTAATCATCAGCAGTATCTCTCCGAGGTTCCAGCACACGGGGAACCACAAATGGTCTCCTGAATTCAGCAAGTACAGTCATGAAGCTTATGGTTCAGAATGATAAAAAATTGGCAATCATTATACTGGTAAAGATTAGCAAGGTTTGCATAGAAAAAATTATAAAAATTATTATACAATGCAACTTTAAATTATATAACAAATAAAACGAAAAAAATTAAAAATTTAAAATTTTTTTTTCAAAATTAGTGAAGTAAGAAAAAATACTCTAACTATATGTAGTGTAATAATATCAAATAATAATGATTGATACTAATGCCCTTTGACTGGTTGTAATAAGCATAAAAGTCCCATGAAACAATAACTGAAGGTCTACAAATTACAATGAGATGATGAATTACCTCTCAGGCTCTGGTTCATCGACGGAGACATTGACTTCGTCGTAGGTGTCATCATATTCATCGTCATAGAGGTTCTCCTGCACGCTGCTGTAGCGAGAGTACACGTCCCGCAGCCCCTGCAGCTCCTCCTTGTCATCCATGAGCTGCTTCAGGTTACGGTGCTTACTGGGCCTGCAAATAAATCAAATGACACGTTAGCATAGAAACTGCATACTCAATAAATTCAGCATCTTACGTAAACATTTTTTTTTTCGAATTTTTATGTAAGTAAAAATGTAAAGTTTTTTAAAAATACAATTTCTTTTTGAGTTCCTGTCAATAATTTCAAGCTAACTTGTATAAAAGAAATTATATTACTTTTCTACATACTGCACTGTAGACATTAACTTGAAATAGTTGGAGAGAAAGTATACAATGATATAAATTGAATAACAACCCATTTTAAAAACTGACCTCTTTCCCTTGTGCACCTTGCTCTTGTCTATGTGGTCTCGGCTCATCACATCAAACTCGTCATGGTCAAACACATTCAATCTCACTGGAACACTCGGACCTGGCCTGGCTTCATCAATCTGAGGTGAAGACATCAAGTAAAACACATTAGGATATAATACAGGGTGTTTACTTTGATTTGAACGTTTTAAAGTGATAATTAAGGAATGAAGTTCGATGGTAATATGTCATACATCAAACATGTCATACATCAAATTAAAGCTTACATTTTAACATTTTCAAAACTTGCATCATAAATTACATGTGCAGACTTGTCTTTCTTTGAGACGAAAAAGAAACAAAAATGAGCCGTTTTTTGTTCAAATATCGGTGGTAACATGAAATTAACTGTTGAATCCTTCACTGGATTGCAAGGTTGGTGTGGGAGCGATATGTAATACGTTTGGTCAATTTTCCTTAGATCACCAAAGTAAAGCAACACAAGACTTTTTGTGGTTGGATGGGTGACCATTTAAACAAAAATTGCACTTCTCCCATCCAGGGGTAACGCTTTTTACCACAATGTGGTTTCTCTACGAATTTTAACCATTACATTTCTGTTTCTGGTTCATTGGCAAAATTTGAAGATGCATGTGGCGTTCATCCTGACAAGTTTCCACGTTGCGATCAGTCACATTAAATGCCATTTAATTTCATGTTACCACCGATATTTGAACAAAAAAACGGCTCATTTTCGTTTCCTTTTCTTCTCAAAAACAGACAAATCCGCACATGTAATTTATGATGCAAGTTTAGAAAATGTTAAAATGTAAGCTTTAATTTGATGTATGACATGTCTATATTACCATCGAACTTCATTCCTTAATTATCACTTTAAAACGTTCAAATCAAAGTAAACACCCTGTATATATATATATATATACATACACATACATATGTATTATTATATATATTTTTATTTTTTGAAAGACCATTTAACATTAATGTTCCCTGAACAAACAGTTTAATAGCATTCTTAAGGCCCCAATACCCTCAATACACTACATATTGACTCACATATTTGTACAGTACCATATTAATACAGTTTATTTAAAAAGCCTTGATACATTTATTAAGTTATTTTTCAAAATATTAACAACTTACCTGGTCAAGTGTTAATTAAATTAAAAACATTTTCATGTGTATAAAAAAATTAAACCAAGATTTTTTTATTATTATTTCTGGGTATATTTAGTCTGCCCTCACTGATACTAAAACGTTATATAGTATACAAAAGCGGAACTTGACTTGTTGCCTGGCAACATGAAGCGGGAAGAGCAGGAATCCTATCTCTACTGGCTTGCTAGAAGCAAAATGGCTTAAATGCCAAAACGTGGGCATAAGAAAAGAAGATGTACAGAGTAAGTCATAAAGAATGGGATAGAGCTATAGGTGCAGTGCTTATGCACTGTCCCAGTAAATTTGACTGTGATTGTACAGTTTAAAATATTAAATAGAGTAGTGTTAATCAGTCATGAATTGGCAAGGTTAGGATCATTGAAGACACAAGCAGATATTTAAACATACTTACGGGCCCACATGGCAAAGGCATGGTTCGGTCTAATCCTTGTAACTCTTTAGGTAACGACTCCTCAAGTATAGCATTCACAACGTCTTCTTTTTTAAACTTAAAGTGATGTAGACATTTCTATTAGCAGAGAATATCAAGTTTAGTTCAGTACCTTTAAGAAATCTTTCTCGTCTGTGACAGAACTTCTTTTTTTCTTACCTGCAAAAAGCCAGCACCTAGGTCGGGAAGCATTTCTTGTATTTCACTGACCAAAGATTCCAGAACTAAGGCCTCTGCATCATTCATAGCATAGCCTTCAGACATGCTGGGCACAAAAGTTTCATTTTGTGATACTTTGCTGGCAGCTTGCTGGGATCTTGACTCGACAAGCTGGCGCTGTTGAGATCTCTTTGGTACTTCAAAGCAGCTGAACACAGATTCCAAAAGGAAATCAAATTTGGCAGGGTCTCTGTTTGCTGATTAAGAAAATAGAATCAAATTTAAAATTAATGCTAGTTGAAAAGAAATCATTTTCAAAACACATTAAAATTAAAACAACTCAAAAAAATAAAAGAAAGAAAAAATAAATGAATAAATAAATAAATAAATAAATAAATAAAAGGGAGTGATAATGTGCTCTCACAATAAAATATACATTGCATGGAAAGGATACAGTTGATCAGGGCATTTCTGATGTAGGGCAAACAATTCTTCATCAATCGGACAAAGAACATGGAAGTCACGCATGAAGTGAGGTTCAGCCAAACATTCTGCAAGAACTGTCAAATATTCTTCTGCTTGTAGAGTAATTGCATTGGTGTCCCTGCAAAATAAGTTAATAAAAAAAGTTAATATCCTTGACGCCATTTTACCCTTTCGGGTGTGGCCAGGTATTTAACCTTGTGTGTAAGAGTTATCTTGCAACCGAGCTGGGGCTTACCAGGCTCCCAGAACCCTTTCCTGCACTCTTCTGGGCTCGACTACCAGATCTGTGAGGCCTGCAGTATTTGAACTTACAGGGTGGATCACTTTCTTTGGAAATATTCCGAGAAATGGCAGCACCGTGATCAATTGTGCCGCCGTATATACAGCACGTGCCAGTAGATGGCAGCAGTGTCACTTTTTACAGCGTCACCCCTCCAAGTACTAACCACGCTCGACGTTGCTTAACTTCGGTGATCTAACGAGAACCGGTGCATTCAACGCGACAAGGCCGTATATGCAGAAATAAGCTCTTAGGGGTGTATCCTTGTAAAAAAAAAAAATAATAATAATAAGTATTAAATTAATTCTGCAATCAAGACAAAAAAAAATTTCTTTCTTTTTTGCTAGGTTGGAAATTATTTAATATTTTTTTTATAATTTTTAATTGTGTGTGCCAATAGCAAGATAATATGATAATAGAAAAAAAAAAAAAAAAAATGGTACTAGCTGAAAAGTAGTGTTGACTTGTTATTTTTAAAAATCTTTTACCTAAATGTATTGCTTCAAGTAAAACTTATATTTAATTGCAAATATAAGGCTTTAAATGAATTTTTAATTCATGCAAAGTTACCCAGGCTACTTTAAACAATTAGTCAGGATCACAGAAATTGTGAGAAAATGAGAAAATTTTAAGTTACTTACGTGGAATCTATGATTGTCTTGACTCTTGTGCCGAGAGTACTCTTGGTAATGTTGAGCAGGTGGAATCTAGCAGTGTTCAGCTTGGTCTGCAAGTCTTGGCACATGCCATCATCAGGCAATGATAGAACGTGGCTCAGCATTTCAGGTACCACACTCTCGTAGAAATGTGCAATCCTACAACATTACATAATTTGTAAATACTGTATTTCTGGAAGAACATAGTAAAATTTACAGCCATATTAACACATTTCAAGAACTAACAAGTAATAAATTAATAAAATCCAACTCAATGTACTTACTCTATCTCGATCATGGAGGAATGAAGGACACTGCAGGCAGAGGGCAGCAGCTGCAGCAGTGTGGCCACTGCAGACACAATGTCCAGCAGGAAGAGGGTTAGGTCTTGCAGCTGGCGAGGGCTCAGCTCACCCTTGGGACCAGGCGCTTGCTGGCTCAGCAGAATAGGAGCAAAACTGCCTCCCTCGCCATCCAGCTCTGTGGGCTGAGTCACGAAGTATGCCCCAATCTCCTTCAGAGCCTGTCCAAAATAGATGTCAATATAGGGTACATACTAGAGATACTAGAGTTTGTAATGAAGTATGACAAAAAAATTATGGTGATTTTAACATTTTTTTTTTATTTATCAGTACTGTAAACAGCGTAAACAGTTGAGTAAATCTATTATAGTGCAGCATTATAATTTAATAGCTACTACAGTAACTGACTGAAATCGTTATTCTTAGTTCGTTAGAAATTGCTACAGTACAGTTAATACAAATACAAAATTGAAATAATGAACTTATAGCAGTAAGGTTTCAAGGGAAAAAAGGAGATGTACTTAATTTATTTGCTATAAAAATAGAAATAAATGAAATTAATTAAATAAATGTTGAAAAAAAAAAAATAAATAGTGATAATGTGCCTCTAATTTGCCGAAGTCAACTCGGTTAAGACTTGTAAAGTCTCAAAATTACTGATGCACTGTAAATCACTGTCCAGGGAAAAGCTCTTCACAAATCAGAAAATTTAAAATTTCAGTTTTGTAGTGAATTAGAGATTTTAAGCTTTTCCGCTTCCGATTCTGTCCAGTTCTGGACAGAGCTTAAGCTGGTTTCCTATAGACAATGATCAGCAATTTAGAATCTTTTTACAAAGTTGACTTTGGCAAAGTAGACTCTACTAGGACTTTACATTATTTTATGGGTCTGGTACCTGTATAATTTCGTGTTTTTGTTATGCAACCATCACCAAATTCAAATCAAAAGTTATTTAATAATTCACAAATTAAATTTATACCGGCCTAGAGAGATGTATTAAATGGTGTCTGCTCTATACACTAGGTTAGTACCTTGGTGACCACGAGTGCAGCTGAACTGAGGTCCTCGGAGTAGTGGGGCTGCACATGCAGAGCGTGGGTCAGCATGGCCGAGAGCCGTGAGGCGCAGCTGTGTCCATATAACAGACAAAGGTCCAGCATGGTTGGTGTATCAAGCAGGAAGTTGTCATACAGGAGACGGCCATGACACTCCTCAGTCAAGTAGCAGCTCTGAACGGGACAAATAATATATATTATCACAAGTACTGTAGTTTCAATACTTTTGTAGTATGTACTGGTACAGTAATTATAATGTACACTACTCTATTGTATCATAAATTATTATTACATGAATTTTAATATGTAGCGTATTATAATAGACCACTTGCAAAACTATGTTTTAGCAAAACGTAAACAAACTCATTCACCCAGGTATTGTTGGTTGTTGATTATGTTTATTTTTTTTTTCCAATACATTGGACCTTATGGGAAATTTACGTTTTTCACATACAGATTTCAATACGTGACATACGTATGATTTTAAAAATAAATATATCACCGGAATCTGCAGTTCTTGGCCATTTACAATATTGAAAATTGCATTGGAAGACGGTTTCTTTATTTCAAAATAGTAAATTTAGTATGATACCAAATCAGCCAATTGCATGGGGTAAGATACGTAACCAAGCAAGCTTCAGATTGTTTATTATTGCAACAGTTAAAATCAACAAACTGAAGTTTGCCTAGTTACGTATCTTATCCCATGCAATTGGCTGATTTGGTGTCATACTAAATTTACTATATTGAAATAAAGAAACCATCTTCCAATAAAATTTTCAATATTATAAATGGCCAAGAACTGCAGATTCCGGTGATATATTTATTTTTAAAATCATATGTATGTCACGTATTGAAATCTGTATGTGAAAAACGTGAATTTCCCATAAGGTCCAATGTATTGGAAAAAAAAAATACACATAATCAACAACCAACAATACCTGGGTAAATGAGTTTGTTTACGTTTTGCTAAAACATAGTTTTGCAAGTGGTCTATTGAATTTCCATATTTTTAAATTAAAAGTTAAACACTTTAAATAATTGAAGGGGGGGTTAATGAACCTTTAGAAACTATTTATAGGATTATAAAATTCTCATTTACTGTATATATACTCTGTATGTGGTTCCATGCAAGCTGACAAAGCACTTACGTCAGACTCTTTAAGTGTGGTGAGCCGAAGGTAGACTTTGAACACCAATGCATGCAAACGAGCCAAGACTTTGCGCCGATCCTCGTCCAGCGAGGCCAGCTCCTTGTCGTAGCAGCGGGGAGCACGCTCGAGGTAGCTTGCCAGTGCACCATGAGCACCAGGGTCAAACACCAGCTGGGACCAGAAGCTAAAACAAGTAACACTTTTGACTAAAGAAACGAGGGCTTTAAAAACCAGAGCTACGAACCAGTGATGCGGAAGAGAGAGCAGCCACTGCATGTCTTGAACTAGCTCAGAGGTAGCAGCAATCCAACTATCTTTAACCCCTGCGATGGACTGAGATTCTTGAAGCCTTGCGAACGGAATGAAATGCATCCATGCCCTCTTCTGCACCCAGTGCTTATGCTGTAATCAACATGGATTTTAACTATATGCATACATATTAAATGCATAATGAATGCTCATCTTCAGATTTAATCAGAATAAAGCAAAACTTCTTTCAAAAATATTGATATTCAAAAAATCCTCTTTCAAATTATGCTTATATACCGAAATAGTCCAGCGGGTCCAGCCACGGTCCAGCGATTTAGCAATTTAATTACAGATATCTTTGGTTTTATCCCAAACTTTTAATTACAATTTAGTAATAATTACTATGCATACCAATGCAGATCTCTGACACGACTTTCCATCCTCTGTTGTATTTAACAGCAGCTTGTCCAAAGGCTCCTGGTGATCAACACCGTTCTGTAACTATATAAAGTAATTAAGAACTTGAAATCTTTGGTTAAGATATAAAAATGTTGATAATCTATAACTCTCACCATTTTTTCGGCCTCTTTTTTTGACATTTAATCAGTAATTACAAATTATTTTCACTTCTGATTTCTGAAAGTACAGTACCAGACCTTTTTTTATTTTTATTCAACTTTCAACTCGACAATTCGACAACTCGCCAATACAGCCAACGCCATCTATCATTTGTTGAATAAAGTACGTGTAAAATCTGAAAATCATAAGTTTGGATGGAAATATCGCCACGTTGGAAGTTTATTTATTGGAAGACACTACAGAAGCTTCCACCGGCAGCCTGCTGAATTTTCCCAATAAGTGAGGTTTGTGTAAATAAAAAACATGCTTTAAACTATAATTAACTTTAAAAATATTACAAAATCAAACAGAAAGTACTTTGTAACTAGATCAGCTGATCATGTCAGACAGAGGACTTGCCTTACAACAGAGTTCGATGACCGGCACCAAAAATTTCAATTTATGACCTTTTCACTAATTTTAATTTGCTTAATACGTATAAATTTCAGGAAAAAAGCTTCAAGATGCGGGTGAAGGAGTTGGAGCGTACGGTGAATGTGGCATGGTCACCTGCCACACACCACCCAATTCTCATGGCAGCAGGCACTGCAGCTCAACAACTCGATGCATCCTTCAGTACTTCAGCTGCCTTGGAGTTGTTCTCCCTGAGCCTGTCAGAACCAGGGGCTGATATGGAGAGAGTGGCTGGTACACCCACGGAGCATAGGTGAGTACAGTAATGCAAACCTTGCCCCTCCTCCTTCCATCTTCTCATAAATCCCAATTTTTATATTACCCCAGCATTTGTAAATTCTAACTGGCAAAACTGTCAATATAAAGACAGACATATTATAACCAGGTTTGCAATGCATGGTTTCCATCACCGTGTTTGTACGAAATTTGTATAAAATCATACATTATCATACAGTACTTTTCCATTGTTATTAAACTAGATGCAAGAAATGTTAAATTAGTCAACTTTAAAAATTAATAACTCGAAAACTAGCTCGTTTTTGTATACCTGATATTTTACCTACTGATAGGGGATGTAGAGGAGAACATTTTAAATTTTTTTCATAATTTTTATGAATGGGATTTTTTTAGCATTGGGCCAGCTGATCCGTATTATCTCTACCTTAAGGTCATTTCACATAGTCCAATTTTGCTACGGAATCATTCACAGCAAATGTTGATGATTGACGCCGCAGCATGCATGCGGCGATATACGGTGCTGGATCTGTATCAAAAATCAAACTTATCTTGAGCCGCAGACGAACGAGATTATGTGAAAGACTTGCAATATTTCTACGGACTCTGTAGCAATTTTGGACTATGTGAAAGGGTCCTAAAATGCCAACATTGTCAATATTGTTATTCAGGTTCCACCAAGTGGTATGGGGCCCTGGAGCCAGCGGAGGTGGTGACAGCGGTATCATCGTCGGTGGCTGTGACGGAGGAATGCTGCAAATTTACAGCCCATCTAAGATGCTTGCTGGTCAGGAGCCTCTTGTAGCTCGTAAAGAAGGACACAATGGGCCAGTGAAAACACTGGATCTGAATCCTTTCCAGGTAATCATTAAAATGAAATCAATTAAAAAAAATGACACATCATTCATAGTATTTTAAAATGGAAAATCAATATACTGTAAAGTATAAAATTTTGAAACCCTGGAGCAATTTCTGGAGCAATCCTGAAGTTGTCTTTGCAATGCCCCCTAATGCCAGTAATGACAGCAAGAACCTGTGTACATTATATTTTAATTACATACTGTATATACATTAGCTACTTTCATACTGTCACTGCAGAAGGCACTCCCATTGAATCTTATTCTCATTTGCAGCCCAATTTGCTGGCCAGTGGAGCAGCGGACTCTGAGATCTTCATCTGGGACTTGGAACAGCTGGGCAGTCCAATGACTCCAGGGGCAAAGGCTCAGCCTCCAGATGCAGTCAGCTGGCTCTCCTGGAACCGACAAGGTAGATAAGCATTTAATTTTTACAGTTATTTCTACAGATGATTTTATTACATTATTTTTTTATTTTATGATTTTATAACCTGATAACATTAATTATCACTTTACCTAACTTTATCTTTAAACTTTATAAGTCATATTTTATTAAAATTCATTCCATGTTTCATTGTTAAAACTTCAGTATATTGTATATTGATAAACAAATAAACAAGATACAGTACTGTATTATTGTAGAAAAAAGAAAATTAAAATTAGTAATAAAAAAAAAAAAAAAAAAAAAACAGAAAAAAATAAGAAATAACGTGATTTTTTTTTTTTTATGATTATTTTTTTTTAGTAACATTTTATGTGATAAAAGTAAAATATTGTGTTTCACATTGCTGGTATATGTATGTGTGCAGTGTTTATTAGCAAAAACTTATCTCCCACTTGTAATTAAGGTAATAAAAATAAACAATAGAATATTGTATTTGCCATTTACTATGAAAAAATATACTGTAGGTATTTGTACAGAAAGTAAAATTGAAAATATTATAATATGACTATTATTTTATAAAGCAGTGCTATTTTTTCACTACTTATGGTAGAGATAACAGCTGTTCGACGTAATCCCCTTTGATTAACATGTAAACCTCAGCAAATTGACAAAAATTCTGATTTTTTTTCTTTTTTTTTTTTTTAGTGCCGAAAAGCCATAGAAAAAATTTCAAAACAATTTAACGAGCCGATTTTTTTTTATTTATTTTTTTTTTTAATTTTCAGCATAGGGCTTTCCCATGGAGAGACAAATTAAAAACTTTTAAAATTTTAAAAAATCGGCTCGTTTAATTGTTTTGAAACTTTTTCTATGGCTTTTAGGCACTATCTGCCTCTCAAAAAAATTTCAGATTTTTTGTCAATTTGCAAAGGTTTACATGTTAATCAAAGGGGATTACGTCGAACAGCTGTTTGACATTATCTCTACCTTAATTAAAAAAGAAAAAATATAAATAAAATAAAAAATCTTTTATAATAAAGGTCTTTGGTTACTGAATTACAGTAGTAAATACAGTATTTACTTTATTTTTTCATCTATTGATCTAATGTTTGATTATATGTTGCAGTTCAACACATCCTGGCATCAACATTTTCCTCTCGCTGTGTAGTGTGGGATTTACGTAAAAATGAACCAATCATTAAGTTGGCTGACACTACATCACATGTAAGTTGCATCCTGTTGCTACTTTAGGAAACTCTAGAATGTAATTTTTTATTTTTCTCAGGTTCGGTGGCGTACAGTCAACTGGCACCCTGATGTAGCAACACAGCTATGTTTAGCATCAGAAGATGATATGTCTCCAGTCGTTCAACTGTGGGACTTGCGTTTTGCTACTTCTCCACTCAAAGTTTTATCTAACCATTCACGAGGAGTCACTTGCATTGCTTGGTGTATGCATGATCCAGATTTACTTCTGAGTTGTGGCAGAGATAATAGAATTTTATGCTGGAATCCAAATGAACCTACTCCGGTATGTACAGTTACTGTATTGAAAATGGACAGCAAAAACTGGGAAATTATAATGCTTTTAATACATTTTTTAAATTTTTAGGGTGCAGAATTGGTATGTGAAATTCAAACCCCACACCAATGGCTGTTTGATGTTGCTTGGTGTCCGAGAAACCCAGCCTTGATATCAAGCTCAAGTTTTGATGGCCATGTTAGTGTATACTCCCTCACAGGAGGTCAGCAGCAGGCTGTGCCGACAACCAGCAAGGTAATGACTGCAAAACGTGCCCACATGAAGCTCCAGACTAACAAGATTTTGTGCAGATCGCAGACTCGTTCCCTGGCATGGAAAGCTTTGCACCGGCCCTGGCCCCTCAGCAGCACGTCCAGACTTCCGTAGATTTGCGGAAACCTCCCAAATGGCTCAGGAGACCTGCAGGCTGCTCCTTCGCTGTGAGTTTAAAATCTGGCTAAATTTCTATTCATTGGATCTGTTGTAGAAATGAATATTTATTGATGTGATTGAATGAATAGATACTTGCTTAGGGGTATTCCCAAAAAACTTGGCATACCTTTTTATTTTTTTATTTTATTTAAACTTCTTAGATTGTACAAAGACAACATTAAACTGTATTGTAGCTTAATTGTAGACTAATTTTTTAGCACTAATCAAATTCAAGTACTGAATCTAGTACTTATAATAATAATAAGTTATTTCCTGACTTGTTTGAACTGAGAATTTTAGGTATGAACTGTAGCTAATGCCACATTAACTAAAAATGAGATTTGATTTTATGGGTTTGTTTTAGTTTGGAGGTCGTCTGGTTCACTTTGGCTCTCATCAGCCTGGCCGTATTGAGGTCAGCCAGATGGTGTCTGAGCCCGTTCTGCTCGAGCGAGCTGCACGGCTGGACGCTGCTTTGGCCAGTGGACAGCAGGCTGCATTCTGTGCTGAACAGGTGGAGACTGCCTCCACCTCTCACCTGCGTACTTTGTGGCGTTATCTCGCTGCAGAGTTTTCTCAGGACCCTCGCTCGGAGATTCTCTCCCTTCTGGGCTATCCTGCTGACCAGGTGAATGCCAAGGTAAGATTTGTCAATCAAGAATAAAAACAGAAGTGAAGTAAATATGTTTATTAAAAGATGTTTAACTATAAAAATTAAAAACTAGATTTGAAACTCGGGTTGCATGGTTAACAACTCGACTCACTCTTGCTTTTAAAAAACTATTATATTTATTGCAGTTTTATATAAGTACCTATCATAAACCTCATTGAAATCATTTGAAAACTATTATCATTTTCAGTGTTTTCCATCCAACAATTTGGCATTGGAAGTTACTTATTAAATATTAATAATGAAGAAATTAATAACGATGCTTTCAATTTATATTTTTGTTTAGCTGGGCTCATTCCTTGGGAATTCAAGTGCAGATCACTTGAATCAGCTGACCAATGATGTTTCCAAACTCTCCACTGGGGTATGTTGAAAATATATACAGTATATATTATATAGTATTGGTTTATTACAACAGAAAATTTGTATTGTTAATTTGCTTAGGATTACCAACCAACTTTAATCTTATCTTACTTGTTAAATACAAGCTTTGTAGTTTTGAAAATATTTACATACTAATTCAGAATGATGGTCTTGTCAAAAAAATTTCTGTCCTTCAAGAAGCCTTACCATGCAGTTTGTAAAGTTTGTTACATATAAATGCAACATGCACTTTACTGTGATATCAGCAGATATTTTTGCTTGCAGTAAGGTTTTGTGTGTTGTAAGTTATTAGTATTGGCGAATTGGTAGAAAATAATTCCTGCTAGGATACACTGTTGAAGGAGTAAGAAGGAAAATGACAATTGGTCTATTGCCATAAATAAATATTTTTAGCTCCCCCCATCCCCTTCCCCACCTTTCTCTTCTTACCTGCTGATTAGAAATAATAATAATAATAATAATAATAATAATAATAATAACTTTCTTCGCTCCTCTGGGCTGACTTCCGTGTCAGAGAGCAATATCATCAAGATGCAGGATGGTGTGTTCACATCCCTGGTGTACCAGCAGTTGATCTTTGGTCGTCAGCTGGACACCAGATGTCGGGCATGCTTCCGTTCTCCCGAGACCACCATGCATCTTCTCTCTGCATGTCCTTTCTATGCCCGTACTCTTTACATCGAGAGGCACAATGCTGCACTGCGGGTGCTTTATTTCCATCTGAGGCACCATTTTGGTATTGACGATTCACCTGTCATACCATACGCTCCTGGGGACGTTGAGGCAGTGGTGGCAAACGACCAGGTGAAGATCTTCTGGAACTATTCGTTTCCAACCACTCGCAAGCTCCATGCCAACAAGCCGGACATCGTGGTACTTGAGAAGCACAAGAAGGCGTTGACCGTGGTGGAGTTTTCTGCTCCTTCGGACCAGAACCTCACGGAAAAGTATGCCGAAAAACGCGATAAGTACCGCGATCTTGTCATGGACTTGCGGCAGAGCTATGCTGGACATTCGGTTGTGTTGGTCGTTCTTTTGGTTGGGGTGATGGGTGGAGTTCCCGACTCATTGGTTTCTGGGCTGCGGCAAATACCAGGTTGCCGTGGATCCGCTGAGCGGCTGGCGGATGCCATGCAGAAGGCAGTGTTGCTGGGCTCCCTCCGTCTACTTCGGGCCCATGGGGAGGTTGGTGAGGTGCACCGATAAAAAGAAAAACATGAAAAGGCAGCCCCGGAGTTTACTGCACGAGAGTGCGGAGCGCTGGGGTCGAGGAGGTACTGCTAGGTTTGTCTTGTATTGACCTATGAGACGGCTTAGTAGTGTCTAAAAAAAAAAAAAAAAAAAAATAATAATAATAATAATAATATTATTATTATTATTATTACATAATAATAATAATATAATATTATTATAATAATATAATATATTATATATTATATAATAATATATAATATATATATATTATATATATAATATATAATATATATATATTATATATATAATATATATATATTATATATATATAATATATATATATTATATATATATATAATATATAATATATATATATATATATGGTGGTTTGGAGGAGCCCAGAGCTCCTCTCACTGCTGCTGGCCTTGTACGCCAACGCACGAAGTGGACCAAGGACATGAATATGTCGGTCATGCGTGCGTACTATAGGAGTACCAACATTGAGAGGGAGATGGAAGGGTATAGGGTGAGAATGTTTGACGAGTGGAAGAAGATTTTTCCGGACACGACAATGGACGAGCAGCGAGTTTGCAGCCAGCTGCGTTCCATCATGAGTAGAGGAGCTCTCTCGGCAGCGGAACTGGACAAGATCAAGGGGGAGATTGCACAGGAGTTGCAGCTACATCAGCAGCAAGCACCTTCAAGTGGCAGTGAAGGAGAGGAGGAGGATGTTGTGGAAGAAGTGTTGCCTCAGCCAGAGCTAGAAAGGGAAGAAGCAGAGAGTCAACATCATATGGAAGGAGATTTGCGAGACAAGCTTGGGGATGTATACGAGTCTTTCAAGTTGCAATATCAGGGTGTTCCGCTTGAGAGTCGCCCTCGCATTCCCAAATTAAGATGCAATGTGCAGGTTTTCTCCTGTGTTGCTGTTGCAGATCAGATGCTAGAAACTGATTTGGCAGGGTCTAGTCTGGAGGAGGTTGCTGGGCTTGTGCACTGTGCTGCTCTAGCTGTATGTCAGGTTCTTGGTGTTGAGATTAAGAATCGCTCGCAGCGGCAAGCCCGTAAGCGTTCTTCTCAAGAATATGTGCCAGCTTGGAGGAAGAGGATCGAGGAGAAGATCAACAGAGCTCGGAGGGATATAAGCCATCTGGCGGCGTTCTTTGCTGACCAGGATGGATGCAGTAAAAAGGTTTTAGCAGGCATTCGTCTCATTGCAAGAAGTATCAAGGTGAGAAGGACGGACAGGGACTTCGAGAAGAAGCTCCGAGAGAAGGAAGAGCAACTAAGACAGCGAATTGCAGCGCTTGGTGCCCGTATCAGGAGATATAATGAGGCAGCTAAGCGGAGGCAGCAAGAAAGCCTTTTTGCTGCTGATCAGAAGTTGTTCTATCGGAAATTGGAGGAAGAGGGCAAAGAGGAGCAACCTCAGCGGCCACCCAAAGCAGAAACAATGGCAGAGTTTTGGTCGTCCATTTGGTCGGAGCCAAAGCAACACTCTGAAGATGCTTACTGGTTGCGAGAGGAAGAGGAGGAATGCAGAGACATTCCGGCAATGCCAGCAGTTAGTATTACACTGGCTGATGTACAGGCTGCAATTAGGAAAACGCAGAACTGGAAGGCTCCGGGTGTGGATGGCATTCACAACTTCTGGTGGAAGTATTTTAAAACTACTCACCAGGCTCTTGCTACTCACTTTCATGAGGCCTTGGAAGATCCGTCCATTGTGCCAAGATTTTGTACGCTTGGAATTACGTACATGAAGCCGAAGTCAGGTGATTCATTGAATCCCAAGAACTATAGGCCAATCACATGTCTTCCCACTCTGTACAAGATCTTCACATCCATTCTGTCGATAAAGATTTATGACCATCTTGTCGCGAATGGACTTCTTGCTGAGGAGCAGAATGGCTGTCGGAAGGGCACGAGGGGATGTCGGGAGTTATTGGTAGTTGACGCTGTTGTGTCTCAGCAGGCTCGTAGAAAACACCGTAATATTTCAGTAGGTTGGGTTGACTACAAGAAAGCCTTTGATTCAGTCCCCCATTCCTGGCTCCTCTCTGTACTTCACATTTACAAAATTCATCCTTGCATTGTTCAGATTCTCACTTCTTGCATGGGCATGTGGAGGACTTGTCTTCATGTAAACCAAGGGGGGGTCAGCTACAAGACCGGAGAGATGCGAATCTCGAGAGGTATTTTTCAGGGAGATAGTCTCAGCCCATTATGGTTCTGTCTTGCATTGAACCCGCTGAGCAGGATGCTCCGAACCTCTGGGTATGGTTACGTTCTACAGAGGAATCCAGAAGTTCGCATTTCTCACCAGTTTTACATGGATGACCTCAAGTTATATGCTTCTGGTGAAGACCAGTTGCACAGCATGTTTGAACTTGTCAAAAGTTTTAGTGATGCAATTTGCATGGAGTTTGGTCTTGACAAGTGTGCTGTTGTGCATGTGAGAAAAGGGGAGATTCAAGATCCACAAGAAGGCTTGCGGCTCATGGGAGGCACCGTTATTCAAGACTTGGGTGTCGAGGAAAACTACAAGTACCTCGGTCTGCAGCAGCTAATTGGCATTAAAGATGTAGATGCCAGAAAACAAGTCGAGAAAAAAGTGCTGTCTCGAGTCGACAAGATTTGCAAGTCTTTTGTCAGTGCGAGGAACAAGATTACTGCGATTAATACGTGGGCTATCCCTGTGGCTGGATATACGTTTGGTGTCGTCAGGTGGTCGGAGACGTCACTGCAAGCTTTTGATAGAAAAGTGAGAACCACCCTCACGAAGCACAGGATACATCACCCGAGGAGCTCAGTCGAGAGACTGTACCTTTCACGTCATGTAGGTGGAAGAGGTTTGCTCAGCATGGAGATGATGTGTCGTCAGCAGGAGTTGAAACTTCGGCAGTACTTTGTGTCACGTGGTGATGGGTTGCATGCAGCTATTTGCAACCAGGACCGTGGCTACACTCCGCTGCATTTGAGTGAGCAAGAGTTTCAGCCTGCCATTAGAACCCAGGCTGACAGAGTCTTGGAGTGGTCAACAAAAGCATTGCATGGTCGGTTTGCTGCAGCGTTATCTTCGGATCAGGTGGACACCAAGAGTTCCACTGAGTGGCTGCGGACAAGTGGGTTGTTTGCGGAGACAGAGGGCTTTGTCTGTGCCATACAGGATCAGGTCATCAGGACTAGGGCGTATGAGCGACACATCCTCAAAGTCAACATCAGTGACCGGTGTCGTCTTTGCAAGCAGGCTAACGAGTCCATTCAGCATGTCACTGGGGGCTGTCCAGTGCTTGCTCCAAAAGAGTACTTAGAGCGCCACAATTCTGTTGCCAAAGTTGTACATCAAGCTTTGGCCAAGAAAGTTGGTCTCATTGAGACAGAGGTTCCGTACTATAAGTGCAAGCCGGAACAAGTTCTCCGTAATCAGGATGCAAAAATCCTGTGGGATTCTGCCATCACCACAGATAGAGCTGTTGAAGCAAACAGACCTGATCTTGTTCTCTTCGACAAGAAAGCTCGAACAGCGGTGATTGTCGACATTGCTGTCCCGCTGGACGAGAATCTTGTGACCACAGTTGCGGAGAAAAAGCGCAAGTACCAGCCACTTGCTGTCGAGCTCAAAGACATGTACCAGCTCCGTAGTGTTGATGTGGTTCCAGTTGTGATCTCTAGTAACGGTCTTGTGACCAAAGACTGGTCATTTGCCAGAGAGAAGTTGGCTCTCAAAGAATACCACATGCGTGTCATGCAGAAGGCTGCTATTCTTGGCACGGCTAACATTGTGCGCAAGGTTTTGAGCTTGTAGCACCCCCGCATGTGTACCCGCAATCCCCTCTCAATGTTTGGTACGGGCGCTTGCACCTTGGCTTGATTGAGCCCGGTGTTAGTGCTTATGAAGAAGAAAGCAAGAAAAAGACATAATAATAAAAAGATCTTCCATTAATCATGTTGTTTGAACTTTCTCTAAAATAATAATAATAATAATAATAATAATAATAATGAAAGTTACATAAAAAAGTGTCAGTATAAAGGCGGATTTCCATGGAGCGTGGAAAGCGAGAAAATCGCGTGCCATAGCCAATCAAAGGCTCGGAATTTCCTCGCCTTGCGGGGGGCGTTTTTTTGCCAACATGGCCGCCATACGAGATTGAAGCAAGTGCGCTTTTCTCGCCCCGCCAAGCCTCGCTCGACATCGCTCCATGGAAATGAGCCTTAAGTCTACTTGTTATCAGTACTTTGCTGTTTATTGTTACAGCTGTTGTGCTGCACCGCTAAAAACTTGTGCTAGTGCTTGACTATGCTTCTGCTTTTAGGATGAACAAAAGACTGATGACTGTCCCAATCAGAACTCGGTAAGAGTGACACAAACCCTTAGTTCATTGTACTATGTACTAACACCTTGACTATCCTTCAGGCTCTTGACGGCTACCAAGAGTATCCTTACAACGGCGTCTCTCCCAGCCATTCTCAGGCAACTGAGGAAAAAGTCAGGGAGAGAAAAGCACCTTTTACTATTCCTACTACTGATGGTATGTTTACTATATATGTTTTTGTTTTTTGCAGTCTTGTTTTAAATTTGAATTAATGAGTGACTGTATAACAGAGAATATGTCATTCATCGTCCGCAATCTGCTACCACGATTTCGTGTGCAATACTGAGCTACAGTATCTGCTATTTCAGGTGATTGTAATAATGAGATTTATTTTATAGCTCTTAATTGCGCTCACCTGATATAGCAGGTAGCTCATTATTGCACATGAAATCATGTGCAAAGGAAGGACGACATTGAGACTACATTTCCCTAAATGAATCTTGTTTTTGCCTAATCGGAATATCTCCACAGATGCAGAGGGTCTGATTGGTCAGGCATTGCTGCTGGGTCACACTGAGGCTGCTGTGGAGATGTGTATGCAGCAGGGTCGCATGGCCGATGCTCTGCTCTTAGCCATGACAGGTGGCGCCGAACTGCTGGCTCGCACTCAGTTCCGCTACTTCCAGGTAATGATCTCATCAGAATCAATTACCTTGCATCCATTGAGAGAACATTATTTATTTATTTATTTATTTATTTATTTATTTATTTATTTATTTATTTATTTATTTATTTATTTATTTATTTATTTATTTATTTATTTATTTATTTATTTATTTATTTATTTATTTATTTACTTTTGTTTTTTTATTTATTATTTCTTGTTTGTTTAACCTCAATGCACTTTTATATACTTTTCTTCCATACATTTTTTTTTCACTAGTATTTATCAGTTCTGTATTATTAATCATTGAATACTAATTTTATATCTGCATCATTTTTAAGAAACCAATGATCACAAATTGGATTTAACATCTGACGTTTGTTCCCAGCAATGCAAAGGCTGGCTGTCCAACATCATCAGTGCAGTGGTGTCTGAGGACTGGAGCTCCGTGGTTGGCTCCTGCAGTACGTCATCTTGGCAGCAGGCCTTGGCCGCAGCCATCACTCACACCTCCGGGGATGAGTTCTACCGCCTGTGTGGTGAGATACGAGATATTTAGATTGTAGTGGACATATTTTGAATTTGTATTGTTTGCAGAGCAATTGGGTGAACGTTTGGAGACGGAAGAGAAATCTGGATTGTCTCAAAATGCCCAGCTGTGTTACTTGTGTTCAGGAAATATTGAGAAGTTAGTTCAAAGCTGGACTAATGTTGGTGCTCCTTCAGACCCCTTGCAACTTCAGGTAAATTCAGTAGGAATGTACTGAAGACAGTAAGTGTACTCACTGATATTGCTCTGTGGGGTTTTAGGAGCTGGTCCAGGTGGCAGCACTGCTGCAGGCTGCTGCAAGGCAACAGGGTCGTCCCGCCCAGACGTCATTTGCATTAGCTCAGCTGATGACCAATTATGCTTTCCTCCTAGCGTCTCAAGGATCCTTCAGTAATGCACTCACTTATTTGGAGTCTGCACATGAGGTTTGTAAATTATTTTTTAATGTTTGAACTGGAATCTTTCTGTTGGATGTTGGATGTTTTGATGGGTGCTATCATATTAAGTGCTGATGGAAGACTTATTGATGCAGGAGGCAGCACTTGAGCTGAAAGACCGTCTGCAGCAAAGCCTTGGTCTGAGTGGCCCTGGCGTGCGTCAGCAGCAGGGGATGGTAGGTGGAGGACCTCGAGGAAGCCTTGCATCGCAGGGACGTCGCACCTCTGGACATTTATCGCACCCCACATACCCTCAGGTAAACCTTCTTATCCTAGCTACTACTTAGTAGGTAATGCTTACCGTGTTGTTGCTTTTTTAGCAGATGGCAGACCAAGCCTATGACTCTCCCTTGAGCTACAAGTCTCGCTCTCGGACTGTCAGTCAATCAAGCTATGATGCTCAACCCTACGGCAGTGTGCAATCTCAACCAGCTTTCAATACGTTTGCACCTGTGTCTGCCAGCCCGCAGCCACCATCATCCAGCCAGTACCCTCAGCCGTACATGCAGCCCTCATTCAACAACGCTCCCATCTCGACTCCTCCCACAAACACCAAGCCTTCAGGGTTGACTTCAGGTATGATTATGCTAAGCGCTTAAGTTATATTTTTCATTAATTTATATACCATTTATATTGTTGAAATGTTTTTGATAATTATTCAAATATTTGTTCTCAGGTCGCAAGTATGTTGCAGACCCCTCTGTACAGAGTAATGCTAGTCCTTACGGAGGCCAGTCTTACAACAGCCCTGGTTACGGAGCTCAGACAGGTCTTTATGGAAGCTCGCAGCCCATATCCCCCTTCATGCCTCAAACACAATCTCCAGCTCCAATGCCAACAATGTATAATCCTAGTGCAGTGATGGAAGAACCAACAAATACAGCCTACAACAACTACGGACAACCTGGTTCGTGAAACTGAGACAACAATCATTAAATAAATATTATTATTAAATAAAATATTAAATATTATTAAATACTGTACTTACTAAATTTGACATAAGCACTTTTTAACTAGTCAAGCATTGTGGTTGTGTTCTCTCACTTATAAACTTGGAGTCAATGAAAAGCAGAATATAACTAATTTACATGCCAATGTTTTTTGCATCATGACTTATTTGTGTCTTTTAGATCAATTCCCTTACGAGGTTAATAAAAATAAACCTTTTCCCTCAGAGACGACCTATGCAGCCCATAAGCCTATGAGACCACCAATAGAGAGCCAGCAAGCACCACCAGGCTGGAATGACCCACCTTCAATTGCTGCTTCAAGGGCACAGGTATTTGTACATTTGCTCTGGTATAGCATGTCAGTAATTTTTTTATTTGTAAACTACATGTAAATTACTTCCTGTAAGCAAGTTTTTTACTCTGTTATGTAGTAACAATTATTACAAATGCATGTTTTGATTATATAAAGCACTACTGTATTCTGCTTTATTCTTCCGATTCTTACATTTCTTGACCTCCTTATTTAAAATTTGCTTTTAGTGTAGGCATAATGAATGATCATTACATCTTTGATTGCTGTTAATTAAGTTAGCAAGATACTATGCCTGCTGTCAACACAAATGCACTATGCCATTTCTCTTTGCATGTTGATTCCTCTACAGTGTATAGTATTTCCATTTTTTGCTCGTTGTAATGTATGCTTTGCTGTTTGTACTTTCCAGCCTAAGCCAGAATTTGTGCCTCAGACCCCTATTACCCATCCAATGTTTGGATCAGTGCCTCAAGAACAAGCTCCTCCAAGTAGCACAGTATGTGTATTTTATTTATTTAATTTTTTTCTTATACTATACAACACAATGGACCTTATTCTTACAATGTTGTTCATTTTGATTTTCAGGGTGGCCAAGTGAACGGTGGGATGTATGGAGGTCCCCCAATGCCCCAGGTCTTCAACCAGCAGCAGCATCAACAACAACAGAACTATCCTGTCTCATTCAGCCCCCAGCAGCAGCAGCAGCAGTCGTACTTACAGCCCGCAGCAGCGCCCCCACCTGCCCCAGCAATCATTGCCGAGCCCCCTAAGCCGAAGCCTCCAATACCTGAGGGCTACGCTCACTTGCCTCAAATCTTCGATGAGCTCAGAGATCGCTGCTCAAATGCTGCAGGAAATCCGGTGAGTCTTCTTTATTTAAAATCCTTTTTAATTATTATAATGTTTAATACTTTCCTCAATATAATATGTTAATGTTGAAGATTGAAATTGTATAGTACATCCTTATTCATGATAATTAATTTTTTGTTTTCTCAATATTTTATAGCAAACAAGACGTAAACTGGAGGATGTTGCAAGGAAGCTGGAAACAATGTATGATGCTCTAAGAGAATATAAAGTAAGTAATGAAGTCTCCCAGTTTTATTGATATCTATCGCTTTTTCTTGAGTTAACTTCTTTCCACTCATAGTTGATTTATGTCAGTTACGTGCATTCCAATAGTATGGAAAGGTTAGGTTTAAAGTTTGAAATGTAAAGGCTAGAATATATTTGCTGTGATTACTTCTTCCGGTGATAGATTACAACTAACGTGAGATGTCTTGTTCTTCCAGCTCTCTGCAGCCACGCTTGACGGTCTGCACCAGATGACCCAGCTGATCCAGAGTGGGGACTACGCCTCGGGCCTGCAACTCCATACACAGATGGTGTCTGGGCCGGACTTCTCACAGATCTCCGCCTTCATGCCTGGCCTCAAAGTGTTGCTTCAAACCTCCCTCCAGCTCGGAGTCTACCTAAACTAACGGGCAGGAGTTCTTTCACCATCAGTAACTTAAATATTAATTTCTAAAACTTTTTATTTTATAAATTTATTTTTAGAATTGCACTATTCCATTGCTATTTTTTTTTTTTATACTGACCAAAGTAAAATTGATGAATGTTGAAATATGTAAATTTATGACTAGTTGTTGTCATGTATTTATTACATGATGTGAATGAGCTATATAATTAATGTCAAACCTATGTTTTTGTTTTGTTTTTTTGATGCGTGGTCAGTTGTTTATTTACTTACTTCATAATTCTTGCATAATTGTAATACATAGTTTAATAGCTCTGTTTTAATAGAGCAATAGGAAACATTTAATTTTATGGTTGTCATTTGTTAAAATGAGGGGATGTTTCTTCTATCACCTATTATATTAGTATAATATTAAATACCAAATTATTTGAATGTATCTTTAGAAAACAACAATTTGATTTAAAATAAATTGAGAGCTGTTGCAATCTTTTGCTGTTCTCTTTTTACTTTTATGAAATTGGGAGTTGATTGACATATTAATTTAATTGGGTGATAAAATATACTGCTTTTGTACTCATTATATTAATTATTACATACATGTGTAATTTCCCAAATTATGAAATATTATACAAGTTAATTAATAAGAATCCTGTTTGTTTATTTATTACATCCGTTAATTGTACTTATTTAAATTTGCTAGAAACTTTTGTTAGATAATTTTCCTGTTTAATGTTATACATTAAATAATCGGATATAAATTATGAAAAAGCGAATATAATAGTAATTAAAATATATTTATTATTATGTCTCTCTCCCGCCACCTCTCTTTTACTTTAATATATATATATTTAAAGAGTAAAACTGAGGATGGTCGAAGAAAAAGTTTCTTGTGTCAAGAGTATATATTATATATATCCACAGTAACCTAGCTCGATACTGATCCTGCAACAACTTTGAAATAAACATTTTCAAAGGGTAGTAATTTTACTTTGATAAAATTGTTTAATATAGATCAAGCTGTATATTTCTTTTGTGCTTGCATGCCTTGCATGGTATGTACGTTATACAGATGTGGGAGCATTTATAGGTAAAATATAAAACCTATGGATAGAAATATACATGCATTGAAACTTGCTACAAACTTTAATTTTAGAAATTTAATCCTAGAAAAGTTCAGAGAATATAATATTAAATTTATTATCTATTATGATGTCCGAGAAAATTTGAGGCATTTTGAAATAATCGTGCCCCTACAAAAGCGATATTGCCAGAGCCCAAGATCGTGTACATATAGTGATCTTGGCCAGAAGCAAATACTTCACATAATCGTCAATTAAATAATGAATTTTTTTTTTTAATTTTTACGGTATATAAGGGAGTATATCATCTGAATTAAATCAAATCTTACAAAACTCAGAGTAACAGAGTAGGCAACGTTGCAATCAGCTGGTGGCAACGATGCGATCAGCTTGTGTTTATGTGTTTGTTTACATTTTTCTTTACGGCAGATTTATGAACATTTATGCTCGAAATTTATGCATATGATACAAGAAATTACCATAGTATGTAGTTAAAGAAATAATAATAATCTTGTGTTAATCATATATCATACTGAACATACGCATATAATATGCAATATGTCTCTACCCAAGTTGTTGCACAAAGAAGTCGTAAGGAATGATGAGCCTGGAGCTCTTGAGGTCAGTAAAATATATTATGTGTATGCATATATGATAAATTATATACATGATCGTGCTAATTCGTGCATGTTCAGAATGAATGTAGTTGATACACGTATGTCTGTTATACGTTATACTGTACAGTACTACTAGTTAAATAGAGCCTGAGTTAAACTTTGACCCTCTATCCTCTATTAATTAATGTCCATATATGTATACTGTACAGTACTAACCCGTTAACCCATATCATGCATTTAGGCTGTAAATAAAGCTTAAAATACGAGCTTTTTCTAGAAGTCGCAAAACCAGTACATAACGCCCTCTCTGATTGGCCGTGACGTCACCATATGCAGCGCATATCCCCTCCATTTTCATACCGTGGCTCTGCCAGGAGAGTCAGGGTTAAAAGTTGCGACCATGGTTGCAACTTCGGGGTTGCGACTTGTGTTTAGGCACAAAACGAAAAGCTCGTAGTTTCAGCTTTTAAACCTAAAATACGAGCTTTTTCTAGAAGTCGCAAAACCAGTAACGCCCTCTCTGATTGGCCGTGACGTCACTGCGCCAAACCCCCTCCACTTACATACCCTGGCTCTGCAAGGGTTAAAAGTTGCGACTTTGGAGTTGCGACTTCTGTTTAGGCGCAAAACAAAAAGCTCGTATTTTCAGCATAAGAGTTCTTTGTTTCGGCTTATGACTTGTAATACGGCGCTCTGATTGGCCAGTCAGTTGGGCCGCAACCACCCCCACTGTCTGTACCCTGGCTCTGCCACTTGCGACTTATAACTTGAATGCAAAATGTAAGCTCGTATTTAGCCTCTCAAACCTTTAAATTCTTTAGACTAGAAGTACAGTAAGTAACAAATTAACACTGCCGTGGTATAATTTGAATTGATATATTTAGGAACTCTATTCATGGATCTGCAAAGAAACTTCCCTCGGAGATCCAGAACAGTTGGCAACTACACTCATTGAAGAGTGTGATTTCTATCTGAAAAATTCTGACAGAAAAGCAAGACTCCTTCTGGCTTCTTGTATGGCTCAAGTATTACGTCTCTCCATACCCAGCCAGCCATTCCCAAGTACAGAATGCCTTGAGGTAAAATTTCAGTGTTCAATTATTTATTTGTTGTATCCTGTTTAAACTGGCTACATTTAATGGTATCTGGTGTCAGTTAATGTGTGACAAAAATAAATATGGAACAGTAATTTCTTAATTAATTACTTACAGATAGCCCTACTATTCATCTTGGGCCAGCTAGCCCAGGGCCTTCAAAGTTTGGACATAGAAGAACGTGGCCTAGCTATAAATCTTCTACAGACCATTGCAAATATCAGAGCTTTCCGTCTTTGCTCTTTAATAGGCAAAGGTCAACAGCTACTGGCATCTCTTCTGTCTCTGATGATTCCAATTGCAGAGTAAGAAAAAATATGTCTTGTTATGTACTTCTTTGCTTTACTTTTTTTAATATGTGCAGACAAGCTGTGGTAATGGAACGGAGTTTGGTTTTACAACTAATAAAAGGCATCTTAGATGATCCTATATCTATGGTGGATCCTAAAGTTTTAATACCTCTTGCTGAAACTATTGTTACTGGACCTAAAACTAGCCTTGCAAGAGCTTTAACTGCAAGGGGTTCAGAGAAACATCTTGGAAAAACTATGAGTAAAGTATGTCTTAAAAATAAATAATTTAAGTGTTTTTAATAACAAAAAATAATCTTATTATTGTAGTTGCTTATTTGGCTACTCCAAAATGCCGAGTCCAAGGAAAAGGATGTTGTGGTACCTGATGCTCTACAAGGTCTAGGAGTGTACCATTTGGTCCGAGAGCTGTATGCAATCAGCCCCAAGCTGGTGCAGCCGGCATATCAAGAGCTTGGTGCCAGACTGAGGTCCTTGGATGTAGAAGAGAGGACTGAGTGCTTCAACATTGTGACCCAGATTTTAATCCTCGACAATGCCACCAAGACCCATCCTCTCTTCCATCACTTTCTTGATAGGTACGTCCGTACGTTCGTAGCTGATGATGGGGGATAAGTTATATACTTTTTTATTTTTATTTTCTATTACTGTTTCAATACTCCTAATGACTCTAGTCTATTTCGTATAGATTCTCTGATGTCAGCTTGTCTTTGCGGATGAGGTGCTTGCACGCGACTGGCCAGCTGCTGCAGGTGCACCCTCGCCTGCTGTCCGAAATGGTGGGAGTGCTGCACCAGCGAGCTACAGACACAGACAATGGGGTGCGCTGTGAGGTGGCCGCCATGTGTACTCTCATAATGCTCAAGGACGAGACGGCACTGGAGTTGCTGGGGATTCTAAAAACTCTTGCCACTGACAAAGAGGTAATACCACTCTACATTGCTTAGTTTAATAGAAGATCTTTGAAGTCATGCACCTTTTTTTTTTTTTAAGAAAACCTATAATGTAAAATGTAATATTTGAGAATCTTTAAATTAATGCTTGGCCAAATTTTGTTTTTGATTCATTTTTCTTTTAAAATATTATGATTTGTATTTTGAAGTTACCTAGATACATTACATATGTTTTTCCTTCATATATTGATATATGTATTAATAAACAGTGAATTACTGTAAATTATGTACTTTCAATAAAAGTGGTTTGCGATTTAATATATATATATCAGGGGCGGCTCGTGCCCCTTTTCCGTGGGGGTGCTGCCTGACATGGGACCCGCAGAACACCATGGGGGGGTTGGGGGGCGGAGCCCCCCAATGGCCCGCCGCAGGCGCGATTTTTTTTAAGGACACGCCCCTTTTTTAGGGTAAAATTATGACAAAATCATATAATAATGCTCTCAACAACGAAGCAGAAATTATCTAAAATCAAAAAATGCATGCATTTTATTTATAATTTGTCATGACATGCACTTATGCGAGCCCTTTTGAAATCGTGATTGAATGTTTCAAACTTAATATAATATCCAATTTTTAATTATTTTTTTTAATTCATAAGTCCTTTCACGTGGTAAGAAACATATATTTATATAAAAATAAATATTGTTTTAAGCCCTTTTTTTTAAATAATAGTGTCAATCAAACTGCATTCAAACTGCATTGTTAATATGAAACCTGAATGTCTGGTATAATTTTTACGCAATGTATATAATGAACATCAAATAAATCGATCATGGTATATACAATATGTACAAAATTAGGCAACAACCAGAATCTAATATAAATTTTTAAAGACAAAATTTAATAAAAAAATAAAAAATGAAATTTATATAAGAAAAAATTGCATTATTAAACATTATTTCAATATTATTAGTATTTATTTAATTGAGAAAAAAATAATCGTAATCCTGTTAAGGTAGAGATAACACGGATCAGCTGACCTAATGCTAAAAAAATCTCAGTCATGAAAATTACGAAAAAAAAAATAAAATAAAATGTTATCCTCTACATCGCCTATCAGGTATCCGGCATTTTCGGTGCAAGACATTTCGGTGTAAGGAATGTTCGGTGTAAGCGTTCGGTGTACGGAACTTTCGGTGTAAAGAGATCTTGGTGAAAGGAAGATTCGGTGCAAGGAATTTTCAGCGTAAGGAAAATTTGGTGCAACGTTAATAAAACTGTTAAATATAAAATAATGTAATTGTTTTTCAATTTATTAATACTTTTTCTATTTGAGGTCAGAATTAGAAGAACTAGAAGAACTTATGCTATATATATCAATAGTCAGTACATGTTGTCAATATACACCGAACGCTTACACCGAACATTCCTTACACCGAAATGTCTTACACCGAAAATTCCTAGAATCCCTCTCGAGCGGTATAACAGATCAAAGATCCCAATTTTTTTATTATTGTTTTATTTTTTTTTTTAGCCATGCAATATTTCTTTGATTACTATCGCATATTTGCTGCTAAATAATGTACTGCCGGTACACGCAAACCCGGGAAAATAAGCTATATATTTTTCTCATCCTGGAGCAGTATAGTTAACGACGTTTTCTTATATTTTGTATACTCGTACACTTTTACAACTTGTTTTTGTTTTATTGTTTTATTTTTATATTTGAATTTTCACATTAATGGTATAAAATGCTGTAGTGAATAATTAATAAATAAATAGCTCCCATGTATAATATATCGACTTGTTCCTGGTAAACTTATAATTTATAATAAAATACATGGGCGCGATTCACGAACGAATTAAGTTATCCAGCAGATTTCTCACTTAATTAATTCGATCGACGTTTAGTGCCATCGAGTTAGACTGGCGCTAACTGCGTGGTTAGTAAGAAACCTGTTGTTGTCGTTGTTCGAACGTGAGATCTCACGATTGTTTACATGCATGCACCACTTAATTTTCAAAAGACAAAAGTGTTGGTTCTTTTGGGACAGTCATATTTTTATTAAAGTAAAATAAAAGTGCTGGTCTTCATTCCTCAGATGCTTCAATATATTTAGTCAATCTTTGTTAGTATATTCACTGATGAATGTAATTAAAATTTTGTTAATCTGCTCAATGAAACCATATTACAGGAAAGGTTTTCGAAGTGTTGTTCAAAATTATTCCCGCATGTCAAATACCACAAGCTCATTGGTTCTGTTGAACCAATGAGCTTGCGGGTACTGCCGATCGCACAGTCCCCGATCGCTCCAAAATCACACGGCTTGAGTGGGAGTTGAAGAGGAGGAGAATGAGGGTGGGAACACTGCTTTGGGCTACTGCTAGTAGTGGCAGTACCTTCCGCTGGGCAGCGCTGAGGGAATAAATTTACGCGGCAGCGGCAAAAATTTCATGATTTTAAATGTTAGAACTGATAAAAATTTGAGTCTACGTCAAAAGAACGAAAAATAAAAGAACGAAAACAATTTATACGAAAGGCATTACACCGAAAACAAAAAGGACGAAAGTAATTTAAAACGAAAACATTTTAAACGAAAATATAATTAACCGAAATGAAAAATGTGCGAATGTATTTATAACGAAACTTAAAAAACACGAAAGCATTTACAGCGAAAACATTTTAGCCGAATTCAATAATCACGAAAACCATGTGGCCGATGGTTATTTGAACGAATTGGAAAACATCGAAAGTAAATTAGAACGAAAACATTTAAAACGAAATATAAAATTCACGAAAACCATTTGGCCGAAAGTTATTTGAACGAAAACATTTTAGACGAATCAAAAAATAACGAAAACAATTTGACCGAAAGTTTTTTTGAACGAAAACATTTAAGACGAATCAAAAAAGAACGAAAACAATTTGACCGACAGTTATTTGAACGAAAACATTTAAAACGAATGGAAAAATCACGAATACAATTTGAACGAATGCTATTTTGAACCGAAATAAAAAACACGATGAAGAAAAATATTAATAAAAAAATATAACTACATTTAAACCAAATAAATAAAAAATAAATTGTAAATTAAAACGAATGCAATAAAGAAGCTATTATACAGACTGAGCCAGAAATGGTGTTTCGAACCCATGCTAAATTTTCTATCAACTTAATTTAACATAGATATATCCCATAAGGAAGAAATGAAAATCGTGAATCCACCCCTAAAAAGGAAGGAAATATTAATTTTAAAAATTGTTTAACACAAACATGTCAAAAAACTTAGAACCCTTGGCGTTACGTATGCCAATTAAGTTTCAAATTTCTAGCTCAAATTAAGTTATGACCTGCCCAAATTTTAGCATGGGTTAATCGGAACACCATTTCTGGCTCGATCAGTCTGTATAATAGCTTCTTTATTGCATTCGTTTTAATTTACAATTTATTTTTGGTTTAAATGTTGCTATAATTTTTTATTAATTAATATTTTTCTTAATCGGTGTTTTTTATTTCGGTTCAATAGCGTTCGTTCTAATTGTATTTGTGATTTTCCCATTCGTTTTAAATGTTTTCGTTCAAATAACTGTCGGTCAAATTGTTTTCGTTCTTTTTTGATTCGTCTTAAATGTTTTCGTTCAAATAACTGTCGGTCAAATTGTTTTCGTTCTTTTTTGATTCGTCTTAAATGTTTTCGTTCAGAAAACTTTCGGTCAAATTGTTTTCGTTATTTTTTGATTCGTCTAAAATGTTTTCGTTCAAATAACTTTTCAGTCAAATTGTTTTCGTGGTTTATGTATTCGTCTTAAATGTTTTCGTTCAAATAACTTTCGGTCAAATTGTTTTCGTGCTTTTTGAATTCGTAATAAAATAATTTCGTTCTAATTTACTTTCGTCCTTTTTAATTTCGGTCAAATTAATTTGGTACAAATTGTTTTCGTGATTTTTGTTCTCGTTATTATTTTGTTTCGTGTTAATTTAATTTCGTGGTAAATGATTTCGTTTACATTTGTTTTCGATGTAATTGTTTTCGGGATAAAGTCAGTCGTTGATAATGCTTTCGTGATCTTTGTTTTCGTTGTTTTGACGTGATACCAAAAATTTGCTGGAAAGTTCAAAAGAATTATAGGATTATTTGATATTTCTAATTGTGTGTTTGTTCCCAAAATTTCTGGGGGGGCTGCAGTACCGCAGTACTATAGTACGAGCCGCCCCTGAATTATATATATATATATATATATATATATATATATATATATATATATATTTATAGATTTAAGGATATTGCTGTCAAATGGATAAAATGGAGGAACTAAGCAGACTACTACATTATTTTGATCATTTATAGTTTTCTTAAAATATCTGCAATCCACAGTGAAATATATGTATATTTTTTTCTAATTAAAAATGTTTGAACTATTGTTATTATCACAGTGGGAATGTTACTAATTACGATGCATTTTAATTTCAGTGCCAGTTACAAGTAGAAGCTGTAAAAGGAATGGCAAGAGTGTATAAAAAATATTTAACAAAACACTCAGATCTCACAAAGTCTCAAAAAGATGCAGCATATTTGATTTACAACACTCTAATGTGTCATTTCTTCCAAGACTCAACATTGATTTCAAAGTAAGATTGATGTTTAAAATTTTTAATCATAGAAGCAATGAAGTATAAATCTGGGTATACAAGTTATTTATTTTTTGTTTCAGGCATGTCTCTGAAAGGATTTTGTATTCATTTTTACTGCCAAGTAATTTGTCTATCACTAAGCGCATGGAGAGGCTATTATTTTTCTTAGCTGGAGCTGATTCTGAAACCATGGAAGCTTTTCAAAACATGCATGCTGACCAAAAACGGTAAGTCAATAAAAAAATATATATAAAAAAAAATCCACAAGATTTGCTTTCTGTATAAAATTTGTGGTTTATTTCTTTGAAGTAATTTACTCTGGAGATTCAAATATTCATCAATAAAACCTGATATAGAGACACTAACACTTACTAACAGAAAAAAATTGTATCAAAGTAAATTCTTGCGAACAGAAATAAAATACATATATATCGTCATGGTAGCGTCTAATTCGACAATCTCAAATTGGAAGAATTTGCATACATTGTCATTGTAATTTTTATATGTTACTGGAAAATAAATTAAGATTGGCAAAATGTACAATATGTATGTATGCAGTAGGTTATTATTTTTTTCTATTTGAGTACTATTTTGTTTTTGTTTGTGCTCTTCAGCCGCCGTAATGTTCTCTTGAAATGGCTCTTGCTGCCTCCTGAAAGCAAGAAACATGCCATTGTAGCCACCACCACCCCTGACATGAGGTCCTGTATTCCTGATCTATTGGAGCGTCATTGGAGCTTGAACGCTCTGTCCACTGTTACTGAACTCAACAACAGTTTGCTTGTCTCGCTAACTAGCTTGTTGCAAGCAGAACACACTGAAGTGGAAATGGATATGATAACTGTAAATACATTGACCCCACGTTAATTTTTTTCAGTATTGTTACTTTCATTGTTTTATTCACAGGAGGATGTTCTTGATACTGTTACATTATTATATTCTGAGAATGCAGTAGAAATATATAAGCTCAGACAATTCATGTATAGCTTATATAAAGGCTTGATAACAAGAGAAAGTTTACAGGTAATGAAGAAAGAGAAAAGTTTGAATGCTTTTATTTCATATCTTATTTTTTTCCATTTAGATATTACTGCAGATAATAAAGCAATGTATACAAAATCCTTCAGCATCTGAAAGCTATGGACTGAATCCAGAAACAGTCTGTGATAAAATGGTCCTTGTTGTGAGGGTAAGTCTTGGACGTTGATTCACAAGTGGCTGCTTTAACTTTGTTCTTGTTAGGCATTGGCTGAACCATACGGAGAGTTGCTGTTCAGTCAGCACATCCTCCAGCCCCTGCTAGACCTCATCTCTGAAGATGACTCAGATGCTGCGGCTGCTGTCTTGAGCATCCTAACATCCCTGGGAGAAGACAAACCTCTTGGTAAGACTGGATGCATGACGTGAATCAAATCACTGGTTAGCAGTACAAATTGTTCTACTGTATTGTTGTTATATTTTTTATAATTAATTAATTTTATTTACAATTTAAAAATAATTTAGACAGTATGATAATGTGTGTGTTCAGAAAGTTTTAGTATAATATTTACAGTTGTACTAGGTTTTCTACTTTATTTATTTATTTATTTATTTATTTATTTATTTATTTATTTATTTATTTATTTATTTATTTATTTATTTATTTATTTATTTATTTATTTATTTATTTATTTATTTATATATTTATTTATTTATTTATTTATTTATTTATTTATTTATTCATTCATTTAATTCATTTAATTCATTTAATTCATTCATTCATTCATTCATTCATTCATTCATTCATTCATTCATTCATTCATTCATTCATTCATTCATTCATTCATTCATTCATTCATTTATTCCAGAGAGTTGCCACGTAGAGCTGGCACGGGATGTTAGCATCATGTGTGAAGAGCGCCTCTTCAGCAAGCCAAGCTCTGGTCTGTCCCCGAGCTTCATCAGAGAGGTTGTACGCTTTGTGCACACCAACTTGGCCTCGAGGGCCCAGCCAACTCTCGTCAACATGTTCCAGGTAGTTGTCTGAAATTTCTCACTAAATCTGTCAACAGCAGTAGGCTAAGAGGGCTGCCCGTGAAATTGCTCTACTTCACTTTTCTTATCTAATGCTGTTTGTTTTAGCACTTGATGCACTAAATTATGAAGCCTAATGAGTCAAATTTTAACTCACCAATAATTTTTTACTGTAATTTCCGTAGCTGACAAAAATTAAGCTTGACGAACTGCCAGTATCATATCGCTCACCCTTCATTTCCCTGCTCGGACACTTGGCTGCAATGTTGCCGGCTGAGCAACGTCCTCAACTTAAGGCCACCATCTCTCGCAAGGTTTGTTGCAAGCTTTCCGTTCTCGAGATGTCCTCTTTTATTCACACATTCACAGGTAGTGAAGGAGCTTCTGATGCGCTCCTGTTCGTCGGAAAGTAATGTGAATACAACCAAGTTTTGGTTCCCAGATATTGAGCTCTCGACTGATGTATTTTGCAAGGCAAGTACTGTATTTAAATTATGAATAAATTTCTTCATTTAAAACAGCATTAACTTATAATTAACTTGTAGCTGCAAATCTGTTTTGTAAATTTTTCAAGTATATATTATATAATATTAATATTCTCCTGTCTATATATTATAGTACCTATATTCGTCTTTAATAAAGTTGCTACACTACTGTATAACTGCATGTACTCTACTGTGTGTATAAGGCTATAAGGTGTAGTAAATATGAGGAACAAAATATTTAACAAAAGTGTCTAGCACTCATGACTTGATGACCTTGTAATATACTTCCGTGACGAGTGTGTATTATTTATTTATTTATTTATTTATTTATTTATTTATTTATTTATTTATTTATTTATTTATTTATTTATTTATTTATTTATTTATTTATTTATTCATTCATGTACTTATTTTTTATGAAGATCCAAGGGTTACGTACAATGGCTCGCTGGGTTCTAAATGCTCAAAATGAAGACCTGACGACTATTGGCAACACTTTACGTATGATGGATGCTTTTCTGACTCACAAAGGAGATCTTCTGGATGAAGGAACTCTTAGGTAATATTTATAAAGAAACATGTGGTGTAAAATCATTAATAATTGTTGATTTTTCTTTACAGTGACAATGAAAAGGCTGTTATAAGATTAGAGGCTGGAGTAGGCATTTTGAAGATTTGTCGCATTAAAGATGCCTTAAAACAGTTAACACCAAGCCAGATACAAAACCTGTGCCAAATTGTCATGGTAAGATGTGTTTTATTTATTTATTTATTTATTTATTTATTTATTTATTTATTTATTTATTTATTTATTTATTTATTTATTTATTTATTTATTTATTTATTTATTTATTTATTTATTTAAGAAATTTATTAAAATTTTGAGACTGTATGGAACTTATATATAATACAGTATTTTAATTTTGATGTTCATTGAAAATACTGCATTACTTGAATTACCAGCTAGTGCATTTTCCAGAGCAGTTTGCCTTTGGTTTAAAAAAAGGTACTTGCCAAATTATAAACTTCTGGCTCATTGCAGGATGATGAGCCATATGTTCGAGAGAGGTTTGCAGCCAAGCTCAGCAAAGGTTTGTGCCACAAGGAGCCGTTCTGCTTACCAGTGCTGTTTGTGTCTATTCTTGCCCTCGGAGTGCTTGATCCCGACTCCCGGCTGCAGCAGAAAGCAATACACTACATTGAGGGCTACTTCTACTGCAAAAGTTAGTACCTTACTCATTTTTGTCACTCAATATATTGATAATTTTAAATGGTATTCAACAATTTTGTAATAATTTTCTTTTCTCCTACAAAATTATTGCAAAATTTAAGTTATTTTTAATTTCAACCAGCTCTATGGTGTAGTGGTTAGTGGTTAGAGCGCCTGACTCTTGTTCGAGAGGTCCCCGGTTCAAATCCCGAAAACAACACTTTTCTTGACTTGCGATGGGTATGACTGACTCTAGATGATGGAGTTGGGAGGAGGAACCTGTCTATACTCCGCTGGGGGGTGATTAAGACTGCGGAATGTTGTACAAACAACTTACATGTCCCACTGAGAAACAGTACTTAAGTGTCTGGTGTCTGGCGTGCAGACTGGGTATTAGGAGCCTCAAAGAGCACTGTGAACAATGTTGAAAAACAAGTTTTGCCATTGGTAACCAACAAATTTCATAGCCGTAATGGATTATTTAAAAAGTCAAAGTAACCATCAGGTTTCAAATTGTATATCTGTAGCATCTCAGTCTCATGCCAGCCTTCTGTGTTCCAGGCAGTAGTATCAGTTGTCCTGAGCTGTGCGTCTTGTGGGTTGTACCTCTGCTTGCTGCGGCCCCCTGCTCCTGGGTATTGCCTGCATACCAGGGCAGTGCTGCTGGTTGGCCGGTGGGTCATGTGTCGGCACTACACCGTGTGAGGCTGGCTCTGTGGAGCATCTTGCAGCCCGTGATCCTGCCCCAGCCGAGACCAGCCGTCGCCAAGTTGGAGGAACTGCTCCAGAAGGTCAAGAATTGCGAGGATTTAATGCCCTCAGACACCTTCAGCAACCAGGTGAGGCAAAAACCAACTACAGGAACTCCATTTTTTTTAATATTTGTACTGGTGGTGAAGCACTTTTTTTTTTCTTTTTGTATTGAAAGTGGGCGAGAGAGAAAAAAGAGACTGCATTTGTAAATATTTTGTCATATGTATTAATTAAGGATTATTGTCACTAGTGTAATTATTTTTTTATTGTAAAAAAATATAAAATTTAGATCAAAACATAGAGAACAAAATGACTGTTCACTTTCTGAAGTAAAAAAAAAGTAATTATTCAGTCTACTTTTTGAGATATTAATTTTTTTAGTTGAAAAAGATGCTGATTTGACTTGATTTGAAAATGGTCACCAGATTTCCAATGATATTCTTACTATTTATATCCTTAGTATCTCAAAAACTAGACTGACTTTTGCTTCATTTTTTTTTTTTTTTTTTTTTTTTTGCTAAAAATTCATGTTATAATGTAAGGAAGGTTTACTATAACTTTCAGAGTGATTCAGTATCTCCTAAGACCAGTGACAATAACCCTTATTAATTGAGCTCCAATCGACTATTGATTTGTTATGAAAAAACAAACTAAGGGGTGTTATTTATTTTAAAAGATGGTATCCTTCTCAGCAAATCTTTTGCTATTATTCATGTTCCTATCTTCTTTAAAAATAAATAATTGAGCGAAGATTTAATGTTGAATGTTGGGGTCAGGACAATGGGATAGCTTTTAAAATTTCCTGATTTTTTTTTTTAATTTCTTGAAGTTATTCTGTTTTAAGCACGTTTTCAAATTATTTATGGTTATTGTACTTATTTGTTATTAGATTACCTTTGAAATGTATGAGAAATTAATGGTATCAGTGAATGAACTTTACTCTCAATTATATAATTATGCAACAAAAACTAATTTGATGTTGATTGTCCAACCAAACAAATTTTCAAGAAAAATAAATTGTACAATTAATTTTTTGGTTTTGTTTTACAGAGACTATGGACAACAGTTGATTTAGCAACAACTTTGATTGATAATCAGAAGAAGTCACTATCTGTTCTTAGAAAAAATGCACTGCCAGAAGTTTCTCCAATATTAGAACCATTGCCATATAATTTATTGAAGCCAAACAAGGATCCAAGTTTTTATAATGGAGCGAATTATGTTAACTTTTTATTCAGTCAAGTTCCACAGCTCCCAAATTCAAACAAGAGTGACGACAGACTTGATGAGGTAAGAAAGACATGATAACTAATAACTTGAGTATCATGCATAAATTGACATGGCATAATATTCATGCATCGTTCCAGTCTTCTGAAACACCACTTCATGATTGTTTCAAAAGACTTGGGCACTTGATAGCAGACATTTTTTTATTTGTGTTACGTGATTTTTTTAGTCAAATTTGCTAATTACTAATTGTGTTTGTTATATACGGCTAATTGTAAGCTAGCTGTGTATAACTCAATGTCCTAATATCAACTTTGATGTATGGGTCGGAGGCTTGGGTGTGCCAAGCTAAGCATAGGAGTAAACTAAATGCAGTTGGTATGAGTTTCTTAAGGAATAAGTGTAATAAAACTATAGGCTAGATGGCTATAGATAGAGTAAGAAATACATGGGTGATGCAGAAGTGTAGAGTGAAAGAAAGCATAACTATGTACAAAGTATGAATGTAGTACATATATTTTTATATGCTTCGGTGGTTTGGAATTTTGAGAGAATGGATGAGGAACGAATCGCAAAACAAGTATTTAAAGGAAGAGTAGAAGGAAAAAAAGGGTTAGGTAGACCAACAAAGGTTTGGCTGGAGATGATTGTAGGATGTTTGAAGAAATAAAAAGGCGTGTCAGAAATACTTTGTGTAATAGAGAGTGTAGAAGTCAAAAGAGTATCATGAGTGTATTTGAAGCAAGTAGAGTATGTAAGAATAGACTACAGCGGAGGTCTATCTGTGGACAGCTGAGGTAAAAATGCTGCTGGCTTACCCCGGATATCATGGAGTCATGTTATGTATCTTTGCAGACTCAAGCTGACTCTGCAGATGAGGAAGAGGAGGAGGATGGAGAGAGTAAATTGTGGACAACTCCCAATTTTATTGAGTCTCCGGGAACGTCAGCATTGCCACACACCACTTAAATAATCAAGTATTTAATATAATGAAATAGTCATAAGTGTCAAAATCTCTCAATGCAATGTCGTTGCTGGATTTTAATGTGCCAAAAAAACGTTTTGATTTGTATTTAATTAAATTTTATTATGATAAGTTTGCTTTTATTATTTTATAAAAAATTATACTATTTTAATTATGTATTGTGTATAAATAAAGTTATTATAAGTTAATAATAACTTTAATATAACATTGTGACTTATTTTTTCTCTCTCAATCCCATTACACTAATTATTTCAGGGACCGGATGCACGCGTTTTTTTCGTGCATCCGAGATGCGCATCCGGATGCAAATTAATTTTTCGTGCATCCATGGATGCGCATCCGGATGCAAATTTATTTTTCATGCATCTGGGATGTGCATCCGGATGCAAATTTATTTTCCATGCATCTGGGATGCGCATCCGGATGCATTAATTTTTTCCCGTGCATCTGGGATGCACGGATGCGGATGCAAGCCTATTTTTGCGCATCCGTGTGCATCTTGCATCTGCATCCGCATCCGATCTTTGGTTTTTATAATACACTTTGTTTCTTGCAATTTTAAATGACAAGTGGCAAATAAATGTTAAAAAAATACCTGGTGTTAAAGATTTATTTAGAGGCGCCATTAGCAAAAAACCTGATAAAAAAAAAGAGAAAAAAAAGTGTTAAGGGTTAACGCCACCAATGTTAAAAAAAATCCCTCTCACAAAAATTCTGAAAAAAATTTAAAATGTTCTCCTCTACACCCCCTATCAGTAGCTAAAATATCAGGTATACAAATACGATCTAGTTTTTGAGTTATGAATTTTTAAAGTTGACCAATTTAACATGGGAGTTTCATTTCTCCATGTTAAAGTAGTCAACTTTAAAAATTTATAACTAAAAAACTAGATCGTATTTGTATACCTGATATTTTAGGTACTGATAGGGGGTATAGAGGAGAACATTTTAAATTTTTTTCAGAATTTTTGTGAGAGGAATTTTTTTTAACATTGGTGGCGTTACCTTTCCCTTAAATGGATGCAAATTTATTTTTCGTGCATCCGTGGATGCGCATCCGGATGCAAATTTATTTTTCATGTATCTGGGATGCGCATCCGGATGCATTCATTTTTTCCCGTGCATCTGGGATGCGCATCCGGATGCATTCATTTTTCCCTGTGCATCTGGGATGCACGGATGCGGATGCAAGCCCATTTTTGCGCATCCGTGTACATCTTGCATCCGCATCCGATCCCTGAATTATTTGTATCACCTTAAATTAAGGTAGAGATAACGCCGAACAGCTGTTCGACGTAATCCCCTTTGATTAACATGTACGTAAACCTCGGCAAATTGACAAAAATTCTGAAATTTTTTTGAGAGGCAGATATTAGTGCCTAAAAGCCATAGAAATAATTTCAAAACAATTTAACAAGCCGATTTTTTTTAATTTTTTTTTTTTTTTTAATTTTCAGCATAGGGCTTATTTCCCATATATGGAGAGACAAATTAAGAACCTTAATTTTAAAAAATCGGCTCGTTAAATTGTTTTGAAACATTTTCTATGGCTTTTAGGCACTAATATCTGCCTCTCAAAAAAATTTCAGAATTTTTGTCAATTTGCTAAGGTTTACATATTAAGGTAGAGATAATACGGATCAGCTAAATGCTAAAAAAATCCCATTCATAAAAATTATGAAAAAAATTTAAAATGTTCTCCTCTACATCCCCTATCAGTAGGTAAAATATCAGGTATACAAAAACGAGCTAGTTTTCGAGCTATGAATTTTTAAAGTTGACTAATTTAACATGGAAGTTCCATTTCTCCATGTTAAATTAGTCAACTTTAAAAATTAATAACTCGAAAACTAGCTCGTTTTTGTATACCTGATATTTTACCTACTGATAGAAGGGGATAGCTATATGTAGAGGAGAACATTTTAAATTTTGTTCATAATTTTTATGAATGGGATTTTTTTAAGCATTGGGCCAGCTGATTCGTATTATCTCTACCTTAATCAAAGGGGATTACGTCGAACGACAGCTGCAGTTCGACGTTATCTCTACCTTAACTTTACATGAACACATATATTGCAAGCACAATTATTATTATATACATATAGGCCAAACCCACGTGACGTCACTGATATGTGCCACTGATATGATATGATATGTGACATATTGTACTGCACTTTACAGGAACCTGCTGCACCATATTGTTGTGTTGCATCAGCATTCAGCAGTGTGTAAGGGAAAAAATATAAAAAAAAATTAATTACAAACTATTACATTTATATCGTTTCAATATATATCATCTGCTAGTTTACCAAGAATACATAAGCTACATTTTTGTGTCCTTAAATAATTTAACCTGGCAATTCAAAGTCAATTTTTCTATTTTTTCAATGTTTTAGAGCCTATAATAGTTTTTGACAATATAGGAGGGAAAGTGACTAGCTAGGGGAGGTAAAAAGCTGAGCATTATCCTGTAAGTAGGCAACCCAACCAATCTCGTGGCGTTGCCCTATATATATAATATCTTCAACTATTTTCTTTTTCCTAAATTAATTTTCTATTGTATTATTCTTATAGTGCAATGGGATTGAGACGAAAAATAGTCACAATTTAATTATGTTCTTACACTTATTACTATCAGATTCAAAAATGTGTACTCCTAAATAGCATAAAAGTCCCATAAATAAGACAGGGGGGGGGGTATGACACAATTTTGGTTCTGATAGTAATTATATTTATTGTGTCAGATTCTTTTTCAGCAATTTTTTAATAATAATTATAGAGCAATGAATTGGGTTTATGTATAAAATAATTGACTTTGTTTCAATATTTAAACATGTAAATGTTAAAAACACAGCAGCTAGTTTACATATTAATTAAAGTTGATACATTGAAAGTACAAAATTTGCTTTTATTATAATTTTGACACAAGAATTATTTAAGTGGAAATGATTGAATAAAAAATTATATGAAAAGTTGAATAAAAGAACTTATTTGCTCATTAACTTATTAAGATAACTTAAGGGTAAGGTAACGCCACCAATGTTAAAAAAAATCCCTCTCACAAAAATTCTGAAAAAAATTTAAAATGTTATCCTCTACACCCCCTATCAGTAGCTAAAATATCAGGTATACAAATACGATCTAGTTTTTGGTTTTTGAGTTATGAATTTTTAAAGTTGACCAATTTAACATGGGAGTTTCATTTCTCCATGTTAAAGTAGTCAACTTTAAAAATTTATAACTCAAAAACTAGATCGTATTTGTATACCTGATATTTTAGGTACTGATAGGGGGTATAGAGGAGAACATTTTAAATTTTTTTCAGAATTTTTGTGAGAGGGATTTTTTTTAACATTGGTGGCGTTATCTTACCCTTAATTAACATTAATTTATAATAAAAAATGCTTATTTATTATATTTATTTATTATGCTTAGCTCTCATTATTTACAATGCTTTTAAAGCTGGAAAATACAGTTTGCTATAAAGCTGTGATGAATAAATGATATATGTTTCATTAGTAAATTAATTATAAAACTTTCTTAATTAATTAGCAAACATTAATTAGAGAGATCGAGGAACGCGAGCGTTTAAGATTTTTTTTTATTATTATATATAAAATTCAATCATTTCAAGTAATTTGTTGAAGATGTACAGTTGCAGTAAAAATTAATTAGTGCTATACTAGCTGGGTGCATGCGCTGTCTCATTCATCTTTATGACTATAATAGCTAACTCCATTGCCAGATTTTTTTTATATAAATGCATGATGGATTTATTTTAGCACGAAAAATGTACAACTTACTTTATATTAACAGTACAAAATCCAGAACAAAGAAATTAAAAATAATTTTCTTCTTTATACAATTAAGCATATAAACTCAATTAAGCAATTTTTTAATAGCGTTCCCTTGTTAATTAATGTGCAATGTATATACATATATTATATAATTATTAAAATATATACAATAAAAACTCGTTAATACGCAACTTGTTAGGTAAAACTCGATTTTGAGTGAAGGAGATTTTGAGGTCCCATAAAAAATAATTATAATTAGGCATTGCATGTATATATATATATATATATATATATATATAGGAAAACTCGATATATAATTTATAGGTTAATTAAACCTATTTTCCTGGATTATCTTAATTACTTTGCGTAATAACACAATTAAATTTTTATTGTATGTGTGTATAATAATTATATATTATATAAGCACTGTGTATATTTAAATTACTGCTTCAAACCTGCAATAAAATCTCATTTCGGCTTTTGGTTAAACCACGCGCGATGCTCTAAACTAGTTCTGGTCAAATGAAAAGACTCCAAAGCCGAAGTAAAAGTCTTCATCGGCTTTGGAGCATTTTGGCCAGAACTATATATAGTTTGGAGCATCGTGGTTTGATTGAGTAGAGCTTAATTAAGAATGTAAAATAATACTAATAGTGATTTTTTTTTTTATTTTGTTAACACAGATATTCATCAAGATCTTGAAGAACAATAATGTATGTAATTTCTGTAGCGGCCGATAGGGTACTAAAACCCTGGCTGGTACAACATTGTGTAAATATTTACTAAAATAAAAAAAAAAAAAAAAATCCAAAGCCGAAATTTGAATTCATATATTTCGGGTTTGGAGCATTCCGCGATGTTCGATTCAATATAGTTCTCCGCATTTTTTTCGGCCTTGGGCCGAATTCGATCGGCTTTGGGTGCCAACATATATTTATTAATGATGATAATATATTGCCTGCTCTAATACTGCATGAGTATATAATGTACGTATATATTATATATACATGACAGTACGTGAATTAATTTTAAAATAGCAATAAAATGTAGTGCAATAAATTTTTTAAAACTGATTAATTATTATGATACTTCGATCATGCATGAAGTTTATTTTATGCAGATATATATATATGTATATATATATATATATATATATATACATATAACAATCAGGTACACGGAATCCCCCCCCTCCCCCACACACACACCCCTCCCCCCTTCTTTCCTTCGATCCCCCTAAAAATTTAGAGAATTCTTGATCGTCTTCCCTATATTATATATCTCTTTCACCGGTTGTGTTAACATGTCAAGATGATCGAAGATTGGAATTTCGGAAGTATTATAAATAATATAAAAAAAAACTGCCTAATAATAATTAATCAGATTCGAAGAAGTAAAAAATTCCTAATTTTGGGGCTTATGGCTCTCAGATTTTTCTACGTTAATTCTTGCTTAAATTCATGTAAATGTATCATTTTATAAGAAAAAAGAATTATAAATAAGAATCTATAGACAAATAAGAATCTATAGACAAATAAGAAAATCTAGTCATAAAATATTTTATTAAAAATTGATTCGCCGATACATACTGTATATAATATATTATATACAAAGCAATTATAAGCTGATCAAACAATTTTAATTAAATTAATTATGTATTTATGAAAAAAATATAACAAATAAAAAAAAAATGTGAATTAAAAAAAAAAAAAAAACTTTATTATTCCATAAAATAAATTATGTATAAATATTATAAAAAATATAATCATATACATGCAGAAGCTATAATACATAATATAAAGAGAATTCACATTGAAGAAATTCAGATTTTTTTTTTTTTTTTCATTATTATTATAAAACTGTTAACACTTTATCACACAAATGGTACTTACAATTTTAAGTACTTGATTTTTCATTAGTTAATCATAAGTGTGATATTTAAAAAATTACTGTGAGATCATGTTCCTATTTATCACCTACTTGAGTTTGTCGCAATATAATAGTTGAAAATGAGCTGATAACGCGCCCACCGAGATGCCGCGTTTGATCTTCACAATAAAAGATTAAAACGCATCATGCTGACCGTCAGCTAAAAGGCGTGCCCTAAAAAAATACTTGATAGCTGGGACAGACGTCGACACCTCTATATCGGCACGCATTTAAAGAGTATAGAAATGTTTTTTTTTTTTTCCTCTCTCCATTTGAGTCGAAGTCGCGCTAGTCTGGCTTCTATATCCATACAAGAATCAATAATAAAACTTTCCGTAAATTTTCTTCCACCATATTTATAATATATATATAATATATGTGAAAAAAAAGGAAATATATAGTTGTTTTTTTAAATAAACTTATATATCTGTTCACTCATTAAGTCAATATATTGTGGCATCATGAGATTTTTTATTTTTTTTTTCCCCCGAGAGACCATGCAGTATACTATAGCTGATAATTTTACTTTTTGAATGAGAAAATAAACAGAAATTGATTGCAATTAACAAAATTAATGTATTTAATGTACACTTAGAGCTCTATATTATATATATAATATGGCTATCTCTCGATCACATCATCAATTACCTACAATTTTTGTTAAGCAGCATGATGATATATGGTAGAATAAAATTAATTCTTCCTCTGCAATGCATGATCGAGCAAATCCTCCGAATTTATTTTTGCCCTATTCATTTTTTAATAGCAATAATAGTTTTTAACATTTGTGCATTTACTATCTACGAACTGAATTTTACGCGAAAACGCTGAATAAAATCAGAAAAAAATATAAATAATACATTTATCGAGTTTTCTCCCAAACGTTACATCTACTTTTTAGAGGTAGAATATCATGTTAATCTGTTATAGTTCTTTTCTTCTATGATCTTACTAATATACCAAAGCCATGCATTTATATATATAAATATATTATTATATATATAATATTAAATATATATATATATATATATATATATATATATATATATATATATATATATATATATATATATATATATAATATATATACTAGCTATGATTAAAACTGTCTCTCAAGGTAAAATTGATGAAACTAACGTTCCCCGATCACGAGTTTACGTTTACTGTATAATTTTATGTAAAATTTCGAAGTATATCCTATGAATAAACAATTGTAAAAAAAAGTTGTGAAGCGATATTACAGAAAATTGAGGTTTTTAATAATATTGACACTTTTTCACAAACTAAAAAGTTGCAAAAATTATATAGTCAGAAATTGCAAAAATAATATTTTGGGAAATTGTTGCAAAAATAACCCAGGTCATTAAAATAAATAAATAAACTCAGTCATATGGGTGCTCGATCGCTCTCACATTCATGGAGTGTTTTTTACTTGGTAGAAATTAAGTGTAAAAGTTTGATAAAAATTTGATACTTTGGTATATATATGCTGTGTACAATTGATATTATTATATTTATAAGTGAAAATATTATAACACATTACTAGACTAATATTAAGTAGTAGGTGTGTTGTTCTTATTGTAATTATGCCATGAAAACAAATTGTAATGATCGAGTAATTGAGTATAATAATAATATAATTGAATAACAACTCGTTATATATTGAATAAACAAAATTTTGTTCTTTAAATTTAATTGTTTTTTATTTATAACTTCCAAATCAAATTATTTACTAAAAATAATTAACTGTTATGTTTAATGAAAAATTTATTAATTGTTGCAAAAAATTATATTATTATTAATTTGCATAATTTTTAAATTAAAGACAGCTTCCAGATTTAAAATTGTTTTACACTCAATAAAAATATCACTTTTAAGACAGCTATCTATAATGAAAAATGAAATCGAAAAATAATTGAATAAGTGAAAAATAATTTATTTTATCATTCCATCGCACTTAGCTTTACCCCTTCCAATATTTCAACGCGAAAATCGGTAAGATCAAATACAAAGTGAGAAACATTTAAAAACACTTACGATCGATAAAGATAATTATTCTTTCAACGTCAAAAAATTATGATATTTTTTTTAGCCAATCCACGCAATTCATGTCGCAAGTGACAGCGGTAATAGATTTCAAGTGCTGATAAGGTAAGAGGGTATAAAACGCTTCTGGCTGTCACTGACCATCAGAGATTGAAGTGTCAAAAATCAATTTGCTAAAAGTTGAGGATCTGAAAGCAGAGCTCTAAAAATGCATGGTAAGTACAGATCGTAAATAGGTTCGTTCCCGTCATCTATGTAATTATAAATTAATCGTTTTTAACTTTTAAAAGTGAGTAATTAACTGAACAAGATAAACATTCTAAGTTCATTAATTTTAATAGTTAGTATAATATTATTTAATAGGTAATTAACATTTCATTGGAATTATTAGTTTTTTATGTAATTTTTTTATATATTTTTATTTATATATTTACTATTTGTGTATCAATAATTACTAAATAAAAACAAGACTGTGTCTTATATATATTCAAAGAAATGGTTATAATATTATAATACCACTCAACTATAAATTAAAATATATAGTACGTATTTTATTTAAATTCATGCTTTTGATTCAATTTATCAGTTTAAACGTTTTTACAACACGACTTTACTCAAACTCGCCGTTTAAATTTCTGTGCACCATTCATGTTGCAGCACCAAAGGTAGGGCTGTTGCTCACCCTCGTGGTGCTGAGCGTGACTTTGGAGTTGGCGCAGGCCTCAGCCATCCGGAGGATTCCTAGGCCACACCACGTTCAACCGTGAGTATCTCGTCGCTACATTATATGGAAGAATCATAATTATGTAACATGAATTCAACTGCTTAACTTCTACAATAATTATTAAGCACCAATAACAATTTTTTTTTAATTCTTTTTCCTTAAAAAAATAATTTTATATTATAATTAAATCGTATAACATTAATTATAGTAATAATTTATTTAAAATTTACGCCCAAGTTGTTTGTAATGAATAGCGTATATCAGCCTCAAAATTTGTCATTGCAAAAATGAATAGAGGATGCAAAATTATCCCACTCTGATTTTTTTTTTTTTCAGGTTTTTTAGAGCCCGGGAAGTATCGCTAAAAAGTTTTGCCGCGGTCGGATTTAATTATACCGATGCCCCTTTTAGGTTCTATCCTCTTATTAAGAGAGGCGTCAAAAGGCGCCACTTTCTCTGTACTTTCAATCAGTTTTTAAAAATAGTTCCCGGACTGTAAAAAAATATGAAAAAAATCAGAGTAGTAAAACTTTGCACCCCCATCCATTTCTGCAATAAAAAGTTTTGAGGTCGATTTTCCATTTTATGTATTGTCATATTTTATCATCAAATTAGTTTATCATTACATTTTATTTAATATGTTGTGGTAAATGGTAAAACTTTTTGCTATATATGTATGGAATTTGTAATTTGTTTGTATATTTTATCATTTATAGTTTAATAAATAATTCTCGCAAACTCGTAAAATTTTCTTGAATGGACTTCAATAAAATAATCAATAATTATGATGTACACTCGTCGCCTCGGAAAATTTCCTTTTGCAGCCTTATTAATCACCATGCCCCGTAAGAATAACACACGGTGGTTAACAAGACTGCAAGTGGGAAATTTTCCAAGGCGACGAGTGTACTTAATTTGTCTTAATAAGTCAATATTATAAAATAAGGAGATCTATATAATTAAATAATTATAATGGAGTACCGACCTCAAAATTTTTTATTGCAGAAATGGATAGAGGGTGCAAAAATATGCTACTCTGAATTTTTTCAGATTTTTCTGAAACCGGGAAGTATTTTTAAAAAATTATTGAAAGTGCAGAAAAAATGCCGCCTCTTGCCGCCTCTCTTAATAAAAGATAGGACCCAAAAGGGACGTGGATTCGAACCCGACCTCGCCAAAACTTTTTAGCAATACTTCCCGGTCCCTAAAAAATCTGAAAAAAAAAGAGAGTAGCATATTTTTGCACCTTCTATCCATTTCTGCAATAAAAAAAATTGAGGTCGGTACTCCATTGAGTATATACTTGACCCAAACGGGAATCCTTTGAATTTCAAAAAGTATATTACATATAATTATAGTGCATTATTAGATTATTAGACTCATTAGGCACACGTACCTATCCCCCTTTGGTGGTATCCTGTAATGTATGCAGCCTAACATCTGAGCAGCTGAACAAGTTGCATACCTTACAGGAAATTTACTATTTTTTGCCAAACGGATCGAAAAATAATTGTATATGTTGTTAATAAAATAAATCTTGCAGGTATATGGTGAGGTCTGGAGGCGGTGGAGGAGGTAAGATAATATAATCTATATAATACAAAAAATCTAATGAACACAAAAATACACCATAAATTATATTTATTATTATAATTTATTTTGCGTAATATTATTCTCTTCAACCTTCAACATCTGTAAGATAAACGAATAAGTAATCAAAATATCAGATGCATTCAAATAAAAATAAATGGTTGATCTCTTTGGTCGATTGTAAAGGTTCTTTAGTTAATCCTACTTTAACCTTGCAAGCAACGAACTAATATGGTATTTTTTTTTATCAGGTGGAGGAGGTGGTGGCGGAGGTAAGCCAAAATTTTATCCCCAAACCCTAAAATAATGGAAATTTTATATCATGTTCGTGTACAGGTAATTTATATAAAAAATCACAACATTAGTCACTAGTCAAGTACTCTCGTGCATAATTAGAGTTCAAGTAACTACGTTGTTTCCAATATTTAGTTTAACTTCTTTATTTATATAAATTTTCAAATCAGGTAGCTTTTGTTTTACTTAATAGACCACTTGCAAAAATGTGTTGTAGCAAAAAGTAAACAAACTCGTTCACCCAGTGTATTGTTGAACATTGTTAATTAATTATGTGTGTCAATATTGCTTATATACGTACATTGGACCTTATGGGAATTTTACGATTTCCATGTACAGATTTCATATATATGACCAGGGTCGGTCTGGGGGCCGATGCCCCGCTCCGCGGGAGGGCCCAAAGGGCCTGGCCATGGAGCGGGAGGGGGGGGGGGGGGGAGCTGCCCGCCGCAGGCGCGAAAATTTTAGCAAAAGGGGCGTGGCTTTCTTATTCTTTTTAAATTTTAATATGGTAAAATATTGCAAGGTTTCATTTATTAGGAAATTAAATTTGAGAATTTTTTTTTTTTTTTAGTTACAGTTTAATATATATTTTTTTAAGTTAAAGTAAATGTTGATCTACGACCAAAAAATAAAAAAAAAAAATAAAATAAAGAAACAGCTGAGTTAATATATTATTATTTTCTAAAAATAGTTCTAGTGCTCCTCCATAATGCAACCGAAATCCAAAAAATTCAAATATCAGCATACATAGGTTCTATAAAATAAAATAAAAAAAAAATCCAAAGTCAGAGAAAAAGCGTCTTACTTGACAAACATCCTCCATTTATTCACTTGAAAAAGTACACTGTTAGCCATAGGTGGTGTTCCATGGCTCGAGCTTTAACCAAAAATGTATAAAAAATATTTTTGCTCGGAGCAGTTTTTCTGTAAAAAAATCGAAAACATATGCCATATAGTAAATATATATATGTTAATTCTCATATGAGTTTTCATTTATTTATTGATGGGAATACAGATTCGAAAACATAATTATATATTTTTTAAATATTTTTTGGTTACAGCTCGTATATGTCTATACTTCTTTTATATCGCATCATAATAGTGTATTATTTCGAATTAATAGAGGGTGTTTGTTAGGTACCCTAGTCGAAAACTAAGAGTGCTAAGTGATAATTTGAGCAGTAGTCAAGTAGTTGACTACTGCTCAAATTATCACTTAGCACTCTTATTTTTCGACTAGGGTAGGCCCTACGCGTTTTTAATAATATTTGAAAGTTCTTTCTGGACAACCTATGTGAGATAGAATTTTTGGATTCATGTCGTCCTAAAATTCAATACAAACTTTTTTTTTTTAATTAAAATAATGAAAATGTGAACTCGTTAGATATTCAAATACGTCTATTTTTCTACAGTGCTTATAATTTCTTTTAAGTCCTCTCAAAGATATGTATGAATTGTAAGTTAATGCACAAAGTCAAGCGTGCATGTCTTTTTATCATATTACATAAAATAATCCTTGAAACACTTGATAAATTTTTGAATATTTTATAATTTCAGTAAAATTTCAAATTTTCTATGAGGCCCGGAGGGGGCCCGCGCAGGCCGGGGCCCGCTCCGCATTTGCGGAGTCAACTATATGGCCACACCGACCCTGTATATGACAAATGTAGAACTGTAAAAATGAATATATCATCAGAATCTGCAATTTTTGGCCACTTATGCCCCTGAAATGTGCATCGGAAGAAATTTTCTTTATTTTAATATGGTAAATTTCATACGATTCCAAATCAGCCAATGGGGAATTCTCTTACAACTCAAATTTTAATTTAACTACTATATTAAGATAGGGTACATATTAAAAATAAGTTTGTCTTAAGTTTCAACTTTTAAAACTCAAATTTGGGGACTCTGAAGAGATTATTAGAATAGGGGCAAAGTATGCAACCCGCGTGCAAACCTGAAAATTGTGACGTAGAACCTCTCTAGTTAACACACAACAACTGCCTGATATCATAATTTGAGCGTCAAGGAGTGATTGGCCATAAATTATAGTAACACGATCAAAATCAGCGGGTTTTTCTACCCTAGTATCAATAGTTTTGTCTCCAATATCAGTTTATTTTAAGAGTGATAATCGAAAATATAATTTTTTTGCAGGAAAATTTCGCCTGCTAGGCAGTTTCTACGTCACGTTTTGGCGCTAAATTCAAAAGAAGGAAGATTTTTAAAAAATTCCCTTGTCTCCAATTTTGAAGATTGAAACTTTTTTTTTTTGGGACATTTAATTTCAAGGCATCTGAAAAAAAAATAAAATAAATGTAGGAGAATTCCCCATTGCATAGCATAAGATACGTAACTAACGTAAGCAAGCTCCAGTTAGTTGATTATTGCAACAGTTAAAATCAACAAACTAGAGCTTGCCTAGTTACTAGTTACATACCTTACCCCAGGCAATTGGCTTATTTTGTATCGTATGAAAATTACCATATTGAAATAAAGAGAACTTCTTCCGATGCACATTTCAGGGGCATATTTAAATGGCCAAAAACTGCAGATTCCGGTGACATATTCATTTTTACAATTCTACTTTTGTCATATATTGAAATCTGTATGTGAAAAGCGTAAAATTCCCATAAGGTTCAATATGTATATTATGTATAAGCAAAATTGACACACATAATCAACACAACAACAACAACAATATACTGGGTGAACGAGTTTGTTTACTTTTTGCTACAACATAGTTTTGAAAGTGCAATGGTCTATTGTGGTTTCAACTTAAAAATCAAATGATATTTTCTCAGGAAGCAACTGTATTTCAATAAAATTTAACGCAGTATTTACGCTGTTTTAAGCTTTTGCCCAAACAATAAAATTGTCTATTGGACAACATATATATAATATATATTATAATATAATTTATCTAATGTCGTGTCCCTGTTTTATTAATAGGAGGAGGAGGAGGCGGCGGCGGTGGAGGTAAATAATATATTCGAGGAAATAATACTCTAGCTTATATTATTCCGAACTTGTTTTATGAAAATCATTTTAAAAAAAATGTGTATTGAAAACAAAACATGTTAAAAGACCAAAAACGTTAGAACCAAATTAAAAGTAAAAATTTAATTAAATGTCTGATAACAACATAATTATGGTCATAAACAGTTAAACATATTTTAATTAAAGTAGAGTGAGCGATTGCATTTTTTTTAATATTTTATTTTCTAAAAATAGTTTAAGCTGCCCTCTATTGAGAAATGAAAACCAAAAAATTCCATCTCAAATAGTTTCACCACAAAAAATTCCCAAAGTTGGTGTTTCGGAGGCCTTTGGCTTGCAGCCTTATGGAACATAAAACCGCGTTTTACTTCAACATTTTCTGAACTATGCTACCATTTAAAAAATACCTACGTAATCTATGATGAATTCTTTAATGGATTTTTAAATAAATTTTTTTTTTTACGGAGCCGTTTTTTCGGAAAAAAATCTTTAAGTTTTTGCGGGTTAATTCCCATAAGGATTTTCATGATTTTTTTCCAAGAAAACGACCCCGTAAAAAAAAATTATTTGAAAATTCATTAAAGAATTCATCATAGATTACGTAAGTATTTTTTAAATGGTATCATAGTTCAGAAAAAGTTGGAGTAAAACGCGGTTTTATGTTCCATAAGGCTGCACGTTAAAGGCCTCCGAAACACCAACTTTGGGAATTTTTTGTGGTGAAACTATTTGAGATGGAATTTTTTGGTTTTCATTTCTCAATAGAGGGCAGCTTAAACTATTTTTAAAAAATAAAATGTTAAAAAAAAATGAACTCGCTCACTCTACTTTAAGACTTTGAATTGAAAATAAAATAAAATTGATCGATTCTTGTTTGCATTCACTTACATAAAGTTATTTCATAATGCAAAGCTTTTAAGTTTTTATTAAATTACAGGAGCAAACTTTAGACCTTATTGAACTCATAGCGTATGTAGCGTATATTTTGCTGTCTCTAAAAATGTAATTCTCTACTTTTAGGTGGAGGAGGCGGTGGTGGAGGAGGCGGTGGAGGAGGTAAGCTGTACTTTTTTATAACACTTTTTTCATTTTTATGTCCTTTATTAGTGACAAGAAAATATTAATGAGGTCTTCTTTTTACATATAACGAAAAAAATATAAAAATATTTGTAATATTATACCTTCTTAATAATAATAATAATTGTTTAATGGGTTAAAAAATAATAATAAATAAACAACCAAAACCCAATTGGTGAATGTAAAAGACGAAGGCCCATACACAAAATGCGTACATTCACCCAAAGAAAATAATAAATCAGACAATAATATTGTAACTACTTCGTCAAATACATAAAATAAAAAGTTAAATAAACAATTAATAAAATAACAAAACACATATATCATATGCAAAAGCATATCACACATCAGGCAAATGATACCTTGCAGAGTGAGTCAAGGAATTGTACGCCCTGACAACACGGGGAAGGAAGGAAGCTTCCCCTCCAAATTTGATTTACGATTGTCATTGCTCTCATAAAACAGGAGGTGGCGGCGGTTCTTACCCTACGCAGCCCCCGTGCACGACTCGACCCCCCACGACCACGACTCGTCCGCCCACGACGACGACTGCCCCCGTGACCACCACAACGCGACCTGCGGGCAACACAACCACGCCCCCCGCGACTACCACCACGAGCACCAGCACTACTACCAAGCCAGGAGGAGGTGGAACCACGGTCAACCCCACGGTGCCCCCAAAAACCACCCCCGGAGGCTCCGTAGACCCGAACGGTGATCCCCGCTGCTTCAAAGCGTCACATGACTGTCCCAACAATAACCCCGAATATCCTCAGTTGTCCGTGCTGCTGCCAGCTAACCACTGCGGAGGATTCTGTCAGTGCGATTGGGGACAGAGAACGCACTACTTCGACTGTCCACCAGGTCTGCACTTCAATGCTTTGATGGCTACTTGCGATTCCCCACTAACTGCTCATTGTGAATTATAAAATAATCCATTCAGTTTGTATTTTTTTTTTTAGGTAGTATAATACAAGAAAGTATTAAAATGCATTATAGGCTGTTGCTAATTCAAAATTATGTTTTACGATATTATTTAAAGTTGCAATAAAATTTTATGTAGTGTAACCCAAAACTTTAGACTTATATTTACTTTCCATTATAATTATATTTTAAAGGTAATAAAAATTTATGAATTAAAGTAAATTTTATTCTAGTGTTATGTGATTAATTTAAGGCTTAACCTGAGAAATTTGGACGAAAAATTCGCTACAACAGATTTTCTTCAAATTAATTTGGTGGACTTACAACAATCGTCAAATTAGCTCTGAATTTTTTCGGAATTTTTTAACCGTTGGTTTAATTATAATTAATTTATTTAAATGAGAATTTTGTATCCTTCCAATGTTAAATTTGTTAATTAGCATTGCAAAAAAAAACTATACAACAGATTCTTTTACTTTTTTTTTTTTACTAAAACCTAATTTTTTAGACAATTTTTCTGAATTGTTTTCATATATTTTGAACCGTGGCGATGATCGTTTTCTATATGTGATGAGAAATTTGGCAACGTTCTCAAGGACTGATGTCACCACCCCCTCCTAAAAAATTATTCGCATTCCAATGCAAACAGTGTTGCCACTATAGCCACGTCTCTTGACCTTGACAGACAAATTCTCAGGTTATACCTTAAACATTTATCATACAAAAACTTTATATATTTAGATAGTTTTACCATATTATAGTTAATCTGGTTAATCATTTAGCAACATATAATTTGTAAAATCTATACCTTTTATATGTATAATATATTTAGACGACTTTTAAAGCATATGACATAGTAATATAATCAAAGAATTAATAGATATTAATTCTTTCGTATAATTATATTATATATATCGCTTAAGTATTTTATCACTCATCAGACATTAATATGCGATGAGTTTTACGATTAAAATTATCTGTTTGGTGATATTTACACAAGCGTGAATTATTCCTCTTTAAATTAATGACTACTCAAGATTAACAAACAGCATCTAATCTTTAAAAGGTGCTGAACCATCTTTTACATTTTTTATGCTAATGGTTTTCTCGCGACAATTACCTGCAATGCTGCTCAGAACTTAAAATCCAAATTTTTTTAAAAAAAATATAATTATATTAGACTTCATTTTTTTTTTTTCATAATTATAAATTCTACAATGTCCAAATATAAATTATAACGTTACTAAATACTTTTATAAATCGCTGAGAAGAGCCTGTGTGAAGCAGTGGTCTCATGATTACAATATATGTATAATATTATACTGTATAATATAATGTTGACAATACTTATAGGCCTCATAGCTCTTTATGTTCAGCATTAATATTCCCTTCGACCAGTTCCACGTTACTAAGGTATATATGTATTTATATTAGCTAAAAATTATGTTATAAGGTATAAGTTTACTTAATTGATATTTATAATTATTAAATTATTTATAATATATTATACTCCATTTTAAGTTAAATTTTCTTGTGTTTACTGAATACTAGTCATAATTTAATTATATTATAGGTCAACTTGTTTTATTTTACGAAGAAAGTATTTTTTTAGCTAAAGATGATTCTTCATACACATGCACGAATATTGAATCAGTTATAATTAATTAGTTTACACAGTTAACAGTAAAACAGCTAGTTGTTATGCAAAACATTAAAATAATTAAATATTATTAAAATATTACATTTTTTACATTTTAGTGGCTTATTATACTTTTTACGAAATATGGTATTATTATATAAAGAATATTTTAAATTGGTATAATTTACAAGTAAGGTGTGGCATAAATCTACGCTATATCTGCGATTTCCTAACTACATAAAATATATAGCGTGAATGAAATGTTGCTAAATATATGTGACGCTGCAAATTCTTGGTATATTTATAAAAATATGTTGCAGAGTTTGCCAGATAAGATATTGTTAAATTTTAGTTTTGTATTAGTTATCTTGTAGAATTAATATCTTAACTGATAATATAAGCAAACATATAATATTTGCATTAAATATTAAATATATTGTTTTCATTTTTAGTTGAAACTTTAAATATTACGTTTAAAGTAAAATTTTTTAAAAAAATATCTGAAACTAAAGCTCAATAAGTAAAAAGCTAGTGTATAATAGCATACATATCTAACAGCTCATAAATTAATATAATTCAAATACTAAATTAGCAAATGGTTTTAAGTAATTGCTTCTCAACAAATATAGTTGATATGCATTATAGAATATATATTATATATATATATTGCAGAGGGCTTATATAGATGATTTTAAAAAAAGATAACGTATATTTTATGTATATATTTAATATTAATATATGATTATTCATGTGCAGTATACGTACGTACATGACATGCAGGATTGTGAGGATAGGGCCTGAAAGGTATCCGGTAAACTCGAAGCAAGAAAACTCGGTGCAGGAAAACTCGGTGCCATTTCAACAAGCTATATAGGAAAACTCGGTGCACGGTAAACTCGGAGCACGGAAAGCTGGGAGCACCGCTAGGAAAACTCGGAGCATCACATGTATTGCAAGATCCCTATACTAGTATAGAAATCTTGCAATATGTATATTAGCATAAAAATATAACATATCGAACACATGTAATTATATTATTGCTCATATATGTATAGTGTTAATAAAAAAATTATTGGAGGGCTTAAATACTATGAATATCATCACTAATTCTATAATAATACTATAAATAATTCAAATAATTTCATTATTTAATGGAGTATCGACCTCAAAATTTTTTATAGCAAAATGGATAGAGGATGAAAACGTTCACCTAAAAATTGATTCTGAAAGTCATGCCGCCTATAATAACTCGTCATGTTTATGTATGGCTTGCTTTAATTGCTTCATTACCTTCACTGTGTGCAATAAACATGACGTGAGACTTGACTGAGTCTCACGTACGGGTGATGAAAATGCAGCATCAATTTTATTTCATTTAAACTCCTCCAAGATTTTGATTTTGATGTGACAGTATAGTGATGTAGACAACTGGGAGATCAAACTACTATAGACAATGGACAAGTAGCATCAATTTTTTTTAATAGCTCAATCGAAAGAGGAGGTCGAAAAATACACCTGTGAATTTTTTGAGATTTTTATCTGTACTGCATCATGCCTAAAAGAGAGATGTAAAGTGGTCACTTGACCTGGAGGCGGCGTCCGTGACGCCTATGACGTCATTGAACTGTCCGGTCAAACCGGTGACAGACGTTTGCGCCGATTTCCCTTAATGACCGGTCATTTGCGCCCCAACGCGGACAAGTAAACAGGTCTTTTGCGCCGCGGTGGACAGGTCTTTTGCGCCCCTTCACAGCAGGGTGCAAGCAGGACGATTGCGCCGCCCGATTTTGAGGCTGCGACTGGGGTTTAACATAAACGTATTAGAAACCTCTTTTCTAGCTGAACACGTCATCTCATGGCATAAACTGCATGAAGTTATATTAATTTATCATAATATTATTTATAATGATTAATAATATAACTTTGTTACATGTATACATGTACTATAAAATTTATTGGGAAATACATTCATAAAATCAGAGATTTTATATTAAAAAATGTAAGTTAACTGATTTAGCTTTGATTTATTCTTTATATTTCTGTTTGTTTTCAAAATATATATTTTAGCTGAAGCGAATAGGTATCTCAGCTGGTATCACAGTTCAGTGTTCTAATTTTCGCAACAAATCACAATAATATATAAAGTGCCAACCTCATATTTTTTTATTGCAGAAATGGATGGAGGGTGCAAATTTATGCAACTCTGATTTTTTCCTGCTTTTTTAGAGTCCGGGAAGTATTTTCAAAAGGTTATTAAGTACTGAGTGAGAGAGTAATGCGCCTCTTGAAGCCTCTTAATAAAAGGATTCAAACAAAAGGAGGAGCGTGGGTTCAAACCCGACCTCGGCACAACTTTTTAGCAATACTTCCCAGCCTCTAAAATATCTGAAAAAAATCAGAATGGCATATCTTTGCACCCTCTATTGAACTCTATTCATTTTGAAAAAAACAAAAACAAAACAAACAACAACTTTGAGGTCGATACTCTATTTTGCTCCTTTCTATAATTATATAGAGCTTTTATTTTAGTTTTTATTATATTTTTTATTTTATTTATTTATTTATTTATTTTTGCATACAACTTAATTCAAAAAGTTGTTGAGAAAAATTATATCACTAAAAATGAAAAGTCTTTATAAGTGAAGCAATATATCAGAAGTTAGCCGATACTTGTAAAAGTTATCTATCTATCTATTTACTATTATACATATTTTTTTAAATTGTGTATAAATATATTTAATGATATAGTAGGGACAGGAACAGAAAGAATAACGATTGAATAGTAGCGATCATATAATTATATATAGAGGAAACGAATCGAAAAGGAAACGAATCGAAATTTATAATATGGTGGAAGATATACTATTCTTTTTAAAATGAGTTTTTAAATGTTAGTTGTGTTGAAGATTAATAAATATAGGAAACGAAAGGAAATGAATCGAAAAATTTTCGAAACCATGGTTCGTAAATAATTACAAACATATATTTGGAGATTTTCATATTAGTAGCAGAAAGAATAACGATTGAATAGTAGCGATCATATAATTATATATAGAGGAAACGAATCGAAAAGGAAACGAATCGAAAAGGAAACGAATCGAAGAGGAAACGAATCGAAATTTGGTGAGCGGTGTTGCCACTAGCACTTTCATAGGCCCCGCCTTCTCTTGGAGGAGGAGCTAGAACCCCCTCCACCAAATTATAAATTTCGATTCGTTTCCTTTTCGATTCGTTTCCTTTTCGATTCGTTTACTTTTCGATTCGTATATTTTCGATTCGTTTACCCGCTCCCATATAGTATATAACTATAAAATATTATTTATCATGTAATTCATGTTTTAATATTATAGTTAAAGCAGTGAGCTTTTTAATCTTTGTTAAAATGTTTATTAAATATTTTTATGAATGGTTTTAAAGAATACAACTTTTATAAATTTAGAATAAATTTAAATTCATGTGCATATACTTCTAAAAGTATAAGTATTAGTGACTGAATTACCATTGAATTTTAGCATTTGGCATTTTTGGATTAAGATTGTATATACAGGAACGAATATTATCACTATTATACATAAAATAATTTTTTACCTCTTCCGTACGTGGATTTCTTACGAAGATTATTTATTGAGTAAATAACATTAAATAATATATATTAATTTATATAGATCTATATACGCTTAATATATACTGCATTGTACCTCCTAATATGAATTGTTCAATTAAATTTATCGCAATGAGATAGCACATATGGTTCAGCTAGAAAAGAGGTTTCAAGTATGTTTATGTTAAACCCCAGTCACAGCCTCAAAACCGGGCGGCGCAATCGTCCTGTTTGCACCCTGCTGTGCAGGGGCGCAAAAGACCTATACTGACCGCGGCGCAAAAGACCTGTACCTTTTTCCAGGGCTAATCCTCTATTGTAGGGGGTATAGTCACTCCCTTCCGGCTTATGGAGGCCCAATTCTGAATTCTGATTGGCTTAGAAATAACCCTTTTTGCTGAAACGCCTCCCTATTGGTTAAAAAGGGGTTATTTGCGTGTTGTTTACAATTTTGTCAATTTTCAACAATCCAATTTTTTTTTGTAACGGTCGCGAGTGACTTTACCCGGTTCAATAGAGGATTAGCCCTGCTTTTTCAAGAAATTTTGACCGCGGCGCAAAAGGGCTGCACCCGGTCAAACAAACGATCGTCTATATAACACTTGTAAATAATAAATTAATTAATTGTTGCTTGTTTCCATAGCAACGTGGTTGTTTAGAAGCGTTATAAAGTCGATCGTTTGTTTGACCGGACAGTTCAATGACGTCACAGGCGTCACGGGCGCCGCCTCCAGGTCACTTGACCTCTTAACATCTCTATTTTAGGCATGATGCAGTACGACTAAAAATCTTATAAAATTCACAGGTGTATTTTTCGACCTCCTCTTTCGATTGAGCTATTATAGTAAAAAAAATTGATGCTACTTGTCCATTAACTCCCTAGACCTCCATCCCCTATTGTGGTCGTGTGATATTATATATTATACCAGCGTTTTTTCCTTGTACGCTACTGAAATACGTTAATTGTTTTGCAATATATATTTCAGTTCTGCACTCAACTTCTGCAGGATCATAATCTTATCTCCCTAGTGCCATCTGCCGTAGAATGCGGTTATATATTATACAGTGTATATTAAGCGCTCAAATTAGAGAAATTACACAAACAAATTAGGACCATAAACAGCAACCTGAATATTACATTTCTTGCATGGCACATTATATCTAATAGTATTTTTATAATGATATTTATTTAATTTAATATTAAAATTCATTGTTCGTGGAAAATATTATATATTATCCATGCAGTGACGTACATTAAAAAATCTAGACCTTTTAAATTGTTATAGCATGCCTAAAAGCATTATTATAATGAAAAAATATGTCAAAATTTGATTACAATCACTAATAGATTAGTACAACTTTTGTAGAATAAAATAAAAATAGGTAATTTTCTATTTAGTCTTGTTATTCAAATGTTTATATTTTTTATGTTTAATATTATATATTAAACTATAACTATATGGGTTTCTTCATCATCTTTATTTTGTTTTTCTATTGTTCTCATTGTTTTTCTTTTTTCTGATAATAATTATTAAAATATTTCAGTTAATATTATAATTGCAATAATTAAAGCAAATTCTATTTTTTTAGAAGATTGATGATGAAGTTTTTTTTTAATATAATCATATTTTTAATTATGTTTTGTATTTGAATATGTAAAACACAAAAATTCACTGCATGTTTGAGCTGGAAAATAAATAAATAAAAAATGTATATTATATATGAACCGTCCGTTAAAATTATATAATTTAAGTTTAAATCTTGGCTGCATGGACATTATTGTACAATATTGAAAAAATAATAATAATAAATAAATAAACTTTATTATTTTATGCTACGAGATATTGCATGCATATTTCCATACTAAACTTGTCAATTGCATGCTTATTTTAGTATAATAAATATAAAATTATTACCATATTTTTAGTTTTTAATCATAAAATGGATGCAGGTAATATTAAATAGAAAGACAGAGTACTCAGTCTTAAATGCGTTTATCTGTCTGTAAAATATACATTGACAGAACGCAGAGTTTTTATATATGCTTACAAATTTTTGATAATTTGAATTCAATTTTAAAAAAAAAATATCAAATTAAACACAGTGTAAGGACTGTAAGATCAAAAATTATTGTTTACATATTGGTTACTGGTCTTTTAGCGACCCAGGCCTTGATGGCAGGTACAGAGAGCACCTTGGCCTCGAGGGCCTTCAGCTCAGGGTAGCCCTTGAGTAAGTCGAAGTCCACCATGTAGTTGAGATAGTCCTGTACTCCCACGAACACCAGGTCTACCCAGGTCAACTGTAAAAATACAATCAAAACGTCACGAACCTGCCTAATCTGGAAGGTCGATATATTAATATATAACATGCAGTGATAAGTCATAAGTCGGTGCCCTCCGACTTTGGAGTGTTATTATAGCTGAGAGCTCAATTGGCGTAGACGATATTAAAAAATACTGACACACGTAAAATCTTATTTTTTGTAAGGAAATGTTAATTTTATATTTCTAGAGAAAAAATTAAAATTTTGGTGAATTTTTTTACAACGCAAGGTCGGGTAAAATCAACGGTTTTTCCGAGTACCTCGGGTTTAAAAATTGACAGAAAATTAGGAAATTAATTTATAGCAATGAAATATTTTAAATAAACTGGCAAAATTGTTTTTGATGCAATGATGTAAGTTTAATTTTCATAAATTAATTAGTTAATTTTTAATTAATTAAAAACCAAGAAATCGATCTCCTCCTTGGAAAAACATTTTTTCAGAAAATCGAGAATGACACCCTAAGGCTACTAATATTAACCAATTTTTGTGGGAAGCACATTTTTTATTTAAGCCTTCGTTAATTTTAATTAATTTTCTTCCTTATTAGCGGGGGTTTGATGACGTCATCAGGTCCCCATACGGTAAGCTGCATGATGTGGTTGACGATATAAATGTTATTTACATATAGTCACCTGATCCGCAGAAGTCACTGTCATGTGAGGAGTAATAGAAATAATTTATAAATTAAATATGACAATTATTGTAACTGATAGAAGATGAAAATATTTTATATAAAACACCTAGATAAATTATTAAAAAAATACAGAAGAAAAAGATAATCCTAATAAAATCTAAAGACTTAATTATAAAATAATAGAACATGGCATCCATATAATGATGCAATTACTGTTTATATTTATAATAAATGGACAATTTGCATCCACTTTTTTTAGTAGCTCAATCGAAAGAGGAGGTCGAAAAATACACCTGTGAATTTTATGCGATTTTTATTCGTACTGCATCATGGCTAAAAGAGAGGTCACGTGACCTGGAGCCGGCGTCCGTGTCGCCCGTGACGTCACTTAACTGTTCCGTCAAACAAACGATCGACTTTATAACGCTTGCAAACAAGCACGTTGCTATGGAAACAAGCAACAATTAATTTATTGTTTACAAGCGTTATATAGACAATCGTTTGCTTGACCAGACAGTTCAATGACGTCGCGGGCGACACGGGCGCCGGCTCCAGGTCACGTGACCTCTCTTTTAGCCATGATGCAGTACGAATAAAAATCGCATAAAATTCACAGGTGTATTTTTCGACCCCCTCTTTCGATTGAGCTACTAAAAAAAGTTGATGCAAATTGTCCATTGTGTATTTCCTCTCTCATCTAGTTGTAATATTAATAATAACTATATAAAAAGGTAAAAAGTGAAAGGTTTATTTTAGTGCTCGTATAAGCAATTAATTTACAATAGTTATATATACTAGTAATGGTTCAATTACACTAACACAATAATAAAGTTCGAAGTTTATAATATTATGGCGTAAGCATGCTATTAGAGTATAATGTTGTGCTATTCATAACCATTTCTATGCCCTGGGCAAACGGATTGATTGAGTCAATCATAATACCTTTCCATTGATGAAGTAACCACCGTTGCTCTTGACTTGCTGCTGCAGACGCTCCAGGTAGAAGGGAACACTCTCCTTGAGCGCCTGCTCCTTCTTCCTCTGCTTCGACTCCTCGTTTGTATCGTAGAAGTAGTTCACGATCTCTGCAACATCATTCAAATTTGCATATAGATTTAAGACACGTTAGAAACATTTTTTACGTTACAAAAGATAATGAGACACCTCATTCTTATAATGAGTACTTTTTTGTAAGAACACACAAAAAATATTACGTGTATATTATTTATATATCGTTGAATACGATAATACACGTTCGAGATTTACCTAATTTTTTCGTATTATACATTTTTCAATATATATTATATAGTTTGATGTTTATAAAATTGATTCATATTCCAATTTTTATATTGTCACTCATGATCTCGAAAATGTACCTCTTGGCTTGCTAGGCCAGGGACCTGCAACATTGCATAAAAATTTGAAAGTATCTATTTTGATCGCAGTTTTGTATAAATAGTTAAATACAAAATGATCGAGGTAGGAGTTTAACACAAAGCCTTATGGATTTATGGATGAAAACTGGAAATTAAAATGGAATTGTCATGAAAAAAAAATGTTACCTTGAATTTCTTTTAAACATTAACAATTGAATTTGAGATCATTTATTCAAATTCTCCAAACAGAAATTTTCTGACTCAAGCAGCCAGCATGCACTTGAGATCAATCTTTAAACTAATCCATCAATTTTACAAGTGAAATTTAATAAATTCAATTTTACCCTCAGATATTACATGGCACATTCATGCATGAATTCTAGTACAATACTTAATAATTGTTATTATTGTCGGTCGGTGGCGCAGTGGATACGTGCTTGGCTGTCACTCGGGAGGCTCACTTTCAGGTGCAGGTGGGCCGCTTTTACATTGTAAAAGCCCCTGCGCTTTGAGTCTGTGTGATGGATCTATATGCATTGCTCCGTCCGGCTAGTCCTGGCCGTGGTTGTAGTGGCTTATTTTCATTTTCAACTCATTTTCATTTAAAAAAAAAAAAAAGACAAGACAAGGCACATATATGAAATTATAGAAATTATTCTATTCCATTTATATTTTTAAGGAAAACTATTTATTTATTTATTATTATTTCACCCATAAATACATAAAAAATGTATACAAAAGAAATAGTGCAATAACTGTTATAGTGCAATAATAAATATTGCTATAGTGCAATAACTAAGAATAAGATATATATATATAATTATATTACATTCATCATGTCACCTCCCTTGCATTTTTCTCTTTTTCTAAATTATATATATAGACACATTGAGATTAAATAAAATTTAACACTAACATAATAATTCAATAATTAAGACCAGCATAAATATAATACCTAGCGTTGCCATATACATTAATATAATTATGTACGAATAAATTATTATCATTCGGTCAACTCCCGCGCCTTGGGCGTGTTGCTTTTAATATCTGGAAGAAAAGTTCGTCCGACTTTCCACAGACTGACAGTACGAGTACCGGCTGATTGCGACATGCGGGCGACTATAACAGCCTTGTGCTGCATGCACCAAGTAATTTACTACTTCCTCTCGCTCGGTAATATAAGTGCTAGCTTTACACCTTTCATAAAATTTTCAATTGGGCAACAAATTAAATTAAAATAAAAAAATCATTATATAAAGCTTTTTTTCTAACTTGTTGACAACTTACTTAGTACAGAGTAGTACAGACGCTGAAAAATTGTTATATCTTTATTTTATTATTCATTTTTTTTTTCTGTGTTTCAAAAAGCAGCTTGATCAAAAAATGTATTAGGTTTGTTCGTAAACCCTGCACAGTTTACACTTTCTGCACCTAACTGACCTTACGCACTTGAAGGTGACATGGTTGATTTGTTGATCTAATTTTATAGTTGAATTAATGCACGGAAAAAAACTCGACCTCTACATCATGGTGTCACGGTGCTCACATTGCGCTCCAACCCCTTCTTCCTAATCCCTTTTGTCATTCCTAACTGATCCCTTTCATCTGCGCTTGGTTTGTCTCTTGCACCAGTAGCACCTCATCAACTCTCGATGACACTTACGAAGCCTGTAGTCCGCAAGTGTGTCCACCATGACGTCACACTGCAGTTCTTCGACGAGGTCCTTGCCAGCGAGCCCCACTTGACGGGCGAAGTGGCGCGCGATCGCCATGGACTGGTGCACGCGCACGCCATCAATTTCAATGTTCGGGATCTTGTTGTACGGGTACACTGCGGTGCATAGAAACAATCAACAATACGTTTCATCACAGACGCTGTGAATTAAATGAATATTGATGAAACCTATTAAAGATTAATTTATAGAATGAAAAAATTGAATATGATCAACTGTTGTAAATTTTATATGTTCTTTGTACGAGTATTTATCAGTAAGCCATGCATGCACTCTTCCGTGTTGATGCTAATCGAATTCAGCTTAAAGCTTTACAACAATTACTGTACAAATAATAAATTACCATTCCTTTTTAGTTATTTTTTAATACTATATATAATATATAATAATATACGTTGCATTTTGGCCTTTAAATAGTCTATATTTAAATATTATATATGTATATAATTATTAATTATATAGTTATTAAATACCACTGGAAGGCAGGTCAAACCAGACATTTCCGATTTGACTCATTAAAAAATTATTTTATTATTTTTCACTATTAATTTTTATATTTAAAACCTGTTTTTAAATTTTACAACAATAAATTTTTTTTCAGCTAATGAAATTAAACATATATATATATATATATATATATATATATATATATATATATATATATATATATATATATATATATATATATATATATATATATGTAACCTACTAGTTTTTATATGAACTTGACCACAACGTATAATTATAATAATATATTATATGCATAGATTTTTACCTTTAAAAACTACTTTTTTAGAATTTACTTTTATTTTCTAAAGCATCATAACCAGGCGCGAATCCACAGGGGGGAGCTGGGGGGGGGGGGGGAGCTGGGGGGGGGGGGCTACAGCCCCCCTCCCCTAAATTTTGGATTTAACTTGGGCAATATAGGCATTTCCCCAACTCCAAATTTTTTTAACATTAGCCTTATGGAGGCAGCCCCCTCCGATTTTTTTTCCTGGATCCGCGCCTGATCATAACAACACACCTTACTATATTAGCATGGACTTGAAGTATCAGACCCCCCAACAAAATTGGTAGGGTCTTGACTTATAAAACGACAAAATTAAAAAGGGGCATCATGGCTTCAGACCCCTATTCCCCTTTACATGGATACCCGCCCATTCCATAATAAGTTCTTAAAACTTATGATATTATACAGACATTATACAGACATTATACATTATACAGAGGGAGAGATTACTTCTGAATTATAACTTACGGCTCTTATCCTTGTGGAATTCCTCGTGACTTATGCGAAAATCCTCATACTCGATGTTACCGTAGGCCAAGAGGAACCTGATGGGCTCTGCCAGTGCCTTGGCGTCTACGTAAATCAGCTTGATCTTTGGTGCCATTATGACTGTCCTGGAAACAATAACATGCAAAACATAAAACATGCTTCATACAGCAGATCCGGATGTTTCCTTTTTTTTTTTTTTTTCTTTTTCTTTTTTCTCTTTTCAACTTCATGGCATTAATTATTCATTTTGGATAACATTATTTTCATAAATACAGGGATATTACAATAATTTTGGCATACATATATCTTTAAATTTTATCGTCACATATTGTTGAGAGACTGCATGACGTCGAAATGTATTATGACGTCTTGAACAACTTAGCTTCAAGGTTGAATTTAAATTTAATTTTATCGATAGTGGTCGCCACGAAAGAGCTCGCGTCAAACAATCACACAATCCCTACCCATTACCCCGCTGCGAAAAAAAAATAAATAAATAAATATCCAGAGTCACAACTAATTATCGACGCACGCATTATCAGCGCAAGTATACAGTTTTAGTGTTTAAAGTCCACTCAAGCTTTTTTGCAGTGACCATTAGCGATTATTCTGTGTTACCTAATATTTAAATAGTACGTACCACTGATAAGGAAAAGTAACGATGGTATTTCTTTTGCCTCATGTATGTAAGCCTAGCATATGAACATGATCTTCTAATCATGAAACAATGTTATTGGATTATGGAAATAATAATAATAATATTGAATGTTCTCACTCTCTCTCTCTCTCTCATAATATTTGGAAAATTGTGTTTAATGATTCGATATCATATAACAAGACAGTGCAGATTTTAATTCTCTCTCTCTTTATGGTTCATAATTCTTTATGTTGTTGTGCAGTCAATATAATTTAAGAAAAATTAAACATGCAAATGATGCAAGTTATTTTATAGCAGCTGCATGCTAAAATTATTAAGGTCAAATTGAGATTGGATGTCTCTTAATTATCTTAAATGTTTGCCTTTTAAGATAAGATGCAAATTTTAATGTAAGATAATCAAGATTATTACACGAGTGTCTCGATCAAAGCTTATTGCGATACTTATAATATAAAAGAACAAGTATGCAACTCAATAAATTATATAAAAATTAAATGCATTGATTAAATTAACTTATAGAGTTATAATTATATAATACAGATCACAAACACATAATTACATTAATGAAGAGTAAATAACTTTGTTCATTCATTCACTTTCACTCTTCTTAATAGAAAGTAACTTTATCAAATATTAAATTGATTTATATAGATAGAGGTGAAAGTTTTTTTTTTTTTTTTTTTTTTTGTGTGTGTTGGCATAATTTTGTAAAAATATGTCCTTTTTTATACATTAGTTTTTTTATTATTTTAAAATAAGACCAGGCGAATATATTTATATATAATGATATGTTAAAAGCTTTAGGATGTAATCTTAAAATTGCGATGTACGTTTCTGTTATTACACAAGACAGTTTTTCTTTAGTCATTTTTCGTTTTTTTAATAGAAAAACCATATAATAAATAATACCTTAATAATAATACTTACTTTTTTCTGTGAGGTACTAGAATTGAGTGGTGAAGGAAGCTGAAAGAGTGATTGCAAAGCGGTTTACTCGTTCTTTATATAACAACCTTATCAATGAAAGTTCTCCTTATCTTTTATATAGTCATCCATACTGTGCAGATCAAGTCATTAATATTATCATATATATACAGCACTGTACAGTATAATTAATGACATGCAGCATTGTATGACTCATACGATTCAATTTCAACCAGACGCAGTGAAATTAGCGTTGACAAATTATTTTAATTATGTGATTTGACAATACAGTTTTCAATAAAGCAAATAGTTATGCATTTAATTTGTAATTTATTTTAACTCTTATAAAATATATTATATATATATACATTCGAAGTTACAACTTACTAAACTAAAAATTTTGAGTACGTTTTATAATAATTTTGAGGTAAGAAAATTAATATTATAGCTATACCATAACAAAGAAAATTTATCTTCGTTTATTCATTATAGTTTTACATAGTACATATGGATATTTATGAACTTTTGTAGTATACATAAAATTAAATTGCGTTTAAACCTGTATGAGCTGAAGCTCGAACAGAGGGAAAATATATTTTTCTAATATATAGCAAAAATACAGAGGAAACAAATTAAAAATTACCATTATCATTAGAAATATTACTTAATATAAAATTAACATAAACATATTAATTCATATATATATTTTCTTAAATAACATTTAAACTTCCTATAAGGGGTGCGTATATATATGATGTATTATGAATTTAGTAAAAAAAACAAAAAACATAGAAAATAAAGCAAATTAATTGAACTTGATGTTAACAACCTCTCTGTGCCACAATACGTGTCATACATTAATATAGTGTTAGCAAATATCATGTACGAAGTTGATATTAAGTTTTAGACTTAAGTACCAAAACATTTGTACCTTTATGTTGTAATTTGTACAGCCACACGAGGAAATATAAAAAAATAAATCTCAACTGCATCATTACATCATTATATATAGGCATGCTGTTAGCAGTGAAATCATCACCACAAATAATATCATCGTGTTTCTTGATATATTTATTATAGACAACATCATACAGAGATCGTAATAAAGAAATATATTATTATGTTCTCACAGTATTAATTACCTTCAATGGAAAATCAGTAGACAACATTATGCCATGGGCTTTAACATAACTTCTTGATTGAAAAAAATATTATGAAAGCTGAATGAATTAATAAAATGATAATTTTAAGATCATGGCACTATCCATTATATGTCATATGCTAATATGCACGTTATAATATAGCGTCGATAGCAATAAAGCAAAAAGAGAAGTCTCAAGTATTCAACGAGGTATATATTAATATAAATTTAATATGAAGAAGCTTATTTCCTGAACTTTTGATTAAAAAGTGAAGAGTATTTCACCGTTTCAATAACACAATAACAATAAGTTTTTCAGTTTCCATATGATACTAATTAAAAAATAAATAAAAATAAAAAGCAGATTTATAAAAAGAAAATTTTCTCCATTTCTATGTTATAGAAAAAAAAAGCATGAAAGTTAATTTTCCAATTAATAATTAATTTATTTGATTTTTCTTTGACTATATTACATTATATAACGTATGATTGTGTATTAATTAAATTAGTTGAAAGTGTGTAAATAATGTAAATATATAACAAAATGAGCTCGCCTAAAACTTCAGTTAGCTAGCTTTAAAAAAAAAAAAAAAAATCAATGGGAAGCTGTGACCTGCCGATTTGGTCGCCATATTCTAACTGGAGGATATTCGTATGTTGAAGATCAGCAGATATTGACACGTACCATTGCGCAACGTTTCTGCGCAGACTTCCCGCTCCAAAATCAGAATACAAGTATCGCGAATTTTTTTAGAGTCTCTTTACTTAAACTGAGCTGGGGTTGCAAATAATATTTTAATTGTGGCAAATGTAAAAGTTTAGTGACAATACGTGATTTTAAATTCGGAAACAGAACTTGTGTTAAGGCTGTTAAGATCGAATTAACAATTTGCGATCGAAAAATTGCTCCGTATATTAGGATCTTACGTGCGCCCAGTCTTTTCTTGTAAGTAAATGGTAGGACAAAGGTTGCATAACGTCATCATCACAGCTTCCCAATAAATTGATCGACTCATATGCGATGGTTGAGAAAAATACAGTAAAGCCGGTATTACATGATACAATTTTTCTAACTATTGAATACAATTTTTCCTTATAAGAAAATTTCATCTCCATACAAACAAATAGAGTTCAATTTTTCTTGTAAAAAAAAATTGTATTCAATAGTTAGAAAATTTGTATCGTGTAATACCGGCTTAATTCTTCCATGACTGTTAACATAGAAGAGATAACAAAATTATAGCCAATCAATTTATTTTTATCAGTTATCAGCAACGACAAAAACGCCGAAGAATCACAAATCAGCGTGATTGAACAATATTATCATCATGATATGAATAAACCAACATGATATTACTGCAATACCCTGCTTAATATGTCAGAATTAATTGTTGTATTAAATCATGGTTAAATGAAGAGGGAAGGGTATTTTTTATGCATATATGAAATGATACTAAAATATTTTGTGTCAAGTGACTAATATCTTTTTTTTTTTTTTTTTTTTTTTTTTTTTTTTTTTTTTTTCATTAATGTCCAGCCAAAATTATTAACATAATCTTAGCGGCCGGTTCATAAAATACATAGTAATTAAATTTCAAGCTAAAACAATTTATTCAAGCATATTTAATTAATTGATATTAAGGAAAAAAAAGGCAATAACAAAATAATTTAATTAAAGAATTTAACAAAAATGGCAAGATTCTATGTCAAGAATTACTTTTTTTTTTTTCAAACAAAAGTTTTAATTTAATTTCACATTATTATTAAAATTGTCGCTTTAAAATTTATATAACACAAACAAAATGTTCCAATTAAATTATATTATTACTTTTTATGAGACTAAATATTATTATCCAAATTCAAAATAAAAGTATTCATACAAAATAACTGTAACAATGGAGAAAAAGATTATTTTTATCTGAAACAAAAGAAAGTACTGAAACAAAAGAAATTACTGAAACAGAAAGAAAGTACATATTAGTTATACATTTCATTTTCTTTTTTTTTTATTATTTTATTATTATTATTATTATTTTTTTTTTTAATTTCTTTTCCAAGATTAAAAATATAGTTAATTTATTAATGACAATAACCAAATCTTAATATATTTTTTAACCATACTTTTTGACTCTAAATTTTTTAAGTTTGATGGTATATCATTCCACAACCTAGGTACTATATAATCCCAAGTTTTCTCACTGAATCTATTAATTCTTTGAGGTGCAATGAGTGGATCATTCAGAATCAATCTAGTTTCATAATTATGTATTCTATAATCTCCATGAGTAACATCAAAATATTTTTCAATTATAAGTGATTGTTTTGCTTGTAAATTAACAGGTAATATTTTCCAATAATTAAACATATTCTCACCCTCTTGAAATTTATTTCCCAGCTTCATAGCTTTTAATACTCTTTTTTGCATTTTGATTAAATTTGTCATTGCACCGGATTCTGTGAAACCCCATCCTAAATTTCCATATATTATAAATGGGTGTACTAAAGCAAAATAGACATTTCTTAAAGTTTTTTCATTAACAATTTTTTTTAATTTATAAATTTGAGATAACACTGATCTTAGTTTCCTAATAATTTTATTGATTTGCGAATGCCACTCAAAGTTATCATCAATAATTATCCCAAGATATTTATGTTGTCTTACTTGTTCAATATTCTCACAGGTACAGTTCTCTAAAAAATTATGCAAACACTCATTATTATGGATAGTTATTTTAATTGATTCATTTTTTCTTAGATATTTATTATATATATGCATCACTTTAGTTTTACTTGTGTTAATAATTAATCCATAATCGTGAGCGCAATAAGCTAATTGATTTGCATTAATTTGCAAATTTTTTTGAGCAACAGAAAAATCTTTATTTGATACAAGAATCAGTAGGTCATCAGCAAACATAAATATTTTACAATTTTTCAAAACGCAAAATATACTATTTACATACACATTGAACAAAATTGCAGAAATAGTACCTCCTTGAGGGGTGCCCCATTTAATTTCCCACTCATCACCTTGTACATTATTTATTTCTACAACCATACTTCTATCTTTTAAATAATCTTTAATTAAATCAAGCGTTGGTCCTCTTATTCCAATTTTTTCTAATTCTTTAAAAAGAATATTGTGATTAAGTGTGTCAAATGCTTTAGAAAAATCCACAAACAAACCCAAAACATGAATATTTTCTTTTAATTCATTAAATATAAAATTAGACATGTCTCCAATTAATTTATTGGTGGATTTTCCTTTTTGATATGCATATTGATTTTCATTAATTATTTTATTGTCTGTAAGATAGCATACTACATTGTCAGTTAAATATTTTTGAGGAAGTTTATCTGTTGTCGGTGATAACATAATTGGTCTATAATTATTACAGTTTTTATGACATCCATTTTTATAGATGGGTCTACATACACCTTTTTTTAACATTTTCGGAAAACACTTTTGCTGTATACAAAGATTTATAAAGTTAGTTAAAATTGTTATCAGATCATCTCCTCCCATTTTAATATGTTTAATTGTAATTTTGTCATAGCCGGGAGATTTATTTTCTTTACAAGAATTAACTAATTTTTTTGTTTTCTCTTCAGTAATTTTGGGCAAATATAATGATTTATTTTCATAATTATTATTATTTATAATAGAAAATTTAATATCACATCTATGAATAATATTAGTTACTCCATCAACAAAAGTTTTACTAAAAAGGTTTGCAATTTCCTTTAAATTCTGTCCACCCATATGTCTTACAATTAAATCGTCTATACTAGATGAAGTTTTACCTAATATATTATTAATATACATCCAAGCTTTTCTCATATCAAACATTAATGTTTTAAATTCTTCACGTTCATATTTTTGCTTTGCATTTTTTATTAATATATTTACCTTGTTACGCATTATTTTATACTCTTCTCTATAAATTTTATTAGTTAGGTTACTTTTATGCTTTCTAAATAACTTATCTCTAATTAACATACAGGATTTTATATAAGATGTCATCCAAGGCTTACCAAGATTAGATTTTTGCTCAAAATTTTTTATTCTCACGGTACAAACTTTAAATAAATGATTATAAACATCAACGCGCGTATATATAGGAGTGCGTTTTATAAAGTTATAAATAAAGTCAACTCAAGTTTATAAATAGTTATTGATATTTTATTGTAAAAATTAGTCCACTAATTTTGTTGTTTTTGCCCAAAAAGTCTAAAAACTAAAAACAGATATAGTTTAAGAAGATTTTGGACTCTTTGCCTCATTCATTACAATACTGTATAGTATAGTCAGAGATACTTTATAGTATAGACCTACAATAAAATGTTTTGAAATTTTTATTATTAGATTAATTTTTAATTTATTGAATTATTATGAAATCACATTTTAAATTCCATAAAGTGAATTAAAAATATGAAATTTAAAATTGAAAACTTTTTCAAGTTAATTATTACAGATTTAAATTTTCACCCTGTTGCATAGACGAGGTTTACCTTTAATCCAGGCTTAACTTTGTTGATTTTGATTGTTTCAAAAATTGAAATCAACAAACCTAGGCCTGGCTTAAAGTTAGACCTCGTCTATACAATAGACAATAATGGCTGTATTTTTTTATTTCATAATTAGAAAGTATACCTAAAATTATGCTTTTCTGAATTTTTTCAGATTTTGCGAAGTGCGGGAACTAATTTTAAAAAAATATTTAAAATCTCTGAATTAGGGTGGTACACCTGATGTGACAACCGTAACGTCATTTGTCGTGCTGTGATTGGCTATTGATGACATCACGGTTGCTGTGATTGGCTATTGATGACGTCACGGTTGTCCCATCAGATGTACCACCCTAATTCAGATATTTTAAATATTTTTTAAAAATTAGTTCCCGCACTCCAAAAAATCTGAAAAAAATTCAGAGAAGCATAATTTTATGTATATTTTCTAATTATGAAATAAAAAAATGCAACCATTATTGTCTATTGTAGGTAGAAAACTTGAAAAATATGAAAACTTGAATTACAATTTATTTTTATTTTCAAATATTTATTTTAATATATATATATATATATATATATATATATATATATATATATATATATATATATATATATATATATATATATATATATATATATTTAAATTTTGTTGATATGTAGTTTAAAAACAATTACTATGAGAGGGAAAATAATTACATATATAATTATACATTATTATGTAGGTGTGCAAAATTTATAATAATAACTAATAACTATACAGTTCAATCTATATTAACAGACGTATAGTATATTAAGATAAAGGATGTTCTACAAAATAATAAGATATATATATATATATTTTTTATATATTTTATTGATTTAGTGATGCATGGATGGAATGGCACTGCGAGTTATGAGCAAAAATATAATACAAATGCAAAACATATTTTCTGATCAATCAAAGCATAATACAAGCATTTTTTTTAAACAAAATCTAAACAATTTTTATATCACTTTAAGTTTAGATTTGAGTATAACCCAGAACATTATTGTTTTTTGATCAGAAAAATATTAAATAATGGATGGATATAGGATGGAATAATGAAGAACTATATTACGAATATATGATCTCATTGGTATATAAGGTAATTAGGTGACTATAATTTATAATTAAGTGCTTGGATTTAACCGTGGTATCCACCGGCGTAAGCGAGGACGGGAGCGGCGACCTTCTGCACGACCTGACCGGGGTGTGCGGCATGTCCGGTGCGGTGGACGACTGCGTTGAATCCATTGTGGTCATCAGCGGTGTACTCGACGGTGCGGGTGGTTCCATCGGCCTCCACCAGAGAGTACTGTCCCTTGACGACATCTCCATCACGGTGCTCGCTCTGGCTCTTGTGGTCTCCAGTGTGAGCATCATGGACGGCGTACTCGAACTGGTACTGGGGGTGAGACTGTGGAGAACAGGATTTCAATTATTACTAATTTTCTAATTATAATGTCATGTTTACGATGTAATTAAGTAATTGTATTTATTGCATATAATAAGTGTACTAATAATTTATAACTTAACTATTTCCGCTCTATTTAAATTACTTTCACTGTTATAAAATGAAATTAAAAGTTGAAATTTCTAATATATAATTTTACTTGTATTTTCTAATTAACACATTAAAAATAGAATATGTTTATAAATTTGATTAAATGTAGGGCTTATAATTTAATTCACATTTGAAAAGAAAATGTGTTAAATTTTCTAAAAATGAGGTAGTCAAACTCACGTAGTAGTCGACGGGGGCCTTGGCTACGACGGGCACCTTAGCCACGACGGCGGGGGCGTGATAGGCGGCAGCGACAACGGGAGCACCGTGGTAGCCTCCATAGCCGGCATATCCTCCGTACTGGGCGGACACAGCAGACACGAGCAGCACCGCTGCGGCGAGAACCTGCATGCGCACCAACACACGTATGAGAAATACGTATATCGAAAATCAAGGACTCAAAGGAGTGCGTAACACACGCCGAGTGGAGGAAATTTGAATCGAGAAGTATCAGAAAAAATAAATAATTTAACACAAAATTTTCATTAAATGCAAAAATACTAAAATTTATAAGATTTTTAAATTTTTTACGAAACTGATGGAATTAATAATTAGTTACTATTTTTTTTTAAAAATAATTAGGTATTATTTTAAAATTAATAAAGAGGGGAAATAAAAAATTAAAATTATACAATATTCACCTTGATGAAAGCCATGTTAATGTTGTATTGAAGTATTGTCGGAATACTAAAAGTTGTTGTATTGCTTGCTGGAAGCTGACTGGATACTAACACTAGTACACCACGGGTTTATATACTGTGTCCGCTCTACCTGTCTCCCTTGTTGTCGGTTACCTCCTCCTTCTCCTTGCGGCCCACCACCCGCTCCCCCTAGTCACAATCTGGGACACACTCTGCAGTACAGTAAACTACCGGAAACAAATGGACGAGAAATCACATTTTTTTTATGTATAAAGTTTACCCCACTACCACCTTCTAGTTGGTTATAACATAGGTGTGTGGACAATATAGCCCTCCCTTTCATTTCACTTCTCGTCTCGCCGTGGCCGGCCGGTGAACGACTACCGCAAAATATGGAGCACGGCACACTTCATTTCCTGTTTTACGAGTTTTGAAACCTGACGCCTCTATCATGAATATTATATAATAAATATGAATATACGCAATCTGCCTATTAACTACATGTATATTATCGTACCTTCCTTTGCATATTAATTATACAAAACACATATATTTATAAGAAATCAATTATAAACATAATTATAAAATAAACTAAATTTTACGTAATATATATAAGAATATACGTACGTACCATATTAATTTTTTATTGGTAAATTAATTAAATATTATAATTAATGTAATATTGTGAATAAATTGGTCTTTTGCGCATAGTGCCTATATACTGATCGAGATGTTTTTAGGGCACGGTAAGTAGTTTGATTCTGTCAATTTTCCATTGCAGTATTTTATAATTTTTATTTATTGAAATTCTACTATTTTTTATTCTTCAATTAAAAAAAAAATACATGCAAATGCAAATTTTTATTCTTACTATGCTATGTATTCTCAAAATTAAATTTTGATATGATAGTTCTTGTGTAAAATAATATTATTTTAGCTATAAATAAATGTTTATAGCTAAAATATATTTTATTAATAAATGTTATCATTTAAAATATTTAAAAAAAAAAAGCATTATATTTTATATTATAGTAGAATTAGTATATATAGCAATTAACAAACGCTGAGTCTAGGGTCGTTCTGGCAGCAAAAGGCCCGGGCTGCGCGCGAATGGGCCCGATGAACCCGCCTGTGCAGCGTGGTGGTGGTGGTGGTGGTGGTGGTGAGGGGAGGGGGGGGGGGAGAAGGAGGGGAGGAACCTCGCCGGAGCGAAAATAATTTTTTTTTTTAAAAAAGGGGCGCGGCTTTTCTTTTTGTTATGAAAAATTGTATTATGTTATTCAGAAAGCCTCTTGGCGTTTTTCAACTAACGTCAAAATGTCAGGATGATTTTCTACTGACATGTGCTACGATATACTGTCAAAAATTTCATTTACAAAACACTTTTGTTAAATTTTGTTAAGAAGAGTATTAAAAAATTACTTCAAATTTAAGTTTCGATAAAAAAAATCATGAAATATTATTCAGAAAGCCTCGCTTGGCGTATTTCTGGTCAGCATCCATGATGACATCACCAATCCTTTGTCCTACCATTTACTTACAAGATTGGGCGCACGTAAGATCCTATACGGAGCAATTTTTCGATCGCTTATTTTTAATTAATCCTCTAAATAAGTTATGGTAGAGATAATACGGATCAGCTGGCCCAATGCTAAAAAAAGCCCATTCATAAAAATTATGAAAAAAATTTAAAATTTTCTCCTCTACATCCTTTATCAGTAGGTAAAATATCATGCAGGTATACAAAAACGAGCTAGTTTTCGAGTTATTAATTTTTAAAGTTCACTAATTTAACATGGAGAAATGGAACTTCCGTGTTAAATTAGTCAACTTTAAAAATTAATAACTCGAAAACTAGCTCGTTTTTGTATACCTGATATTTTACCTAAATACTGATAGGGGATGTAGAGGAGACCATTTTAAATTTTTTTCATAATTTTTATGAATGGGATTTTTTTTAGCATTGGGCCAGCTGATTCGTATTATCTCTACCTTAAAGAGCATCTAAAGAATTTCGCGGTATAATATAGTTGTGTTTTTACTTCGAGCCGAAAAAACGTGCGCAGAAGGGTTGATGCGCGGTGGTTGTAGCAGGAGTTAAATGATTTTCTACTGACATGTGCTACGATATATATACTGTCAATAATTTCATTCACAAAAGCATTTGTATATATTGAATTTTTTTTTATAATTTTTTTGAATAAAAAGTAGTATGACGAATATTTTGGAAGTCACGTGGTCTTAGTGTGAATAGTTGACGTGCATGTAATCAAATCACCTTTTTATTAATATACATTTTTTTTTGTGGATTCAACTGCTCAACCGCATTTCTGTAGCACAATAACCCGCAGCAATCTCACTTTTCAGCAGAATATGTTTAATGTATTATTTTATTTTTACAGGAAAAATTTAGCAATATATGCCAACTCAATTTGACTTAATGCTTGAATTAGTTATATATATATATATATATATATATATATATATATATATATATATATATATATATATATATATGGAACCGAAGTTAAAAATATAAAGAAAAAAAAAAGGTTAAAAGTGTTCCATAGAATTGGCCACATTTATGGTTCTCCAGGAAAAAGTTCCATGCAGTCAGAGAGAAAGTATCATGACATTTAACATAATTGCCTAGCTGACAAAAACCCTAAATTTTTACTCGAAGAAAGTTCGTTGGTGGTACGAGACGAGCCACCAATCCACGAACTTTCTTTTGGGAATCGAGGGGTTTTGACAGTTAAGCAGGCCCCATGCCGCGTTCAGTCTGACTTTGGATTTGTTCTCTGCAATCTCTGCATTAACTGCCACTTTAAGTACGGAAGGTTTGCTAATTTTTCAGAGTTCATGAGAGTGAATTGCCACATCAATTATTAATTAATTAAGAACACTTAAAATACCCTTAGTACCCTTACTATATTTAGTGCAAAATTAGCTGTCTATCCTCCAGGGGCCCCGGGCCCGCACATATTTGTAAGTTAATCATTTATTAATGGTGTCAGAAAAAAAAATTTAACACGGAAATAGTTATATAAAAAAATATTACGCCAATTTTTTCAAATGTCTGCAAAAGAAATTAAATTATTTTCAATATTTATATTTTTCAATTCTTTTCTTTTTCTTCTTTTATATTTTTATTTTGCAAAGGCCCGTGGGGCCCGCCACAGCTGGGGCCCGGGCCGCATTTGCGGCCTATATAGCGGCCTTGGCCAGAGACCGACCCTGGCCGGCCGCCCGCCTGAGTCAGAGAGAGCACATGTAGTATTCATACGAGCAAAATGTGTTAAAATTATGATGCATGATTTCAATGCGTTTCAGGCCATTGCTCTGAAAAAATATTACAACAGTATAACATATATTATAATAAAAATAAATTTTATAAAATATTTTAAATTATTGAAACTACAAATTTAAAGAAAAATCAAGTAAGAGATGAAAAAAGTTCTAGTTTCCCATTTTATAAAAATTAAAGTGTGAATAATTTTAAATAAAACTCTACATTGATCATGTTGTTATCTCAAAAAGACCTTATTAAGTTACGCTGTTATAGTTGCATGCTTTTACAATATAATTTCACGTCTATATTTCAATTCATATTCTCATTGCATATTATAGTAGTGGGATCGAGTTTTCAATCATACAATATGCAACACAGTTTTAATATTTAATATATATATATATATATATATATTATATATATATATATATATATATATATATATATATATATATATATATATATATATATATATATATATATATATATATATATAGATTATAGCTATAAAGCTATATTATATAATTATATAGTTTTGTATAAATTAATTAAATAACCAATTAAATACAAAATAATGGTTCATTTCGTGTTTTGGTCAAAATGCATATAAACCAAAACTATATATAATATTATGTATATATATTTGCACATTGTCTAACATAATTAATATATTATATTATAACAAATACATAGATATGTAATTGTGTAAAATTATTATGTGATGGGGACGATTCACGAAAGAGTTATCCAGCTTTCTCACTAACCACGTTTAATAGTGCTATATATAGGTAGCTTAAATTATTTTAAGCTAACACAGAAAAATTCTTCTTGCTTTTTTTTTTTTTTTAGAAATAACCTTTGGTACTAAAAAGTCATAATTGCCCAGAAAACAGAAAAAAATATCAAAACAAAAAATCAAGCTAACTTTTTCTATTAATTTTTAATTTATTTTTATTAGGGCTTTTCCATGATTCCATGGAGAGCTAAACTAAAAATGAATATAAAAATAATAAAAATAAATATTAATTAGTATGATTTTGTTTTTGTTTTTGAAATTTTCTGTACACTCGTTAACTTGGAAGCACCTGCAATGCTGTCAAATAATACTTTATAAATATACTATATTATATTATAAATGAAAATGGTAGCAAAATATTCACAGTAATTTCCAGACAAATTATTATTAAATATAAATTTATTTTTGTAATTTCTAACAAGATAGAATGGTTGCAATTATTAATTAACAATTTGATCACTGGAGACATGAAATTGGATTCGAACACACGGGGCATTTGCCAGAAATTCTGTTGAAGCTGGTATGGTTGCTTGGGTTGGACTTCAGCCACTGAAACATTTATTAAAACACATATAAAAATATAGCAACACGTTAAAAAATAATTTTTTCATATATCGACGATTCAAATAACATTAACATTACAGCTATTATATTCAAAGTTCTCAACGATACCTCAAGCCCACAAAGCTTTCATAATAATTTTTATGACCTAGCTCTGTTACTTTAAAAAATTGTAGCTGTCTTAATCTGCAATAATTTATATCTGAAATCGCAATTACGACTTAATTTTTTCAGTTAAATATTTTTCACCAATAAAAGATCACGCCTTTTTACTTTTACTTTTATAACAATTAAATCAAACGTGACTGAATATCATTTTAATTGGAACTTGTACATTAAACAGTAAACTTAGTTAATTATAGCATGCAGTCCAGCAAAACTTCTATGTATAATTGAACCATTTAATTCTCAGCTTTATATCATTTTGGGTATTTCATAAAACATTAAAAAATTAAAATGTATCACGGTTTTTACGACAGATTAAAATATAGTAATTACATGCAGACCGAAAAGTTTGTTTGTAAAATTGAATACATCGAATGAAAATATTATTATTAACACACACACATATAATATATATGTATGTATATTATTATATGAATTAATTATTATAATATAAACTAGCATTTTATATGTCCGCATATAAATTATAATATCATATTATATGATATCTCATGCATATAGTATAAAAGGAACACCAAGCAGAATTTTGTACGCAAATACGCGGATATATATATGATTGCTAAATTACAGTATCGACCTCAAAATTTTTTATTGCAGAAATGGATAGAGGGTGCAAAGTTATGCTACCCTGCTTTTTTTTCAGATTTTTTTGCAGCCCTGGATTAAGTATTTTTAAAAAATTATTGAAAGTCCTTTTTGTGACGTCACGAGGCGGCAAGTCCTATCATTTTCTTAATTAAGGAGCGGCGTCTCGTGACGTCACAAAAAGAACTTTCAATAATTTTTAAAAATACTTCCAGGGCTGTAAAAAATCTGAAAAAAATCAGGGTAGCATAATTTGCACCCTCTATCCATTTCTGTAATAAAAAATTTTGAGGTCGATACTCCATTTGTAAAAGTCCTACAACAAATTAATCAAAGTTTAAAACAGTACTAAATTTTTCCGCTTTAATTTTAAGTATAATTTTACAAAGATAAATAAAATAACATGTTTTAGTGTTGCATGCGTTGTCAAATAATCATATAATAAAGCCATGCAGTAATTAACATTAAAAAAAAAAACATCGTATTTCACACCAAATTTTATAAATTTTAATCCTACATGTAATCGTCAATAAATCACGTACACATTCAAATTTACATATTATCCAATTAAAAAAATAACAAAATATCATAGGCTTTAAGACCATTAATGATTTCTGATCATTATCACTTCAAATTCTTTAAATTTTCTCAAAAGTAATCGTTTTACAAATTTTATAACATAACGGAGTAACTATAAGAAAAATTAAAAAAATTTACTTGCACACATGATTGCACGAAAACGACTGACAAATAATTTTAAATTAAAGTTACTTAAATTCATTTCGGCTGGGAACCACCAATCCGGAAACTGGACGTATATCAGTCTTGCTAAAAAAATGTCATTGATTTCATAATATAACTTGTTGTTTTCTTTTCAAATGTCATTCATTAAAACAATTAAATAACAATTAAATAATTAAAAAAGTGTACATAAAAATTGCATGTTTTTGTAGGTTTCTCCGAACAAACATAATATTATAGATATTATAGCTATAATATACTGAAGAGCTTATATACTGTAGAGTTAGAACATATTATTATATATCAGACGCAATTTAACTCCATTTATTTATTTATTCACAAATTTTTAATACAAATATTTATAAATTTTTACTAGTTCATGACAAATTTGAAAATATTTAAAACAAGCAGCTCAAGAGGAGCACAAGAAGCACAGACAAAATTACATTACTGCAATACATATATATATATATATATATATATATATTTATATATATATTTATATTACATAATATGTAACATATCCTACTGTATCATATACTTTTCAGCTACAACTCTAATAACAAAATTGCCTTCAATATAAAAACATTTAAGAACAACTTTCAATAACTTTGCAAGCAATCTATTTATATTAATACTATGTAAGAATTACAAGAATATATATAGAGTACATAATGCACTGTCACTTCCTAAAATTCCTAAATAAAAATTCTTTTTACATAAAGAGCTTTTTTTATACAAGAACCAAATCATCCTTTAAATTTAAATGTGCTGAAATTGTTTTAAAAAAATAGTATAAAAATACTTATAAGTTCGTCCATATAGGGTGGACAGCTGTGACATCAGTCCCTTTCAGATTTTGCTACAAAAAAAAAATCAAGTGTGTTTATAAAGGTCCTAGAATGGCTCACACGAAATGTTTTTGAATTTCGTTGATAAACTAAAAAGTTATAGCGATATTACGAAATACGCATAAAATGTTCACTCGGCGCACCAGTGATTGGAGCCAACTTTGTGTCACTGCCGTTATGTTAATAATTTTTTTAAACTTTTGTGGATATTTTTGCCCAATTACTATTATTACATAATAATAATACACATGACCACGAAAAAAAAATCGACTGAGCATGAAAATTTTTTTTTGTACAGGTCTGTACATGATGGGATGAAGCGGCAACCACGATAAAATAGGTATCAAAAAAATCCACTGATATGTCATTGTAATTACATTATTTTTCAAAACTAAGACGGTTTTGAGCAATGGGATGCCTTTAACATGAATAAATTACATAAAATAAAATTAAAAAGTTTTTTGGCATGCTACCATACTATTGCATATACCATGACTTGATATAGTTGATAATAACGTGAAAAAACACGTTTTTGACCCCCCGTAAAGTCAAAGGTCAAAGTAGCACGGGTCTTGGAAAATGCAACTATATACCATACAAATCAAAGTAACTTGTAGTTACAGAAACTGTAAAAACAAAAGAGTGGGGTTTTACATTTCCAATTTTTGGCAGCGCTACAAACATCGTCCCATAATGTCAATGGACCATAATGTGCACTTTAAAATAATAAATAAAAAATTAAAAAACGCTCTGAAGTCATTCATAGAAATAATATAATTTACTTACTGATGCATGACATTAATTATTTACATAAAACTTGGAATATCAACTTTTTTTTTTTTTTTTCAGGCCTCCAAACATGCAAGGTAGACGTGTCCATGACAGCTAGCACCAGGGATACCAAAATTTTGCATTTTCAGACCTATACCAATGGGCTCAAAATTTAAAAATACGTTAAAAAAACTCCACTTAAAATTTCAAAAAGTTGCGAAAAAAAAAAAAAAAGAAAAAAAAAAAAAAAAAGAAAAAATATAAACAAATCGTTTTTTTTTTCGAATAATAATTATAAATGACCAATATTATGTAGATAATGTATTTTTTTTTTCTGAAAAATCTTGATTCCATAACCCTCTTCCGGCCAACTCTCCTTAATAATTAATTAATTTAAAAAATAACAATTAAATAAATAAATAAATAAATAAATAAATAAATAAATAAATAAATAAATAAATAAATAAATAAATAAATAAATAAATAAATAAATAAATAAATAAATAAATAAATAAATAAACAAATAAATGACAAAAATAGAAAGCTAATGACAATTTGCCAAATGATGTCAAGCTTATTTTTGACCCTCCTTCCTACCACACTTTATATTAAGGATTCAGTTTGTCTATCGTACTGACGTACCTCTCTGAGGCAGGGCAGGTGGAAAACGCTGTTGCAGCTTCCACAGCTCTGGTCGACGTTCTCGGCCAGCAGGCAGACACAGCACATCTTGTCCTGAGACAGCTGAGACAGGTTCTGGGTGCACGGCTGGGACGGGAATTCAACGTCGAGGGCAGATTGAAGCTTGATATACAACGAGGATCCTTCCTTAGGCCACTGTAAATAAAAATGTACCAATTTCTTAAATATATGCAGCAAAAGAACTTGAGGGAGTTAACTTACCACCAAATTTGTTAGAGTTTTTTGTAAAGGTTCAACTTTTGCCTCAGGTCCCAATAATTTTATATCTGGTCTCGCAAGTGGATGGAATGGATCAACATTGATTAATATTGATACATTTGAGTCTAAGAAAAAAGAAAAGGAAATAATAAAATTTATAAAAACTATAATATATTGTAATTAAAATTTAGTGAAAAAAAAAGTGATGAATTAAAAAAAAAAAAAAAATAGAAACAGTTCCAAAGAATCTGTCCTCAAACCAAGATCCTGAGGAACTATTTCAACACTATCATTGTATTACTTGAATACCTTGGTATACTGTATACCTAAAGCAATCTGCCGTCGTGTATCTGAAGGACTGGGATCAGGAGGGTCTAGAACCCAACATTGAGCATCCACTTCCTCCATTGTGTTCCAAAACTGCTGCATTTCTAGCACTTGATTCTCAAACATCTGATATGAGCACGTGATTGTTTCATTCTGCACAAAAGGTCATACCATCATTATTACCAACAACACTGAAAACTTTTGTATTACTCACCATTTGTACAAGTTTCATTGCAGCTTCAGGGAGATAGGCTTCAAAGTGCAAAGAGGCAGCGGAAAGTTTGACTCGCAGTAAGTGATCTCTGTCCGCAGGATCAGTCACTTTGAGGTCAACCCAGGATAAATTTTGTGACTCAGCTCCATTTACTTTATCTAATCCAATGATCTTCAACTCTCTAAATAGATTTTTCCATGCATTTATTGGAGCATTAGTGTGAGCTTCAGTGTGATGCTGATTGAGTGTCAACTGTAAATAATATAGAATTAATAGTTAAATTACTTTATAGAAATATAGTAGTGATGAGAGTCAATAATGAGAGAATGTACCATAAATATATAATATATGGTATACTTACAATAACATTTTGTAGCCAGTCGATAAATTTGAAAAATGATGATGAAGTAGCTTTCCACTGAAATTTGAGGGGGAAAAAATGTTATTGGTAACAGCGGAAACACATATCAACACAAATAAATTTATATTATTAACACTTAATTAATAGCTGTAACTGATGCTGCTTATCTAAAAATGTATAATATCAATGGATTATATAATTATATATTATATAGATCGAGTGCTGTGGATTGAGGTCTATTTGTGGACGGACGAGGTAATAATGCTACTCGCTTACTCTATAAGGGAGATAATGGCATCATATTATGTTGTGTTAATTTATAATATAATTACACACATACACAACATGACACCATATCCCTTGTGGGGTTAAGCCAGCAGCATTATACATAACCTTGGTCGGCGATGTCCAAGACAATTTTTTACTGCTTTTTAGTAAGATGTTATTTTAAGTAGTGATCGACCAGGCTTACTACTTTTTTGACTTTTAAGTTTTAAGTAGTGAGGACATGATGCTAATGGTTTAAACAATTGCCCTGACAACCAAACTGTGGCATTAATTTACCCGCTGACCCACAGAGACAATAGGCCTGTTCGTAACACCTGCTCGGTGTACTCTGAGCAAGTTTACGAACAAAAATTGTGACGTCATCTGCACTGCATTCCCTACTCCACCATCTGCGCTAGTGTAAGAAAACGGTGTAAAAGTGTACACCGAGCAGGGTTTATGAACAGGCCTAATGTACTCATTCCCTTGAGCCAGGATTCCTGTTGCAGAAAATGCCTCAAGGGCCAGGTCAGCGTCATCCTTGTTCCACAGACTACACACTGTACATCCATCAATAATAATCATCTTACTTGTTCAACTTCATTTTGATAATCCTGTAAGATCAAGTGAAGGTCCCAGGAGCAATCAACTACCGTCATTCCAACCAGACTTGGTGACTGCGGGAGGACGGCATGGAGATACATTTCGGAAGACTGATGGTGTGTACGTATGCATACATACAGTACAAAATAAATATTATTAGCTCTAATAAAGTTGTTGAATATAGTATGAACTTACCCCGGCACTAAAATATCCTTCATATTCAGAGAAATCTTTATTAGGAATTAATAAAGGAAAATTTTTTAGCAGTTGGATTTGTTCTTCATCCATTGTTTACATAAATCATATGTTTCTTCAAGTTTTTGCTTTTCGCGCCTTCACGATGGTAAATAAAAACGCGAAATTTTTATGCCTGCAAACATACATTAGGACAAAATGACAAAAATACTATCGCTAAATTTATATTCTCATAAAAGTTTCACTAAATGACTAAATCACGCATGCGCCTAATATGGATAACACGTGGAAACTTTCGAAACATACAGATCGAAGTGCAGAATAATTAATGGAAAATTAAGTTGGCTAGCTCTACTTCTCACAAACTCTTTGTTCTTTTTACGACATGTAAGTTTATTATATAAGGACTATTTATTAATAACATAAATTGATTCGGGAGGTCAAATTATAGGGATTTAGGCAAAAATTGTCTTTGTTCTGAATCAGCTGTTTTGAAATCTTTGGCTGGTAAACTAAGCTAGAAGACGTCATCGCGAGCCACGTCTTTTTTACCTTATCTAATTAGTTTCTTGTTGACAGTCCTTCAGACTTGAGAAATGTACTTTCAAGTGTTTTATTATTATCTTGCTTCTGAAGCACAGTTAATATAGAAATTTTTGTATGCATACTGCTGTGTGTATGTAATGCTGAAAAATGTACCGTACAAACGTACTGTACACGTTACCTGATATCTGTATGGCACCAGTTATATTAGTCTAGACTGAATTATCTAGAGGTAAACTAAGATCTTTTATATATATATATATATATATATATACTGTAGCTTGTATGCATACAGCTGTAGAGGGGGGACTACACAGCAGTAACATATTTACGGGAATTTCGGGCAATGACTGCTTGGTCCACAGACCGCCCGAAGTCAATACATCAATATAAATTCAATTCAGCAGTAACATATATATACATATATCATGCAGTATGTATGCATACTGCAACTTATAGAAAACAATTCTTTGTCTCACAATCAGTTTGAGGTTGATGTGATATGCATTAGTTAGGCTACTTCATAAATAGTTCAAATACATATTATGTTTCTTAGAGGCGGTATGCAACGATCCTCTTCATTCTGTAATAATGAGAAGCCATCGTCGTTACGGCAGCACACAACTCCTCCACCAAGTCGGATTCCAACTGCATCATCACGGAACAATGGTGCTTCTGTTATGCCAGCGGCACCAATGCTCCGTCGCTCTGCATCTCTGCGATTGTCATCATCTAGCCGAACCCCTTCTACTCCCTTGGACCGTGAAGTATGGGGCGTTGGGTCTGGCTCCTGGGGAAAAAGACAACAGACGAGGCGTCAGGTAACTATTTGAAAAAGAATATAGGTCTTGAAAACAATATGCAACTATAACTCAGAAATGAAACTAATTTGGGTTTTCTCTTACCCTAACCATAAGCTCTTTGCTCTGCTAATTTGTCCATGTACAGTGGAGGTCAAGCTAAACAGCACATCAAGCACGAGTGCCGCCAGCCTATGAAGTAGCGTCAAATCAAGTGACGTTGCCAAATAGTGCAGCGCCGCTATTGTTCAGCTGTAGGTGTGTGCCACCGAAATGACAACGTCACACTTTTTCCTTGGCTCGCGGCATCCCTTTGGTTTAGCTTGGCCTCCAGTGTACTACAGTATGGCTTCATGGCATGGGTCCCGTTTACTACATTGTGTTATCTCAGGTCCTCAATCAGTAACAACTGTACTTTGCATTTTTTATGACTTTACCTTGTTAGACAGAAATATGGTACTTTTGTCAAACAGTTCCTACAGTTTCATGACTGCAGGCAGGTATGCATCACCTTTAACAAGATTTTAACTTTTGAAAACATTGATGTACTGAAAACCAAGGTTGGCTTTATATCAGGTTATGCCACCGATTGGACCAATGTTAAAGGGCTTAGCCAATCAGATTCAAGTATTTCAAAATCCATCGTGCCGCGAAACTTTGAATGCGCCCATGATGCAATGCTATTTTTGAAATTTCGCGGTGTAATGGGTCCTGGAAATAGTGGACAAATGACGCACGAAATACGAACGTGGCTTAACCTGTATAATATAAAGCCAACCTTGTATAAAGCCAACCTTGCTGAAAACTATAAGACATCATCATTATGCATATTTCATGATCATAAATATAAAATCCTCAAATAAATCAAGAGAAGATGGTATCATCTAGCCTAGAATCATTTAACTCCATCAGTATATTACTCACATACTTGCATTACTTCTACTTTAATAATTACTGTAGCTCAATTTTACCACAAATAATTCCTACAATTTTGTACAGTATGTAAAGTGTAATACAGTGCAATACTATATGTTTCAATTATTTGTTTTTCTAGCAAGGACTGGATAGAACAAGAAATTCTGTAACTCCTCCTGTGGTTTCTCGGGGACTTGGGTCTACTAACTCAATTGATACAATAAATATTCGTGGTAGTATTAATTTGGAAGATGATGATGGCAAGTATTAAGCTTCCCACATAAATATTTTAAGGTCTAAATTAATCATATTTCGTTTTTTGCAGATTTGTGTTCTGAGCGCAGCTATGATTCTACGATGTCAATGGACAGAGTCACTTCGAGATCTCGACGCTATGTTGTTCACTGTGGATCTTCAAACTCAGATCAGGCAGCATCAGCAAATGGTTCAACATACCTCACACCTACCCAAAGAGCTGCTCAATTGAATAAAGAATTAAAGGTACTGTACTGTAAACTTTATATTATGTTATTGTTTACAGTATTTATTACAGTATGCTTATTACAGCTTTCAAACTAAAATTTCTAGTTTGCTTTAAGGTAGAGATAATATGTATCAGCTGGCCCAATGCTAAAAAAATCCCATTCATAAAAATTATGAAAAAAATTTAAAATGTTCTCCTCTACATCCCCTATCAGTAGGTAAAAAATCAGGTATACAAAAACGAGCTAGTTTTCGAGTAAGTAATTTTTAAAGTTCTCTAATTTAACATGGAAAAATGGAACTTCCATGTTAAATTAGTCAACTTTAAAAATTAATAACTCGAAAACTAGCTCGTTTTTGTATACCTGATATTTTACCTACTGATAGGGGATGTTGAGGAGAACATTTTAAATTTTTTTCATAATTTTTATGAATGGGATTTTTTTAGCATTGGGCCAGCTGATACATATTATCTCTACCTTAAATTAAGAATTTAATTTAATTGGTACATCCATGTTTGCAGTCTCGCCTACGCCAGGCTTTAGAAGATGTTGCTTCTCGAGAAAGAGAAATCTCTAGATTGACCCAAGAGTGTGTTGAATTACGCATGAGCCATGTCCGAAGAATGGGAAGTGCTAGTCCAGATAGAATACATTCTGCAACCCCACCAGGTATAGAAAAGGACTCTTTAAATTCTTCTGTCCATAGCAATTATGAACTTCAAGTTCCTACTGAATCCATCTCAACATCAAATGAAAATGAAATTCAAAAAGAAGAAGACCAGAAATTCTCTACATCTGCAAGGCTTGAAATTTTACCAGTATTACAAGAAAATTCATTAATGTCCAATGGTGCAACTAACAAATTAGATATACAAATACTAAATCAAGAGGAAAAAGAAAACTTATCTAACAATAGGCAGTTAAATAAACATGTTTTTTCTAAAGACATGAATCAACGAAGCATATCAGTGAAGTCTGTGATTGATGATAAAGACTGTTCTCAGCTTGCTCCCCCTGGTTCCCTTCCCCAGCCCCTCTCCCTGGCTGACTCTGGCACATGTGATGAAGATCTGAGCCTCATCTCTCCTCCGTCTGACCTGGCACTCACCAGCCCTGAGCTTGACTCGCAGGATCTGGAGGACGGAGAGCTGTATCGAGAGGTGCTCGAGGCCCTTCAGTCCAGTCAGCACTCTGTCCTTTCGGCCAATGTCTCCAACACAGACCAAGAGAAAGTGGTGAGCTTTATAGCTGTAATAAAGATAACTCCTCCCGAGATAGTAATTTTATGAGCTGATTAAACTTACGTTGCAGTGATAGTACCAGCTCTGTGTCTATATTGGGTAACATTCTCACTAGTTTTTGGTTATCTTTTTCTCTGGCTGATGAATATAGCATTGATAACCTCTATTGTTGTAATGATCTAAATACTCTAACTTAAGTCCGTTATAGAACTATACATACGGTAAGTCTAATTAAACTTAGCTGTGTTCATAATATTTCATACCTAGATTATCTAGAGATCCTGGTGTTTATTTTATGACAACGTCTTGTAGCTATTCTGCATGCAAACAAGCTAGTTTACTTTTGTGGGTGCTTTTTTAGTGGAGTGTAAATCATCATGTTATTTTGTTGCAGGACTGTGCCTCACAGACGGACACCTTGGCCCCGGATGTCGGCTCTCTCAAAGAGCAGCTGGCGGCAGCTCAGGAGGCGCTGATCGAAACCAAAGTATGCAAACCCTCATTCTCATTAGTTCACTTCTTTTAAATGTTTTATTATAATTTAAAAAACTAAACCATTTTTAATATCTTCAATATCTTTACTATTTTTGTGTGTATTTATTTTTGTCAAACTTATTATATGTATTTACTGTATTAATATTTCATGTTCAGTTACTGTCATTAACGTACATCTTTCATAATATCTGTGAACTATTAAATTAGGCATAAACAAAGTATTATTTAAAACGAAAAGGTCCTCCTATTACAGGATTATCCATAACAAACCCAATTCTAATTCTATAAATTTTTCAAATTATAAAACTAGATTTTCATTACATATTATATTATTAAGTGTTTAATTATGGTACAAGTTTATACTTTTAACACTCATTCAGATCAATTATTACATGGGACCAGTGGTGAAAGTAGTTTCAAAGTCTTACCAGTGCGCTTCAGATAGAGGCCTGAAGGGCCCAAACCCCCGCCGGAGGCGCGATTTTTTGGGAAAAAGGGGCGTGGCTTATTTTTTTTAATTGAAAGTTGCACTAAAATTGATTTATAATTAATTTTTTAAATAGAGTGAGCGATTACATTTTTTTAAAGAATTTATTTTCTAAAAATATTTTATAACCTGCCCTCTATTAATTAAGAAATGAAAACCAAAGATTTCCCAAAGTTGGTGTTTCGGAGGCGTTTAACATGCAAAATTTTGGCACAGAAAACAGCATTTTACTTAAACTTTACTTGAACTATGGTAACAATTAAAAAATACGTACGTAATCTAGCATAAATTCATTAATGAATTTTCGATTTAAAAATAAAATATTTTTTTACGGAGCCGTTTAAAAAATATTGAAAATCCCACAAAATAAGTAAAATTAAATAATTATTCAAACTTTCAACCGATTAAAAAAAAAATGTAGTGTCGCATATTAAATTGCATGATAAAAAAAATATTCAAAAATATCTGTGCTGGCTAATGAAAATTAAAACATAACTTTTAATATGAAAAAAAATCGCAAACAAGTTGTCTATGTCTAGCAGCAGTGTTAATACAATAAAAATATTTTAATGAACTGTTTCACAATTTAGAATATTCTATAAATTTAATTAATTTAATAAATGATACATTTTTTTAAATTATTAAATTATCGTTTAAAATGTCTCAAAAATTAATTTAATAAAAAAATTCCAAAAATATGTATAGGTTACAATTTTAAAAAAGTGATAACGACTACCAATTTATAGGAAAATTGAAGATAAAATAGTAAACCCAGTAAGCAGTAAACCTACAGATATTTAAAAAATATATATAAAAAATTCCTTGATTAAAAAAATTTAAAAAAATTACATAATAAATAAATGTGTTCTCAGGCTCGCGCGCCAATAAAAAAAAGCTAGGCGTTTGTGAGAAAAATATTAAAATTAACTTTTTTATCGTAGTCTTTTAAAATAATGTTTTACTGTAGCACTTACTATTTATTTATAATGCAACAATTTTGTATCACAAATTGTCAATTTATTTTTATCTTTTACCCAATGAAAAATATAAATAAAAGTAAATACATTCAACATGGATTTCAATTACTTTTTTTAGTACAAAATTTTGACTTTAAAAGAAAGTACGTGCAAGTTAAAACTTCGTGAGATAAATAAAATCCAAGTACAAGAACATGTATTGAGCATGATTATAATGGTTTATAATGTGATCCGTTCACACTTGCAAATATTGTTTTTTTCATTAAAAATTATTTATTTTTTTAGTAAATTTCGATCAGTGTCTTACCAGTGCGCCGCACTGGCGTCAAATGTCTTACCAGTGCGGCGCACTGGTGCGCACCGGCTTACTTTCACCACTGCATGGGACTACTACAAAGTATATATGCATAATTGTACTTATAATACTACAATAAACAAAACCCTTTTTTCTTTTTTCTTTTTTTTTTTTTCTTTTTTTTTTTTTACTCTTTTAAGCGCACCTGTATTTGATATAGTACTTACCATGGTTCCTGACAATTATGTATAGGGAGCTCAGCAGAGGTGGCCAGAAACAGAGACATTGTTGAGTGCAGAAGAGGCTGTGTTGCTATGGCGACGTGCCTCATTACAGGTTAGGAAACTGAACAGAAAGTTCTTAAATTGGTAAAATGAGGAGTAGCAGGACCAGTTTCTTGTTGTGTGCTTCTGCGTTGTTGTTTCCTCTCTCTATCTTGAGTAATTATCGACTCAATTCTGCACGTGCATTGTTTTTCTCTTTTGTAGTCTATCTGCCTGCCTGCCTCTGTCTAATCGCTCCAGTAGTTCTGCGGGAAATTTGCAAGACAAAATTATACGTCAATATTAAAGCACATTTTTGCTTGATATGAACACACTGCAACAGTTAATAATGTTTTGTCATGTAAATGTACCAAAGTTATTTTTGTGGAGTTTGTGTAGTCTTCTTCTTGAAACTTCAAAAAATCTGTAATTTTTTCTTTCCTTTACTTTCTGTATTGAATAAGTACAATTCATTTGAGTATTTTTAAAGTATAATTTAATTAAATACAACAAAATATATTTTGATTTAATTAGAATGAATGATTCTATAATAATTGGTTAATTTTGTAGGAAAAAAACAAATATTTAAAATCAATTCAGAGAGGGTTTATGAAGATTGTCGTGATTCGTGAACTTATTATGTTTTTGTTTGATAAATTCTCACGTAATTTGATTCTATTTTGAGTACATTGTTTAGAGTTGAAATTCCTGTACCTGCTAGGAGTATTATTTAAACTGTATATTATATATACATATACATATTATACACAGTGATCATCACTGTATGTAACGGTGAGTGTATTAATTAGTATATCAGTTCTTAAAAGCATCAGAAATAAAATCATCAAATTATTTACTGACATCTAAAATAAACATGCAATCATTTCACATATCATTACATTAATTTTTCCTAATCAATTTCTTGAGCTAGGTATTTGAAATACACAGCCAATTCAAGAAACTTTTTTTTTTTTTTTTTATAGTAAATTTAATAACATAAAATAGTAAAAGACAACAAGTACATAGTTTTTGGGGACATACTTTGTGTACATTGCTTGACTATTTCTGCTCTATCATTTCCTTATTCTTTATAGTATGAAATGAAGAAAATGGAGATGGTAACACATATCATTTCCTTTTCTTTGAGTGCATGTTATTTATAGCTATTCTAATACTACATCTTCCTTTTTATTAGACCACTTGCAAAACCCTGTTTTAGCAAAAAGTAAACAAACTCTCCCATCCACACTTGATTGTTGTTTTGATTGTGTGTGTAAATTTTGTTTATACATTGTACACTGGAGGCCAAGCTATCCTTCTCATCAAACGATGCCGCGAACCAATGGAAATTGTGCGACGTTGCAATTTTGGTGTAACACCTGCAGCCGAACAATAGCAGCGCTGCACTATTTGGCAACGTTGCATGATTTTAAGCTACTTCATTGGCTGGCGGCACTCGTGTTTGATGTGAGGTATAGCTTGGCCCCCAGTGTACCTAATGGAAAATTTACGAGTTTCACACACAGATTTCAATATGTTACAAATTACAAACCTACGATTCTAAATATAAATAACAATATTACCAGAATCTGCAGTTTTTGGCCATTTTTAATCCTGAAATGCGTATCAGAAGAGTTTTTCTTTATTTTAATATGGTAAATTTCATATGATACCAAATCAGCCAATTGCATGGGGTAATTAAGATACAGCGTAACTAGACAAGCTTCAGTTTGTTGATTATTGCAACAGTTAAAATCAACAAACTGGAGCTTGCTTAGTTACGTATCTTACTCCATGTAATTGTCTGATTTGGTATCATATGAAATTTACCATATTAAAGTAAAGAAAACTTCTTCTGATACGCATTTCAGGATTAAAAATGGCCAAAAACTGCAGATTCTGATAATTTTTTCATTTTTACAATTGTAGGTTTGTAACATATTGAAATCTGTGTGTGAAAATCGTAAATTTTCCATAAGGTCCAATGTATAAACAAAATTTACAAAAACTAATCAACAACAACAATCACTACGTTTACATGACGGTGTTTAATGCATATTCGTTGACGACGCCTCATAAGAATAACATTATCCGTCGTCAACGAATACGCATTAAACACCGTCATGTAAACGTAGTGATTGAACTGGATTGGAGAGAGTTTGTTTACTTTTTGCTAAAACAGGGTTTTGCAAGTGGTCTATTGAAAAACTGATGTATGTTTATTATTTATTTTTTTTACTTTGAAGGAAAAAAATGTCATCTTAATTAGATAATTACATTGCAATCCCAATTAATACTACTGATGCGATGAATATAAGTTTTAATGATTGAGAAGTGTTGTATTTCCAATGTTCCGTAACATATGCTGCTTCCTATACCACTGCTCCTGTGTATGTCCAGGTCCAGCTGAGCCGCGTGAGAGCGGCTGCCGAGTCGTCTCCGGCAGACGTTACACTGCAGTTCCTCAAGTCGGCCTTCTTCCACCTGGTGACTGGCAGTGGCCAGGGGACCTCCACCGCCACCAAGAGCCACTGGAAGGCCATCCAGTCCATCCTAGGCTTTAGTCCTGAGGAATGTCGAGCCATGGACAATGCTGTCATAGCGGGAACCTTCCCTGGCGGAGCGTGGTAAAGTTTGAGTCGTTAATATTATGGTAAAAATTCGGAGATCTTACAGTAGAGCAGCTGTGATTTTTTGTCTCTGTGATGAGTACAGTACAGTATGTAAGATTTTGTAAATTATTTATTAGGGGAGGAGGGTGAAGAGGGAGAGAAAGGCACAAGAAGAAAGCCTGATTCACATATGTCTTTTGTTGTATGCTTGGATCATTGGGGGAAGGGAGTAAACCCTCTTGGCCACCAAAACTATGACAGTAAGGTGAATATTTATTTAGTCTTGAGATAGCTATTTTATGTTATCTCTGAGCTGCCACTGTGCTGTGGAAATGTTTTGAAAATCTATTTTTAAAAATATTGTCAATTTTTTTAGAGTTTAGTATCCATATATTATACTGTTAAACACAGAATATATCAAAGTTACTCTACTTAACACTGTATACTGTATGTATTATGTACTGTATATATAATATATAACAATATTTAGTCTAATTTTCCCCACACATTTCTGTACCTTTTATAATATCCAATAGCTGCTGATATTATGCTATATTTATAAAAAAGTTTCCCAGAAAGGCATCTATCTTGGTGGCTCATATTTTAATGGATAAATACACTTGGATGAAGGATATCATGGATTTTTGTCACTAGTCTTAGGAGATGGTGAATCACTCTGAAAATTACAGTAAACCTTCTTTACATTAAAACATAAATATTCAGTGCAAAAAATGAAGTAAAAATCAGTCTAGTTTTTTAGATATTCAGGATATAAATAGTGAGAATATCGTTGGAAATATGGCGGCCATTAGTCAAATAAAGTCAAATCAGAGCATCTTTTTCAACTAAAAAAATAAATAAATAAATAAAATAATATAATATATATCTAAAAAACTGAACTGAATAATTACTTTTTTTACTTCAGAAAGTGAACAGTCATTTTGTTCTCTATGTTCTGTTCTAAATTTTATATTTTTTTACCATGAAAAAATAATTACCATAGTGACAATAATCCTTAAATTTCTATTGTTAATTTCTATTGCATTTTAACAGCAAAACAAAACAATTGCACAATTTCTATTGTGCAATTGTTTTGACTAACCTCGGGACACCATGAACATTACTCCTGCTGTGGGCATTGTCAGGTAGCCTATTTAGTTTTGAGCTGCAGCTCCAGCAAATCACACAGGGGTAAATTTTGTGCTATCTCAAAATGTACTGTCATATCAATTTCTTGTGATTTTTTGTAAGTCTTACTTTTTTGATGCTATATTATAATTTTGTTTTCAATTTTTCTTAAAAAAAAGACAAAAAAAGGAAATTTTTATCTTTTTGATTGTGTGTACAGTATAACAGATCTTAGTTTACCTCTAGTCTACTGAACTGTCTAGAAGTAAACTAACTTGTAAGATCTGTTATACTGTATTATTATTATATGCCATTCAAGGAGGATGTTATAAAATATTGTACGTTGTATGTATTTATATCCTACTTGACACTGCCTTCGCCTTTGAGTGTTTTTCTCTTCTTTTAGTGTATAATATAGTGTACTATGCATTATAATTTCATTCTTGCATTTTATTTTAAAATAACAATCATTTTCAGATTGTATAATTATATTACTGTATATTATATTATTTTTTGGTAATATATGATGTTTACTCTTAAATATTTAATATTTAAAAAATGAATTAATTATAGCCATAAAGTCATGGTATGTATACAATGAGTGATTCAACTATTTATTTTTAACTGTAATTATTTGCCTTGTTAAAGATATGGACTTTAAAATTCAGTTGAAACGTTTTTTAACTATATAGCTATAGTAGAACCATCATATATCGTCAGCGCTGTCACTTTGACACGGCAGATAAGCCAGGAATGCACAATAAAGTCCAAAGAAACAAGCAGGTGGGATGGATATATAATATGATGTTATGATTTACATTTATAAAATACTTCAATTTTCTTATGCGTTATTATACGGCAACCTCGTAACAAAAATGTATGTGTCAAAAAAACAAATATTATAATTTTACCTATTCTTAAAATGATTTATTCTATCATATTACTCCCACTATTCCACCTCTTTTTCTTAATATCTTTCTTATCTTCAACATTTGAAATTGTTCGCGGCTTCGTGAGACAAGATATTAAGAAAAAGAGGTGGAATAGTGAGAGTAATGTGATAGAATAAATCAGTTTAAAAATAGGTAAAATTATAATATTTGCTTTTCTGGCACATACTTTTTTGTTTTAAGGTCGCCATATAATAACGCATTTTAGCAAATTGAAGTATTTTATGGACATCATATTATAATATCCATCCCACCTGCCTGTTTCTTTGGACTTTCTTGTGCATTCGATCTTGGCTTATCTGCCATGTCAAAGTGACAGCGCTGACCATATGATCATGGTTCTACTATATTATACAATTAACATTGCAGTTAATTAAACACTTTGTTTTGGAATGATGTTGTCAAAGATAGTTGTAAATATATAAAATGTGCGAAACTAAATTTTTTGTGTGCCTATAAGAAGTAATATATATTACAGTGTGCTTTCATTACTAAATCTGATTATAATAGCTGTCTGGGCTGTTTAAACTAATTGATTAGTATCAAGTGATGGTTAAGAAACTGAATGTAATGTACTATTTATTGTTGTGTTGTGAACTTTATACAAGTTAAATATCTGCTCAGTTTTCCCTATTTGTTCCTAAATAAAGTTATACTTCATGAAAATCATACCAAAATGACTAATAATTTTTTTCTCACCTGTTTTGCTGTTGTGTGAGTTAAAATTTAAATAGATAAAAATTGGGTGCCGATGTCAAAAATTGTCATTATGATCGAGTAAAGAGTATATATATATATATATATATATATATATATATATATATATATATATATAATATATATAATATATATAATATGCCCATGTTGAAAAAGATCATGCAGAAAACCAACCCTCTATTTTTTTGTATTTAATTTAAATAAATAAATAAATAACATTTAATATATATTTATTTAATATAAATAATATTTATTATTTATATTAATAAATAAATATTAAATAACAGTTAGTATAAGTATCAATGCAATGTATTACATTTTGCTAATGTGTATATTATTTTATAGTTCAAAACAAAAGGAAGGATTTTACATAAATGAGGGGTTAATTATATTTACAAAATCCTTTTGTTTCAAGCTGTGTATAATTAATAATATTATAATTAATATAATTAAAGTTTATATTATGTATATTTTACGATAATAATGTAATTATTACGATTGCAGTATATATATAATTATATAACGCTGAAACATTTAATTTTTATTTTTAAGTCCCATGATTTCTATTTTAGACGTCACAATTAAAATATGAGCTTTCTTTACTATTGAAATGAATTATTAATGTTATGAATAGGTACTTCGCAGTATATATGTAATAATTTATCTCAAAAGTAATTTATTTTTAATAATTATTTTATGATAATTTTTTTTATCAAGTCCTTTGTCCAACGCGCAACTCGCGCAAGTCCGCAATTCGGCAATTCGCGCTCAGATACAGCTGATGGTTTTCCCGCTGTATTTTGAGTTCTTATCTTTCAGTAGAACATCATTGAGGAGTGGGAGTCGAAAAATAAAAGTAGGGGAAGAGGAGAGGAGGCCGAGGAGGGAGGAGGAGAAGTCGACGGACGAGAAAAGAAGCCAAGAGTAGAATAATGCCGCCGAAAAAACGGGATAAAGATAATGAAACGTCGAAAGCACTCAGGATAGACCAATTGCAAGCTGATCATGAACTTTTCCTGCAGGCTTTTGAAAGTAAGTGTACTCTAAATTTCATTTTTTCGCCAAGCTAAATAGTGAAATAGAAAACTTCATTGCAGCGTTTCCCACGCTCTTGCCGCCCAATGGATGCTGAGTTTGTTATTCAAACTGCCCATTCTCCTAAAATAATAATTTGGAATGTTAATTCTGTAGACTATTATTTTGTCAAAGTAATGAAAATAGAGACCACTAATTGAATGACACTCAAGCTACTTGTGTATTTTTAAGTGTATGCATACATTATGATACTATTTCCTCATTTTTTTTTTTTTTTTTTTCAGTCATAATTTATACTCGTGTTGAGTATATTTATGCATACACGATCTTTATGTAATATTTTAATTTTCAGAACCGACCCAGATTTATAGGTATTTAAAGACGCGTAACCAATTATCGGTGAGTTTCTGCGTTTTTAGTTCTGAACGGGCGATTTAATAAATTTTAACCATCTTTGCAGCCCATTTTTCTACCAAGGACATTGAGTTACATGCGTCAGAGAATGTCACGAAGTCACAAATCTCGTAGAGATTTCAAAATTGATGGAATGCTCAATAAGGTTATGGCAGCAAAGATGAAAGATCCTATGCCTCAAACTGCAATGGCAGATTTTATGACCTTAACATTCCTTGGATTTTATGACAAAACTGGTAATAAAAACAATGCTATAATATTCTATTTTATTATAAAACAACAGATAACTTTGAATTTTTTTACCAAGTGTGCATAATCTTATTTTTAGTTGAATGTCGTCAAGATCCTGTAAAGGTAGAGACACTTTTACTGAAAATTTGTCACAAGAAACGGAAGGATGTTTCTTCGCCAGTCATGCAGGTATGCATTATACTCAATGCAACAAAAAAATTATTACCCACGTTTATTATTACTATGCATATTGTGACAATATTGTTAAATCTTCTTTAATTCTACAGTTAAGTGTTGGTCAGAGTGAAGTACCAATAAACCCTTCAGAAGATCATCCACCTACGCAGGCTCCGACTGTGTCAATCCCAACTGACAAGTTTAAGAGGTCCAATGGGATAGTGAAGTCATACGTGCTACTCTTACGTGTCAGTTGCATGTCCATTGCAGGGACTGCTTTGACAGCAGATTCTGAAACTGGAGGTGAGAATTAAATACAGAATGCATATACAATATCTTGCTCCATAGTTACTTTAAGCAGTAGAAAGGCAAGTAAAAGAAATATGCAGTACCAGAATAATTAATTATAATTTATAATTATAAATTATTATAAATAGCAGAAGAACTTATTCAAGTTCAGTGTGATGCGGGGAACACTTAATAATAAGCAGTTAGTAAGATGTACAACAGGTGAATGTGTAGTAACTTGTCGTAGCATTGGTTTGTGCAGAGCCATGTGCAAAGCGTCGTCGCAGAGATGACCACTCGAAGCTCTATGGGGCAGAGCTTGTGGTGTACGATCGGCACCATCGCTGCTTGCTGGTGGCCGGTGACTACGAGATTGCACTCACCGAGATGCAGCCGCCAGTACGAGGTTCGCCCAAGAAGCACTCGTCATGGGAAAATGCTGGTGATGTTCAAGTGGAGGTGAGTGTCACCAACTGCAGTGACAAAGTTGCCACAAAAGCTTTAACCAATTCACATGCATTAATTATTATCTCTTCTTCAAGGGCTCAAATCCATTTGAGGTGTTCAAGTATGGTCCCATGCTGAAGTTCAGGCTAAACTGGGCAAGTGAGGCTAGCAACGGGCTAGTGGACCGCCCGCGTATTCTTCAGTCTTCAACCCCTGGTGACGGAGCGTCTGGGAGCAACAAGGAGAATGCCACTCCAGGTATGTTGACCTCAAATGTCTTACTTAAATCTAGGGAAACTACTGAAAAATCCACAAGATATACAATCATTAAAAAAAAAACTAATTATAATCTGGTGAAACTTCAACCAATTTTGAATATTCCCCTTTCTTTCTAGTGCTTAATTGAATTATGCCACTGTAAATATATTGATGGTATAATAGAATATTTCACTTATTGTTCTAAATTTGCAAATCCTCTAGTAAAATCTAATTCTATTACTTGCTGTGTTTATTTATGTAATTATTTATTAATTATTGCATGAGAAAGCAAAACAAAAATCTGGTTGGTTGGTTTGGTTACCAATGGCGGAACTTGTTTTTCAACATTGTTCACAGTGCTCTCTGGGGCTCCTAATACCCAGTCTGCACGCCAGATAGTTAAGTACCGTTTCTTAGTGATTAAGACCGCGTAATGTTGTGCAAACAACATACGTGCCCCGCTAAGAAACAAAAATCTAAAATTGGTAATAGCATGTCATTGAATTGAATTTATTTTTGTATTGACTTAGGGTCTGTGGACCAAGCAGTCATTACCCGTAAATATACATAATATATTTAAAGTTTAAACAATTATTAATTAAGCAATGGACAACATTCATGAAAAAAAATTATTGCAGAAATGAATAGAGGGTACCAAATTATGCTAAACTGAATTTTTCTGCAGTAAATTTTTTTCATGTATGTTGTCCATTACAGTTTATGTTTCTATTTGTAGTTATTATTTTTTTTTTTTTACAATTTTATTTGAGTCAAAAAGTCACCAGACGTCACGTAGATTTGGAATTATGGTGATGAAGGACACAATACAACACGATGAATCATGCTGAAATCATGTTCATACCAGCGTTGCAGCAATGCATTGTCTTTGTCGGATGGAATGCGGCGAGACGACGATGAATGAAGATTGACGTTAAACACACTGCTGGAGCATGTCTTAGAGTCATTGCACATAGTGGGGGCGAAAGGGATGATTGTAAAGTAATTAACACAAGTAAATTCACTTTGATAAGATAAAACATAATTCAATAAGTAGATCAGATGACGTCACAAATCTTGTAATACGCATGCAGCAAAATCACAAACGTCTTGACTGCCTGAAGTCTCGGCAAGCAATCCTATGTCATTGAAAGGACTTTGTCTCTTCAGATGGCACCAGCGTGGGCCCTCAGCGGAGGAGGAGCGAGGCAGCTTCAACCCCTCAGAAGGCTGTGGCGGCTCAGCAGCAACAGCAACAAGAACTACAGGTGCAGACAATGCCCCAACGCATGCAGATTGTCTACCAGTTCCTGTACAATAACAACAGCCGGCAGCAAACCGAGGCTTGTGATGACCTGCATTGCCCTTGGTGCTCCATCGACTGTGGCTCGCTGTATGCTCTTCTGAAGCATCTCAAGTTGTGCCATGCACGCTTCTGCTTTACCTATGTGGTGAGTGTCCAAAGCAAAGAAGTTGTATAAGAAATGAATAGATTAATAAGAGAAAACTTAAAGGTGTACCAAAGTGAATAGTACTTTTTTTTTTTAACATTTGGGTACCTATGAATTATATTGGTTATCCCTGTGGCTCAACATTTTTGTATGATGTCTAATTAATTTTTTAGTTTGAAAGGTGAATCCAAAAACCGTTGGTTGATTCAAGCCGGCAAGCGGCCGCAGCAGCTGCTGATACGATGAGAATCTCCCGTGAATTGGGGGAACCTCCTCCCGCCCCCTTCTTGTCGTATCACCAGCTGCTGCGGCCGCGCGTTGGCTTGAAGCAATAAACTGTTTTTGGATTCACTTTTCAAACTAAATAATTAATTATGAATTAATTAGGCATCATACGAAAATACTGTATTGAGCCACAGGGATACCAAAATAATTCTGAGGTACCTGAATATGTAAAAAAGTACTCACTTTGGTAAACTTTTAATTATCCTTAAAAATTAAAAAGATTCCCTAAAAGGTTAATTTGTGTGTGTAGTATGGCTTCATTTTTTATTTTATTTTTATTTTATTTTTTTGCCACATAATATTAAACGCTTGCCCTTCCTCAAAATGCACCTCTATGCACATGTGCTGTACCTTTAATATAGCCAGATCTCCCAGATATCACACATCCTTCCTCCGACTTTGTCTGATATTTCTGGAGTGGTGGGGGAACCAAAATCACTGATATTTGGCTTGGGAATAAAAATATAATATGTATAGCCTATAGTACTGTATTTAACTTGAATGATGCTAAAATGACTTTAACTCTGCTGGTTCATAAATTTTAAATATATCATTTTGCAATGATTAGTATAATATTGTATCTTAATTGAGTTACAGAATCTTGAATTACAGCAAATAGACCCTTAAGGTTGTAATATATTACCGATATTGAAAAGTTAAGGATAGGAATAACCTGCAAAGCCTTATCAATAGAAAAAATCATAGCAGATGAAAATTTTGTGGCTACAGTTCACTCAAATATTATTTGCATTTTATTAAGAACGTTTTGCATTGTTTAGATGTTTCATCAGTTGCAAATAGAGATTTCAAAGTCAATCTTCATAGAATGTAAATATGTACAGTAATCAAGTTAACCTAGGACTTTCACCCTCATGAATTTTTTTGGTAGGTTAGACCGTGCTATTACTATCCCTTTCTGTTTTTTTTATACAATTACAGTAAATGAAGAAGAAAAATGCTGTTAGTTTTACATAAAACAAACAATCAAATTAGAGAGCAGAAAAAAAGAAAGGTTTATGATTCCAGTATCTCATATTTTATTAATGAACGTGATTTTTGTTTCAGCCTATCCCACATGGTGCAAGAGTTGATGTTTCCATCAATGAGTGCTTTGATGGCTCATATTCAGGCAATGCTATCGACGTGGTGGCCCAACCACCCGGCCTGGCCTTCTCTCGAGATGGCCCCATCCGCCGCACCAGCATCACCAACATCCTGGTGTGCCGGCCAAAGCGACTGCGCCCAAGTCTCTCCGAGTTCCTTGAGCCTGACGATCCAGACTTTGAGAACCAGAGGTCTTACATGACTGGACACAATAGGTAAACAAACATGGTGGAGAGGATCTCAATTTTACTCTGATTTTGGTGCCGAGGATAATCTTGTCTACAATTTCAATTAGTAGCCCCCATTGGAGAACTGTAACGAAATAATGCAAAGACAAAAGTACCACTGAATTCAAGTTTTTAAGTGTCAAAAGCCAAAAAAAAAATCTTTTGTTTTACCAGAAGTCAAATGTTAAAAATAGCTGAAGATAATTAAATGATGTTAATATGGATCAGCTGACCCAATGCTAAAAAAGTCTCATTCATGAAAATTATGAAAAAAAAAATAATAAAATATTATCCTCTACATCCCCTATCAGTAGCTAAAATATCAGGTACACGTATACAAAAACGAGCTAGTTTTCGAGTTATTATTTTTTAAAGTTGACTAATTAATATCTCGAAAACTAGCTCGTTTTTGTATACCTGATATTTTAGCTACTGATAGGGGATGTAGAGGAGAAGGAGAACATTTTAAATTTTTTTCATAATTTTCATGAATGGGATATTTTTAGCATTGGGTCAGCTGATCCATGTTATCTCTACCTTAATATGAACAATCACACTATAGCACCTATCAACGCCTCATTTTTTTTTTTTTTTTTAGATTTATTTATTTATTAGCTTATAAATGTTTTTTTTTTTTTTTTTATGTTAATATTGTGTTATGGAAATGCTTGGATCTGATTTTTTAAATTTTGTTGTTTCTTTTAGGCTGTACCATCATACAACCACCTGCCTGCCTGTGTACCCCAAGGAGATGGAAACTGACTCGGAAGGTGAAAATGACCCACCCTGGCTGCAGGCCAAGACCATGATGATGATAGACGACTTCACTGATGTAAACGAGGGAGAAAAAGAGCTTATGAAAATGTGGAATCTTCATATTATGAAGCACGGGTAAGAAAGTCATATATTGTATATATTTTTTTCTGTATTAGCCAAATATACAAATATTAACATATTTTAATGTTCTGACAGATTTGTGGGTGACTGCCAAATTCCACTAGCTTGCGACCTATTCCTTGAAGCCAAAGGTCGTGAAATATTAATGAAGAATTTGTACCGGAACTTTGTATTGCATGTATGTTCGTTATTTGATTTTGGTTTGATGAGTGCAGTGGGGATGTACACAACACTGCAGAAATTACAAGAGATTGCATCTGCAGATGATCTCAAGGCTGGAGGTAGTCGTGGGGCAGGGGGTAGTAATGAGCCTAAGCGTGTCTTGCAGGAGGGTTGGCAGGCTCAGAGGGAGCGTTGGCTAGCAATCCGTAAGGCAGGAGAGCCCAGCCTCGTCAGGAGTAGCAAAGCTGAAGCAGCCAATGCTTCATGAACTGTGATTTTTGAAATGTGCCTCAATGTAAACTGTTTCTAATAGATAACCTGATTCACTATAATATAACAAAAAGGGTTAATCAAATCTCAGATTTTGTAAACAAATTTTTGTACTGCTTTTAAAATTTACAAATCCGTAGTCTGTTAAAAGTATCTAGAAATCATTGAAGCTACTTAATTTTTCATTGAACTGTACAGGAAAGTGACCCTGAGATTTGATTAGTCCTTGATGCGTAAAACATTTAAAATAAATTAAAGTAACAAAAATAGTTTTGCATAACTAAGTACAGTATATAAATAATTTTAATTATGTGTGTTGGAATTACACTCAAAATGTAGATAAAAAAACTTACTAATATCCTAAAGATTTGCATGCTTTATAAAATCTTACCTTTTATTGGATAATTATTTATCACAACTTTACCATCTTGTAGATCCATTTTAATTTACTACTAACTATTAGTCATAGCTAGTAAACTGTAAATGTCAGGTTTGTTTTGTTAAAGTGTAATTTCATGTCACTGCCGACTTTTTTTTGTTATATTATTTACCACATGCTATGTATAGCTTAAGAAAACGGGATTTCTTATTATTAGTTATTTTTCTTTTTTTGTGTATGAAAGCTACTTTGTGTGTATGTGACATGTATGTAATTGATGTACTATGTATTGTTAAGGTAAAATGATTCTTTTTGTGTTAAAGTTGGTACAATAATGTGTGAATTATACTGTGAATGTGTGTGTGTATATTTTTTATGTTAAATGACAATTATATTATGTATTGGTTGATTGAACTTTTTTTCCTGTTGATAATTAATATTAAATTAACTCTCTTCAAATATGCAGATATGTATCCCAGTGAACCATTCTTTTGTTTTTATTGCAATTATATTGTAGATACAGTATAACTATATCATAATTAAAATTCATGTACTAAAAAAATGGCATGATTTTAATTAAGGGTAAGGTAACGCCACCAATGTTAAAAAAAATCCCTCTCACAAAAATTCTGAAAAAAATTTAAAATGTTCTCCTCTATACCCCCTATCAGTAGCTAAAATATCAGGTATACAAATACGATCTAGTTTTTGAGTTATGAATTTTTAAAGTTGACCAATTTAACATGGGAGTTTCATTTCTCCATGTTAAAGTAGTCAACTTTAAAAATTTATAACTGAAAAACTAGATCGTATTTGTACACCTGATATTTTAGGTACTGATAGGGGGTGTAGAGGAGAACATTTTAAATTTTTTTAACATTGGTGGCGTTACCTTACCCTTAAGAGCCTCATTATTTTTGTGATATAATGGTCAAAAGCTTCAATGTCCTGAAAATTTTCTGAATAAGTGTTAACTTTATTTCTGAAACTTTTTTGTTTTTTTTCTTGTATGTTAAATTTGTTGAGATAAGTTTAGATAGTAGTTTTAAATATTGAAGATTAAGTTAATTTGAAGCCTCTATCATTAATTTAAGATGTGAAAACTTAACCCAGTCTGCATGTTAAATTCATTACAAAGTTTTTGTGGTCTTTTATATTATTATTCCTAAGATACTTTCATTTTTTTTTTTATTGATGAATGTCAAAATGTATGTATTGTAAAATTTAATAATTAATTTATTTATTTTTAAACACAAAATTGTACATTATAAAAAACCTGATGTTTTTTTGCAGCCTTGCTCAGATGTTGAAAGAATTTAAAATTATTTTGCAGAGAGAATGTAAATTTTTTTCTTTTTTTTTTTTTTTTCTATACTTCATCATCCAGACTTAAGGCTGAAAAAATATTATCTGTCCAAATTTTTTAAGTATAATATTTGATTTACAGTCTGGAATCAAAAGGTTATTGTAAATTTTTTAATGTATGTATGTATATGTGTGTTCAGTTATTTTAATGTTTGCCTTTTTGATTACGACTAAATGTAATCGTCTTTTTTTTTTTTGGGGGGGGGGGGGGGAGGGTCTCTAATGCATAAAGTGTGTAGAATATGATGTGATAATAATTAGTGAAAATAAAAACATCAAAGAATTTTTCTAAAGTAAAAAAAGTGTTTTTATTTCAAACATAACAAAACAGACAACAGAAATATTGAGATATTTATTATAATATATTTGTTAGTGGTGACTGTGTACGGGGTAGTCTGCATGCCATTCGAAGGCGCCCTTTTCTCCTGTGTGTGCGCCGTACTCCACCTGGTCTCCATGGCCGCCCCCGGTTGATCCACCCCCACCTCCACTTGAGCCTCCATCGTGGTACGAGCCGCGAGCAAACCGGCCACCACCACCCTCCTACAATTAAAAATTAAAACGTTTAGAATTTTTTTTGAAATCTCTCTATAACTTATTTATACATGTGTATATATTTATATTATAATTTTTTTACAGATTAAAAATGATCCTGCATGCAATGCATTTTGTCATTAATTTATAATTTATTAAAGATTGACGATCGGGTTTCGAGTATGAATATATATATAAATATAATAAACACCGCAGGCTCCAAACACATGTAGTATAATAATAGCGGAGCTGTTAATTATCTCAGCCTCTGTTTATATATTCGGTCAATATAAATTGTTGTAATTTATAACACTATAACATTAATTTATAAAGTAATATATGTATATTGTATCTATTTATATTATATATACCTGGACGTAAGACCCCTCGAACTGCAGATCGTCACTGTGAGCGCGCACCATTAGCAGGGCGGAGAGCAGGCAGCAGGCCAGCACAAGCTGTGCGACAGAACAAAGTGGTGTTATGTATTACATTTTGGGAAAAATAGGGATATGCAAAAATTTAATTTTCATTTATATACATATATACATACGTATTATACATTAATAAATACAACATGTAAGCTAGTATAAGTTATACATATATATTAAATTTATTTTCCTTGATCTCTGAATTAATTCTTTAAGGGTAAGGTAACGCCACCAATGTTAAAAAAAATCCCTCTCCCAAAAATTCTGAAAAAAATTTAAAATGTTCTCCTCTACACCCCCTATCAGTAGCTAAAATATCAGGTTTACAAATACGATCTAGTTTTTGAGTTATGAATTTTTAAAGTTGACTAATTTAACATGGGAGTTCCATTTCTCCATGTTAAAGTAGTCAACTTTAAAAATTCATAACTCAAAAACTAGATCGTATTTGTATACCTGATATTTTAGCTACTGATAGGGGGTGTAGAGGAGAACATTTTAAATTTTTTTCAGAATTTTTGTGTGAGGGATTTTTTTTAACATTGGTGGCGTTACCTTACCCTCAATCGAATCTGTACGCACGTGCGCAATGAATATATATCATATATTTGTAAAAAACTTACTGGCAATATATATTATATAATATATCATGCCATATATTGAAGTAATTAATTTTTTAATAAAATAATTAATTTCAAATTTATAATTGCTATAATCCCTGATCGTAAAAATAAAGACCTATATAATAATAAATCATAAATTAATATACAGTACAAATTAATTTGTGATTAATTATTACACTTTACTACAGGACTGGTTAACAAGATTTTCACTCTTCCTTCCGCTATATATATATATATATATATATATATATATATATATATATATATATATATATATATATATATATATATATATATATATATATATATATATACATATATATATATATATATATATATATTAAGCGTATAATATTATAGTATATGGGTATGCAGTACACGTTTAATTGTACTTCACCACCATCGATGTATAAAAGATATATGCATGTGGATAACCAGGATAAACTATTATATAATATTATATATATACTATAATATAGTTTCATGTGCTGTACTCACCGACTTCATAGTGAATCTTTCAGGTTAGAGGTTGAGAACTGAATGTATAATTTCAGTAGCTCAAGGTGGGTTATATACGATGCTGGGCTGCTGGGCACCGTCACTTTCTCTGGTGCGAGGTGCACGGTTGTGCGGCTGTGTGTCAGCTCCGACAGACATCGAGGTCCTGTACGTCTCTCAGCCGCGCTGCCCCGCGTGACCGGCCTGAGCGGACGGCGTGACGCTGCATATAGTGCGAATCAGACCAGTGAGGATGATGAAGGACCACCATGGACGTCGCGGCGATGTTATTATAAATATGTGCCATATATAATTTGTTTTGGACGAGATGACGAGATTCTTTATTGCTTTTCGATTATACGCGGTATATATTTTATATATAATACATATAAACACAATACATGACTGCATGCAGTTATACACAATTTACATTTATAATATATGTAAATATATATATATATATATATATATATATATATATATATATATATATATATATATATATGATGTACAGTGTATTTTAATTAAATTGAAATTGGGCTCAAATTTTAAACAGTATACAACGTATATAATAATATTAAATTATCAACATGTTTAATGGAGTGTAGTAGTTAAGTTCATCGTAATTTTAGTCCCATATTAGAGTATCTCTTTGATTAAAATTTTTTATGTGTGGAGGCAATGATTTTTAAAAAAGTGCAGCCGGTTTTGGATTTAACATGTTATTTAAACGTTTTGTACGTTTTATAACAAATAAACGAATATTTTTTTTAACCTCTGTTTTTATTCGTTTTTTTTTTTTTTTTTTTTTTGAACCAGTAAAAAAATTATCAAGGTATTGCAGTTGTTATTTTCATGGAAGGGAGGGTTTGGTTAATCCGTTACAATTTTCTTTTTTTACTTTTTTTGCCTATAAGGAGTCTAAAAGCAGGTCGGAACCAAAACAAGGCTAAAATCCAAAATTGGGCTGTGCACTGTACTTGTGTAGTTGTGCATGCATAGTATAATTAACACGTAGTGCACACTATTTTTTACTGAAAAGGAGATAACCTTTAAAATATATGTTTTTCCAACTATATTTTTATTGATTTAATTTGAAATGTAATTAATTTAGTGTTTTCTTCTTTGTATTTTTACAATTTTAAAAATTATTTATATACTTTTTTACTGCTGATGCAAATACACAGAAAAAAAATTGAAAATTTGTTGTTGTTTTTTTGTTATATATGTATATGACATTGAGTATATATATGTATAATTATTTTGTTTATATTATAATATATCGTATTATATAAAATAATCATATATACTTTACTAAACGTATAATATATATATATATAATATATATATACTGTATATATATATATATATATATATATATATATATATATATATATATATATATATATATATATATATAGCTCCACAGAGCTGTGCATACCACGGCTCGACACCGATTCACTCCAGTCACCGCAGCTACACCGAGCGACGACACAAAAACACCTTCGCGGTTTGCTCCTATATATAGTGGTCGCACCGCAGAGAGGCAGCAGTAAAGTTACCATTGTCGCTTTTGATTAATGACCCCCGCCCCCAACACAACAGTGTATGTAGAGCAGACCAGCTATATACTGAACATCAAACAAAATATCAAATAATACTCTCGTATAACTTTTTTTTGTATAATATATCATTATATAATAACTTGTTGTTATAGTGCGTTGTATGCAATTAATATAGGTTATATCTTGAAACATGCAATTATAATGCATGTATAAGAATACTTTTTTTGCATATTTATAAATTAAATGTTATAACAATTATACGTAATAGCACCACAATAAATTTATAAATACATATAATTCTATTATGAAACAAAAAAAGATCATTATGGCTTAATTAAAGCTAATTTATTTATTTTACTGCATGGCTGTAAATAATTTTTTAATATCATACTTTAAAATTAAATTAAGAGATCGAGTCTGTGAGTTTATAAAAGAAAATTATAAAATGTTTTAGTGTCATTTAACAAATAGAGGGAAAAGAGAAAAAGAGAGAGAGAGAGAGAGAGAGAGAGAGAGAGAGAGAGAGAGAGAGAGAGAGAGAGAGAGAGGAGAGAGAGAGAGAGAGAGAGAGAGAGAGATGTATACGTCCGCTAGGGACTCCACCCTTTGCTACCACATTGATTCACTGGTGGGTTGCGTGCTTGCTCGCTGGTGTTAAGGGTAATCATCAACATGGTATGGGGGTGTTCAGACGGCGGTCATCACATTGGGCGTGGTCCTCTCTTCTTCACCGCCTCCATATTTCTCTTTCACAGAACGACTGGAATCCCTCACACCAGGCACAAACTTGGGAGCCGCTATAAGCTGGTTTGTAAAAGTTAACAAGCATAATCATCCATGGCGCCAAGATACTGTGCCCCGAATACCACCACCATAGTAAGTACACAAATAAATATAAGTATATAAATTATTTATATAATATATACCAAGTCTATTTTGTATAAAGCCATCTCAAAATATGTAAATAAAATTTAATTTGCAATATGGCCCTTGGAATAAAAAAATATATAATTAATTTATAATATATATATATATTATATATATATATATATATATATATATATATTTTAATTAAACCCTATTGGGTACTTCTATTTACTAATTACATACTTCTTTGAAACCCCGAACCCCGAACCTTCCGAAACCCTAACTTGAGCGTTTCGCGGGCTCTTCTGGAACGGGGGCGGCCACGGCCTTGCAAATCCATCCCGGCATTTGCCTGCGGCTGAGGGAAACGTGGAAACCTCAGCCAGGATGGACGCTACAGCTTTTATCAATGAACCGGAAGTGCAATGGTCCAAAGCCAGGATATATATTAATGGAGTATTGACCTTATTTTTTTCTTTATTGCAGAAATGGATAGAGGGTGCGAAGTTATGCTACCTTGATTTTTTTCAGATTTTTTAGAGTCCAGGAACTATTTTTAAAAAAATATTGAAAGTTCTTTTTGTGACGTCATGAGGCGCCGCTCCTTAAGAAAAATATAGGACTTGCCGCCTTTTGTGACGTCACACAAACAACACTTTCAATAACTTCTTAATAAAAATAGTTCGCGGGCTCAATATAAAAAATCGGAAAAAAATCAGGGTAGCATTAACTTTGCACGCTGTATCCATTTTTACAATAAAAAAAATTGAGGTCAATATACTCCATTATTATAGGTCTGTTCGTAAATACACAATCAGAAAGGATCGATTATTTGTGATAAACCTTCTGTACATGGAATATAATTAAGGTTCATCACAAATAATCGATTCTTTCTGATTGTGTATTTATATACGAACAGACCTATTATATTACAAATTTTAAAGCATTAAATCAAATACTTTATTATATAATTATAATAATACAATAAAATAAATTACATGATATCATATTAAAATGCAATTAAATTTCAACAGTAATCGTCCTTCCAACTATATTATATATATATATATATTATATATATATATATATATATATATATATATATATATATATATATATATATATATATATATATATATATATATATATTTATATTATATATATTATATATTATTATATTATATTTACTTTACAAATCTTTGCTGCGCAATGTATCAACGCCTGCAAGGTATGCATCCCCTTTAACACTTACAATACCCAGCTTCGTCGTTTTTTATTACTTTTATATAAATTTAAGAGCAAATATGAGCTTTGAATTCTGCCCAATTTACAAGTCTAATGTATTTCAAACCCTGGTTTTGCCAGGGTATAGAAAGTTGAAGCGGAATCGACCCAATTAACTGTCTGGCCAATCAGAGCGCTGCAGTATAGAGGCTTCAAGTCAGCTGATTTTTCGATGATCCCACCCGCTATACCAAACCTATGTAAAAAAAAACGTGATTTCGTTTTTTCACTAAGAATAAGATTTTTCAGGGAAAATTCCTTTACGGAACTATGGTCCAAACTGAAAAATACAGTAGATATTTCAAGATTTAGATTTTTTACTTGCTTTATAACCGAGAAAAGTTAAAAAAAACCTTTGCTTCATTATCAAGTGCAAGATGAACCTTAGCGACAAACAGTTGCGCAGCGAAAGCGCATCACTTGAAGCCTCTATTGAAATTAAAATACAGAGCCTGATGAACCGACAGCAAAATCTTAATTATATTTATAAGTATTAATTTAGTAATAATTATATTTAATTTCTTCCTGCCTGAGTTTTTAACGTATACTTCAAAAAAATCTATATAATCTTATTTAAAAAAAAATTGTTTTGAGGATGAATAATTAAATTTACTCAGGTTAAAATATTTCGAGATAAATTTATATTTATACTTATCATTTATCATGTATAACTTTAATTACTCGACAGTATTATTAATAACAACACTACCATTCGATGAATTACAGGCTAGCACTTCAGCTGTGCAGGTGGCTAGCGATGACCCCGAGTGGTTGGACTACCATGCTGTGGCGGGCCTCAAGGTGTGGCAATTCATGTTCGCGGTGGGCGCCGGCCTCATCGTGCTGCGTGAGTGCACACGTGTCACCTCATGTGACGTCACAATCAACACGTGCTCTCTCTTGCTGCAGTTGTCTTCCTGTGTTGCTGCATCCGCTTCCGTATCCCCAGAACCAAGGAGGAAATCGAGGCTGATTATGTCAGGAAAAAAATTACAACAAAATTTCGTCGTCAACTTAGACTTATTCGTAATTCTGATATGGATGAAATGGATTTAAAAAGAGGTAATTTTAAATGTTTTACAGAAATCAAAAATACACACAACAGAAATAAACATTGAATATAATTAATGATAAAGAAAATAATAAACTCATAGTTAATTTATGATTCGTACTAGACTACGATACTGCTACTACTACTACTACTACTACACAAAAAAATATGGCAACATACTTGAATTAATTTTTTATTTCATATAAGACATAAATGAATAGACTGAAAATGCATGAGGATATCAAATTATGCTCTTCTGATGTTTTTCAGATTTTTCTTAGTCCGGAAAATAATATACCTTTAAAAATATTTTTAAAAATAGCTTCCACGCTTGTTGGAGGCGTTTAATTTAATTAATTAATTTAAAAGAATGTAGGGTTTAAGTATCTCCGGAAGTTTCCGCGCACTTCTTAAAAATAATTTCTGGACCCAGAGAAGTCAGAAAAAGTTAAAGGAATTTAGTACCCTCTATTGACTTCTGCATTAAACAAATTATAATGTCGCATGCATGTAGATTATCATTTGTTATTTTGTACAACACTAATAACTTGACTGTCGCAGCGCTGGACCGGGTTCGTGCCGAGTTCAAGTCGGACACGGAGAGTCTGGCGCAGTCCGAGGCGTTGTCCGTGGCGTCACTCAGTTCTGCACGCTCCGCCACGTACCGCAAGGCCAGCGACCTCCTCATAGGTGAGAACTAGCAGGGCTTTTGTGGCACTTTAATTGTGGGACTCATATACTTTCTGCACGCCAACTAGTAAATCTGTCTTTCTTTTGTTCTATATTCATGTACGTCTGAGATAAATTTTATTTTTAATAACAAATTCCAAAACCGGTGCATTTATTTTGGCTGCTATCATCAATAGTTACAATTTCTTTATTACAAATCTGGCTAGTGCAATACAATGTACGTTAAGTGGCTAAAAATAAAATGTATAATTTGTGGTATAATTAAGTTCATTAAGTAAGATTAAGTACGTAAGTGCATCCCAGCCAGGGAAAAAAAAAATCGAAGAGGGTTCTTTTTTTTTTGGGGGGGGGGACAGGGTTGACATAAGAAGTGGGTTGGGGAAAAGTGGACCCATCCACAGCCCAAAAATTTTCCCCTACACTACGAGCTTTTTGGGAGGGGGAATAAAAGGGGGTATCTTTGTACCTCTATGTTGTATTATGTACAGCCACATGAGGATATAAATAAATAAATAAATAAATAAATAAATAAATAAATAAATAAATAAATAAATAAATAAATAAATAAATAAATAGATAAATAGATAAATAGATAAATAGATAAATAAATAAATAAATAAATAAATAAATAAATAAATAAATAAATAAATAAATAAATAAATAAATAAATAAATAAATAAATAAATAAATAAATAAATAAATAAATAAACAAACAAATTAAAATTATCGTATTATGGAAATAAGCAGGTGGCTATGACTGACTCTTAGCTCTCTCAATTCTTTTCGTTCGAATTTTTTCCACTCTTAGTATGAGGAAATATTTGCATCAGTGAAGGTTGTTGGTTGAATATATATATATATTTCTTATAAACAGACGACATGCATGATCTTATCGGATCATGGTTCTTCCGAACCTAAATTTGTTTCTTAAGTCAACATTTTTAGTCGATCGTAGGCGTCTCGTAACACAAACTTATGTTCGACTGAGCTGATCCTTCTCGTGGTGTTCCTCAGGGTTGTCCCTGGACCAGCTGCCTCAGGAGCGCGCCATCGGCACGCGGCTCTCCGCCCTGGTGGAGGCCGCTTTAGCCACGCTTCGCATCCGCAAGCGCCGCGAACCACCGGGTCACGAGCTCACCGCTCCACCAGCAGACGCCGATGAGAAGTGCTGAATGCCAGCTGCGTGTTCAGGGGTTGTTACTGAGAAAGGATAATAATATAATAATCGTCAACAGGTAGGATGGGTCATGGCAAGGTGCCTACTGGGACTACACAGTGAAGACATTTATTTCCTTTTCACTCATGTACTACGTGCACATGACGGTGTTTAATACAGATCCGTTAACGACGGTTAATGTTATTCTTATGGGACGGGGGGTCGTCAGCGGATACGTATTGAACAGAGTCATGTGAACTTAGTGAATGACGCAAGCAATACGTACAAGAAATCCTATAAAAGCATATTTCATATACACGTTAAATAAATAAATAAATAAATAAATAAATAAATAAATAAATAAATAAATAAATAAATAAATAAATAAATAAATAAATAAATAAATAAATAAATAAATTAAACAGTATTAAACGCATTGAAATTTGTTAGCATAATTATATCTGTTACATATATAATCTTAATCATTGCAAGACCCGTTTATTGTTTATTCAGCACATTTTAATACTTTTTTTTGCTCCTTTAATAGAGCAAAATAAGATTAAAATTTATTTAATACTTTTTTAGCTATTTTTCCGATGATGTTAAGCTGTGTGACAGTGGAGGTATATATATATACCTTATTTGAAAATTTCGGAACCTTGCTTTATTTCTCACTTCACTCATTTCCGCCCCATGATAGTGTGAAATAAGGGTTAGAAACATTGTTATATATAAATTTTTATTTTTTACTGATTTGAACTCGATCTTTTCTGCATGTACTAAAAACAGCAAATTTGCACGCGGCCAATAGGTCACCATTTTTTTTTTTTTTTTTTGCTTTTTTCCCTGAACTCGGGGTGCTTGACTTATATGGTACAATTGTAATTTTTTTGGGGAAATTTGGAAAAAAAAAACTTTGCTTTTAGCCCTGTGTTGGCCTTAATATGCACTCTCAGGTCCACAAAACAGGTAAAAAAAAAAAAAAAAAAAATGTTGTTCTTTTTGTACTAATTTAGCATGGGTCCCATGGCAATCCCTATAAACTATAAATACATGAAAAATTAGTATATTATATACAGGCCAAAACCCATAGTAGATGTGAATCATGGAATTCGTGGAATGAAGTTTGGGAGTATCATCATTTTTACAGGCAAGTTGACCAAATTTAATCAAAATCGTGAATTCTGCTCTCTTTTGATCTCTCTATCCATCAGTCTATTCCCCTTTCGTCTACTTTCAAGGGGCCCCCTTGTAAGTAAAATAACTACTTTTTTGTATTAAAAATTACCTTTGCGAGTGATTTACGTTTTTTTTTTTCTTTTGCTTACTATATTTTATTACAATGTTAAAATACAATTATACAATTACAAATTATTAATACCGCAATCTAATGAACATAATATTATACACACATATTATCATATATATATATATATATATATATATATATATATATATATATATATATATATATTTATATATATATATAATTAAACATTTTGCAGAATTAACACTTAAATGTTTTTGAGCTTTATTAATTCATGCAACAATTATTATAACAGTCAATATATTAATATAGTACATTATGTATTGACAAGTTAAAATTAATTTTTCATAGAGCAATATTATATTATCTTTATTGTTCATTATATCATTATATTGTACGCGCATTGCACGTACAGTACATCAGTTGTAAAAATATCAAATTTTCATCGTGACAAGAGATTTTCAATGAAGTCGAACTTGTTGAACATTATAATAATTTGCACATCCTCCATTTTTCTCCTAAACCTCTAACGTTTTAGCACAAATATTCTGCATAATTAAATGCTGGCAGTTTTACACTAATCGATATAGGCTGTACCATCGTATGTACAGTGTACAGTACATGGTACCTCATATATATAATAATAATATCTTTATATAAAATGTGAAACGTCTTTTTTGTAATAATGGACAACCTGCATACATTTTTTATTGCAGAAATGAAAAAAGGTCCCAAATTATGATATTCTTATTTTTTTCACATTTTTTGGAGTCCAGAAACTTCAAAATAATAATAATATTGAAACTGTGGCCATGCCCCCCCTGAGGCGTCAATAGGCGTTTAGACTTTAAGTTAGACCCTATCCTTTTTTATTATATATAATATATAATGATCCAGGGGGGCCAACAGAACTTGCAGATCTTTCAACTATTTTTAAAAATAATTCCGGGCCTAAAAGAAAAAAAAAACTGAAAAAATTGATAGCAATATAATTTGGTACCCTCTGTTGATTTTTTCAAAGAAAAAATTCCATGCAGGTTGTTCATTTGGTCTGCATGCTATATATGATTCGATACTGTGAATTCATACTGACGATATTTAGTATTATGTTATATGTTATATAAGGGTATTAAGAGTCTAAAGTTGTAATGCAAAACGTACGTGTACTATTTTACCTCTCATTTTTCTTACAAAATCCTCGTAATTAATATATGGATGTCTCGCTTTTAATACTGATAGAGGGATAATTATATTTATATGCCTTCTATCCTTTTTATGCATGTATTATATACCCGTAATTTTTTGTACTGTACCTATAATAACACTTAAATTTTTGGGTGCGTGTTTTTTGTGTTGTTTTCATAAAAAATAAAACTGAATTAAAAAAAAGTTGATTGATTTTTAAGTGTTTGTCTGTAATGGTGATACTATAATACGGTATAAGGTTATAAAATATAATTAATATAAATTTAATGTAAACTATTATGTAACAGTATACCTATAGTATATATAACAATTTAAACGTGTTTAATGAAATCATTTTTATTTACATTATTAATTTGGTACACCAAAAAAGGTAAAAGGCTTCTTCATTTCTTTATATATATACTCTTCATCCTCGAATACTGACTATAATGGAGCTTACTGAAAAAAATGCTTTGAGAATAAGTTCTAGCTAACTCTCAGGTATCGGTGTCGATCCACTGCACCATGGCACCCGTCCACTTGGTGCGGATCACCAGCTCGACCGGCGACAGCGGGCGCTCATCCTCAGCGTGCTCCGCACCACCGGTCACTGCAACGCAGACATGCAAAAGACAATCAGTATCGTAGTGAGTGTTTTAATAATGCTCTTTTTTGAACAAACGGAACAAAATTCTGTAGATAAAAACGTATAATATTTAGAATAATGTCAGATTTTTGTTATTTAATATTTTAATTTGAATTTTGTATAGAAAATAAAGAAAATGGAGTATTGAACTTATTTTTTTATTGCAGAAATGGATAGAGGTTGCAAAGTTATGCTACCCTGATTTTTTTCAGATTTTTTAGAGCCCGGGAACTATTTTTAAAAAATTATTGAGAGTTATTTTTGTGACGTCACGAGACGCCGCTCCTTAAGAAAAAGATAGGACTTGCAGCCGCGTGACGTCACAAAAAGGACTTTCAATAATTTTTTAAAAATACTTCCCGGGCTCTAAAAAATCTGAAAAAAATCAGGGTAGCATAACTTTGCACGCTCCATCCATTTCTGCAATAAAAAAATTGAAGACAATACTCCATTGACACACAGCTGTTCAATATAATTATAATCTTAATTTAGTCGAAACACTGGAAACACCCCAAGCATTTTTTTACGCATTAATATACAAATATTAATATTACTTTCCAATAATCGTATCAACAAAATTCTAATGCCATGGCTACAAATTAAGATATATTTTCAGCTAAGCTATTTTTATAATACAGTATACATATAATTTCTCATGTGATCCATGCCAGAAGCCAGATATTATACTTATTAACTCAACAATATGCTACAGTCAATATATACTGACAATACATAGGTTGAGGTACTCACCGACTGCAAGCTGCAGTGGACGGCGTTGCGTTGAGCCCTTGTAAAGATGCAAGCGGAAGGCGAGCTCTGCACGCCAGTCCGAGACGAGCTGGCGCCGCGTGGAAAAGAGCACGGAGTAGCGCCCCTGCGCCAGCACCAGCCAGATCGGGTAGCGCGGTGTCTTGAGGAACGAGCCCACCTGCCGGACACCTCACACTGATAAAGTCACGATGAAAAACCTATGTTATGTTTTATAATATTGTACAATTATACTAATTATAGCAATATATTGAAGATAATCTTGTTCCGTCACATCTAGATTGTTATATGGGGTTATTATTGACCAATGGTCATATCAGCATTATATTTTTCACGCCATACAAATTTTATAAAAAATAAACAAAAAACATCAGCTGCATTACAGAATGAATTGTTTTTTATTTATTTTTTTACTTCAGAAGATCCGATTGACTCTTTAATTTTACGTTAATTGTGCTTCGTATTTTTTTACATCCCAAATATGTAAAAAAAAAAAAAAAAAAAAAAAAGAAAAAAGAAAGAAAGAAAAAACTCTTGTAACATCTAAAGCTATATATTATATTGTTAGTTGTTAAAAAAACAAAAAAAAAAATCTGAAAATAAACTTGGATGATTTGTACACTAAAATTTGATATTAAAGTCCAAATTGAGTGCTATATAAATTTGATACTAAAAAATAGTTAAAATATTAAAGGTTGTGCTTTAATTAGGAAACTTATCCATGAATATTGCGTTACAATATAAGTAAGTTAAAGTAAGTAAGTTAAGTTAATAAGTAAGTTAGGAAATAAATAAGTAATACTATATAAGTTGTATCATAAATTTAAAAATAACAAAGGATTTTATTAACTAAATGTTTATTTAATCGTTTATGGATTATTTTTTGTATTATTTTTATATTAACCTAATTTTATAACGAAAGTTTGTTTGGTTAAAATTATTAATATTTATAAGGCAGATAAAATATTCTCCTTCTTTCCCATAGTGATTTGTTAAACTGTATAAAGCCGCATTATGAGAAGTCACGTCATATTCAGGGGCATTGCAGTGCAGGAGCGCGAGGGCAACGCCATGAAGACGAATCGACTCAAATTACCACACTAGCCAGTCAAGCTAATGGGGATGAATCGTATTATAATGTGGCTCAGCTCGCGTGACGCTTAGTACTGTATACTCTGCTATAATAGCCAGTATACTTAAATGTAAAGTTTAAAATTATTTAAAATATAAAGTGTTATATTGCTACAGTTGCAGATAAGATTATATTATTAAAATAAATATTTTAGTACAGTAATAGTAAATCAAAAAAATATAACAACATTCTCCTCCCGCCCCCCCCCCCCCCCTCTCCATTTTTTAAATAAGACAGTATATTACTAAATATAATAAGTTATTAACTATAAAGTTTAGTCTATGTTATGTGAACAGTAAAAGTTTTATATTTAAAATATTTAAATTATTTCTAAAATAATTTAAATTTATAAACAGGTTGTGTACATTGGAACAAAATATGTGCATGGAACTTTCATTATTGGTAAGATAGTCAAACATAGTCTTTCAAGCTCAAGCGAGAAATTAGTAAAATAAAATACAAAAACTTCAGTCTTATCTTCCACCGTCAGTCATGCAGCATGATGCAGCACTAATTGTAAGTTTATGGCATCGATTCTTGATGGGGATCAGCATTTTTAAGTTGGCCAGTGCTAATAAAGTTGTCAAGCCGTCTCATACGAAAGTACTCACTCGACAGTGTCCGTAGTGCTCTGCCAAAGTAAGCAGGCCGATGTCTGCACGCGCAGGTATGTTGCTGAGCCGCTCGTCGCCGTGTTTCTCGTCTCGCATGCTGGCTCGTCCCGTCAGTACGAGGCTTACAAGCTCGGGTGCACACTCGCCCCCGCGCACCAGCAGCGGCGCGCACGCATCACCCATGTCCGCTGCAGTCCTGCAAACATGTCAATGATGAAGATCAGACAAAATCTCGATGGGAACACTGACTTTCCAAGTTGGTTTAATGAAATTTACGGCATGTTGTATAATATTTTACTTGCTGATATATTATAGAAAAAAAGTTAAATAAATTAAAAAAAAAAAAGAAATTTCCTATTTAAGGTACATGTCCTCCCCCCCCCCCCCATCCCTCTTCTGATGCCGATATTTTATTTATACGCGATGTTAGTCATTGTTAAAACTCACTGTGCAAGGCCGCGCGAGAGGACGGCTGAGCAGAGGAAGAGCGCGCAGCCTCCAGGTGCCTGCAACAGCGGAAGGTACCTGGCCACTGCTTCGCGTACGGCATCCACGTTCTCCAAATGAAGCAGTAGCAGAGCCTCCGTCACTCCGTCCCGACGGTAGCGACCGTTCCCAGCAAGCAGTGGGCCGCCGTCAAACGTGGGGCTGCACACGTTAGATCTACCGTTAGTGTCATCAGTGGACTGCCGTTGAGATTGTACATTATTTATTTCTATATCTGTATATAGCTCTGATCTTAATATGACCAATTATAAGGGTGATCCAAAATTACAAATTTGAATTTAAAACGACGAAAGTTTTTTTCCCCTTCTAACTTCCTAAAAAAAAAAAAAAAAAAAAAAACTGAATTAATATTTTGTTATAAAAATAAATTTAATTATATTTTACCGTGTTCAACTTAAAACAATTATGATATGAATTTAAATGCTACTGCCTCATAGCAGCATAGTATAGACTATACAGTATATTATAATAATTATTATATATATATATATATATATATATATATATATATATATATATATATATATATATATATATATATTTAAATATTTTTTTTTTAATCAAACCCTATTGGCCGCCCCCGTTCCGGAAGAGCCCGCGAAACGCTCAAGTTAGGGTTTCGGAAGGTTCGGGGTTTCAAAGTAGTATGTAATTAGTAAGTAGAAGTACCCAATAGGGTTTGATTAAAAAAAAAAAAATAAAATAAAAAAATTAAATATACATATATATATATATATATATATATATATATATATTATATATGAAGGAATTATTTTCGTCCCTGGTTGCGAGTGTGCCGCACAACGCAGCTGCTGAAAAAGTTGCCTAGATAACTTTACTGCAGGCGTTAGACAAAATCGTTTCCCTTTATTAATTTTCCTTTTTTTCTTGCAAATTATATATATTATTTATTATCATATCATATGCGGTGCTCTTCTCTCTGTTCATCGTTTCATACTTTTTTTGAGAAATTAATTATAATATATATAATAGGAAATAAGTGTAATGAAAAATAAAACTAAAATAAAAGAAAGACCTGTGTAATAAATATGATAAATCATGATAAATGCTACCATATATGCTAGCCTGTGAACAAGTTGTAAATATCCACAGAAACTGTATATCATCATAATTTTTAAATATTATGAAATGACAATTTATTTTATAACGCTTATCATAGATTTATTTAGATCTATAGTGTGTGACAAAATCTATGTTTGTATTGTGGTTTTATAATCACTGTATACTGCCAAATGATGAAATAAATATTTCTAATTTCTAACAACATTTTATATGCAGGCACCCATAAAATATTTCTATCTAAGCTAGAGAGAGATTTTGATTTAAAAATCGTTAATCGGAACGGTAAAGACGAGTGAGTAAAGCTCATAGTAAATTAAACTGAAAAGTTTTAAGATTTATCATATATTTATTTTGTCAAATCGAAGTAGGTCAGAAAAACGTACAATAATTTATATATAACTTTAAAAAGAAGAGTTTCCTTGAATTAATTTCCAAATTCTTTCGTTTCGTCTTTTTTTTTTTTTTTTTTTTTTTTAATTTTTTTATTAGAACTATATCCGGAGGCATACATGACCAAAATGTGTTAATTGCCCCAAAATACCAACCAACCAACCAGAACTATATCCGAATAACCTTAAAATTATTAAGTACTGCAGCAATGTATTCTTACATGGCGAGGCAGGCACTACACCGCTGACCGCACTGCCACAGCACGTCGCTGATGCCAGCCACGAGTGCCGCTCTCGCTCGCTCAGGGCCTGGGTCTAGCGCCGTGGACGCTTCCCCGCTAGGACTGCAGAACAGCAGCGCCTTCAGCACAAAACCCTGAAGTGCAGCTAGAGCCCCGCAAGGACCATCCTGAGTCAGGGAAACCACAGAGGATTTTGGGTGTTACACTATGTCTTAATTGGTACATTATATATATATACTTTTATATGACATAATATTATATATATATATATACATATATATATATACATATATATATATATACATATATATATCATATATATATGTAGAGCTCAATGATATATATATATTATATATATATGAAATTATATGTATATTGTATAAACTACATTATATTTATATATAATATTTTTTTATATTTTATGTAATTATATTAAAAAATTATAATAGACAACCAGAAAAAGGAAAATTAAACTCGAATGCTACACATCAGAGGAAATGGATTATTGTGATTATGCTGCCAAAAAAAACAACAAACAAACAAAAACAGCTTCAGTTGTAAAATGTAAAACAAAATTATAGGCACACTTATTATAACCAATTTTATTACCCATATGCATGCAGCAGAGTACGCATATACTCATCTCAAAATTTCATAACCAAAATTTGTGACGTTTACCAAAACTAAACAAGACCAATTATATGTACAAGTTAATTGAATAAGATCAAACAAGATCTTATTACTTTCGTTTTATAATTAACTCACTTATTCGAAGCTTTATATAATAATATATTAATTAGCTTACTTTGTTCAGCTGGAGACCGTATCCAAGTTTGGGTTTCCCGCTAAACTCGATCCCCTCCTCTCTCCAGGCGCACGGGAACTGGGCTTCCGAGTCCCCCAGGATCAGCGTCTTGAGCTCCAGAGCTGCGGGTAGAGCCAAGGGGGTGGCGCCGTCTGGGGCGGAGGAGGCTCGCAGTGGGGGGATCACCTCCACGTCCCCTTCACCCTTAGTCTGCACGCAACCACACTCAAACACTAATAACCACTGCACATGCTTCTATATACGCATATTATAATAATTATACGTTTTAGAGCATAAACTAAGCTTAATTAAAGTTTTCAAAAAATACTAGACTAAAAAATTAAATTTCCGTGACATTTTGATTTTTGAAGTTGCATTTTTTTTATAGCTTATAATTTTTTTTATATGCAGTATTTAAAAAAAAAACAAAAAAAAAAAAAAAAAAAAAAAAAACGTTATAGTTTTTAGTGCTATATAATGTGAGAATTTAAGATTATAACTTACCATCAGCAATAAATTATTTTGAACATTCTGTTCCGTCGGTTCTAAAATTTTAAGATTGATGTCCTCTTTTTCACACTGCTGCATTCTATTATTAATATTTTTTAATGGATATAATACCTTGTCTAATTTTACTGCAGGCTCAACTGAATTATCAATATTTTTAGCTCTCTCATTTTTTGTTACACTGCTCTGAATTTCTTTAACCTTTTTAATAAGCACATAATTTTTAGTCAAAATGTTATCAGCTATAGGTTCTTTGGCTTGCTTTTTAGTGTCTCCAGTGAAAGGCACACTTTCTTTTAAACTTCTATTTGTACTATAATTTGAAATTTGTTCCGATTGACAAGTTTGATCACAAATATCATTTTCATATTTATTAAATGCATTTTCTTCTGAACTTAAATTTCTTTTGTCTTTTTCTAAATTTATTAGACGTATCGTATTATCTTCACTAACTGGATAGAGCAAGGGTGAGATTTGCCTGCTTGGGGATGAGTTAGGGTTCGTGATATATTGACTTGTTGTAACTATACTACTGCTAATGCTATCAAAACTGGGGCTTTCCACAACAGGTTTAACCATTAAAACCACCTCATTAATCAATAGGGGAGTTTTTTGCAAGTCATGTGTTTCAACAGAAGACGATATAAAGTTTTGAGAAATGTTTTTTCCTTCTTCCAACGATAAAACATTATTTTCCAACTGTGCAGTGACTGTAAAAGAGAAATATAAAAATTGAGTAAACGTAACTTTTGTGAGTCAAAAAATGCTAATAATATAATATAGTACTTCGTCTATATTATAGCACTTTATTTAAAAAATTTAATATATATATATATATATATATATATATATATATATATATATATATATATATTGGTAATAAATATAATATAAAATGCAAACATTTTATACAACATCTAAGCATAGAAAACATAAAGAATCAATATAAATGATTGATTGAAAGTTTAGAAAAATATAAGCATGCAAGGCTGTTTGTTAACCTATATTTAAGTTAAATACAGCAGTAGTTTAGCTATAATATAGCCTATAGCGCGTGTCTTTTAGTATATAGCATGGTCTCGCTATAATGTAGCTAGGTATAACATACCGTGCGTGTTAACATCATAGCATGAGGGTGGGAAGGAGTTTGCAGTAGAACATGTGTTCGAATGCTCTGTTAAATCTTCTGAGTGTGAAAATATAATGACCTTTTTTAACAGACGTCGCACCTGTGCAAGAAAAAAATAAATAAATAACACATCCCTACATTTGAAAATTTAAGTTTTTAAATTCATACCACAGCATCTAAAATTGCACCTTGTCCACGAGGTGGTCGGTGAACCCCTAGAGATCGCGCAAGTTCTTGACGACTGCTGATTGACTGATCGGAACGTGGGCATTCAACGTCTAAGATTTTCAATGTTTCCACGAATTTCTGTCAAAAAACACACATGATAAAATACAAATTAAAAAGTTTTTTTCTATAATTTAAATATATATAATATAATTATATTTTTTACAAGGACGATATTATATATCCATATATGAGCTTGGATCGAGCTCAAGGCGGAGTATAAATGGCGGGCATGCAGGGACGATAACAGAGAATATATAGTAATAATGGCTGGTCCTGTTAGTTTCATTCGCTGAGGTTGAGACTGATCGAGGGATATTCTAACCGTGGAAAACCTCATTGCAGTCAGAGGATGAATACCGCGCACGGACACCTCTATATACTTTTTGTTAATGAATGATATATTTGAAAAATTCGATCATTTATAGTATTGTAAATAATAACATTTAATAACATCAATTATGCAATAAAATTTATAATATAATTATAGATAATAATATTATATATTTTATGTTAAGTACGAAAATTCAATAAGCGCGTTAATTTTGTTTTTATATTATATATTAATAACAAAATAATATATTATTATATATATATATATATATTATATATAATATATATATAGTATTATATTATAATATAAAAATTTACATTGCGATGATTGAATAACTTTTATTTTAATTAGTGAATAATAATAATACAATAATTATCTACAATTAAGTGAAACTACTTATGAACACACATTAAATGTATAAGAACAGTTCTAAGGAAGTGTAATTGATTATCTGCAGTGCATCAACACAATTTTTGCCGCAGTCGCGCACGACCGGCACGACCGCACAGTCGCGAAGAAGATTCACCTTTACGACACGTAAAGATTTTTTAAGTTTTTGTCTTACCTTAGTAGATAAATATTCTCGCACTAAGGCAGTTGCTATTAATTCAACGTTATCTTGATTAGAAGACATTTTTTGTAATCCAACTTTCAATCCAAAGCACTAATTTAGTATTAATTTACATTTAAATTTAGAAAGGAAATTTAGCAGACGACAAAAAGCAGACGACAAAGAATTTCTTTCGTCATTTGTTATTTTACGGCAGCGATGCAGGTGCCATCTGGCGCAACTTGGTAAAAAGTCGATCTTGTCCGAGAAGAGGTTTGTGAGAAAAATTCGTAGGATTATATTGGATTTGTGAAATTTGGACTCAAGCCATCTAATCAAAATGTTAAGTAAATCATAGCCATGGAATTACTTTCATTACGAAAATCTTAGCACCGATAAAAGTGGCAGCAATCTTGTCTCAAGAAGCTGCAGACTTCAAGTCGGCTGTGCACTTTCAACATGGCTTCATCTAATAGGGATATCCAAATCGGCTCGGCGTGGTTACAACGGAAGATAAATTTAAGGCCTCAACATAGAGGAGTTCATTTAGTTACAGATGAAATATTGAAGCCCATACCAGAACTTTGCCAGTTTTCAGTGGGATTGTTTCATGTACAAAGTGAGTAAATAACCCTGTGAAAATCAAGTTGATTGACGTTTCGCTACGTTTATGCGGCATTTTTGTTTTTAATAGTGTTAAATTTTAATATTTTCTTTGCATTTAACTAATATTAATCCAAATAATCATAAATTTAATATTTAAAGCATGAATTATTAACATATTCAAGCTTACGCATAACATTTTAGCTTTATAATGAAATCTTTGCACTGGCTTGATCCTAACGTTTGAAAAGTTTTTGTGTATGATATATCACTAACAAGCACTTTTGTTTGCTTTCTTCAGTCCTGCATACTTCTGCCAGCCTTGCCCTCAATGAGAGCTGGGACCCAGATGTCAGGTAATAACAATTTTTACTTCATGATTACAATCATCCTGGGTTTCACTTACTGTACATATCTACTGTATCTGAAGTTGTACAGTATACAGTAGTTACAGTACAGTATGCATATGCATACTGTATTGATTATGAATTTGCATACTCTATGCATAATAACGTATTTGCTATGTTTTCTATTATCTCCACTGTTTGTTTTGATTTGAAACACTCAGGCCATATTTTAATATTAATTATGCAGTACATATGCATACATGCAATATATTTGTATACACACTGTACAGCCTATATTTATAATACATATGCATAGATACCGGTATGATTGCATACAGTAATATATTTATTTAAGTAAGTTAAATTTAATTGCTGCAGTAATATTGTACACTACTACAGTATAACAGATCTTAGTTTACCAGTAGACTCGACGGCACCTAGCTTCAGATAGTCGCCATGTATTTCTGATGGGTTCAAAATATACAAGATGGTAATCAATCTACACGTAAACTAAGATTTGCAATACTGTGCGTAGTAGCTCCATACAGTTAATAACATTGGTACATCCACAGACACACAGATGAAGCACCGTGTAAGATTTTTAGGCCTGCTTAGATAAGACATGTTTATGTCTAGCTGGACTGCCTTGAGAGAGGTATCAGTGCATGGGATATGTTAAAAGATAGGGACAACCAGTGCTGCCTTCTGCACTGATGTACTGAACACTAATAATACAAAAGAATCTACTTGACGTACTGTGAGGGGAAAAAGTGGAAAAAAAAAAAAAAAAAAAAAAAAGAAAAAAGGGGAAAAAAGAATAGGACTAAAAGGGGTGTGGGTTCAAATGTGAAGTTTGAATTGAATAAATTTTTAGCAATACAGTACTTTCTGTACTGACAAAAAAATCAGTGGCATAACTTTTTGTACTCTTTCTTTATTCATTTCTGCAATATATATATATATATTTTTTTGCCAATAATCCACTAACATATTGTACCGGTAGTAGATCATTGAGTGATGCTGTGACAGAAGCTACACTCCTTGAAAATAATGCAATACATAGAGGCTTTAAGTCAGCTGATTTTTCAGTGTTCCCACCATCCTGTGTAAAAAAAAAGTGAATTTGTTTTTTCACTAAGAATAAAATATTTTAGGGAAAATTCCTTTACGGAACTTTGGTCCAAACTGAAAAATACAGTGGATAATGCAAGATTTAGATTTTTTTTTACTTGATTTTTAACAGAGAAAAATTAAAAAAACACTTTGCTTCATTTTCAAGTGTAAGATGGACCTTAGCGACAACAATTGCGCATCTCGAGGCGCATGACTTGAAGCCTCTATCACAGTAGTGAAGAGCACCAAAATTTCATCTCCTCTTTAGCTTCACTACAGTACATACATGTTCTGAAAACCACTTTTATACTCAAGTAAAATTCACTAATGCTGTCAATACCTGTCTTTATGATGTCAATATTAGTCAATACATAACACAATGTTGTGTCAATTGCTGACCATTATTAATATGGTGTCCCACTCCTTCTCTCTCCTTAATCTAAGTATATTACTGTACCTATAAATTTAAGTTAAAGGGGTACCAAAGTGAATACTTTTTTTACATATTCGGGCAGCTAAGAATTATTCTGATATCCCTGTGTCTCCATATTTTCGTACAATGCCTAGTTATTTTTAAATTAATTATTTAGTTTGAAAGGTGAGTTTAAAAACCGTTGGTTGATTCAAGTAGGTGCGCGCCCGCAGCAGCCGCTGATACGACGAGAATCGTACCGTGAATCGAGGGAACCTCCTTCCGCCGCTTTCTTGTCGTATCATCGGCCGCTGCGGGCGCGCATCGTCTTGAATCAATCAACGGCCATAGAACTCACTTTTCAAACTAAATAATTAATTTTAAAATAACTAGGCATTGTACGAAAATATTGAGACACAGGGATATTAGAATAATTCTTAGCTGCCCGAATATGTAAAAAAAGTATTCACTTTGGTACCCCTTTAACAAAACTCTATTGGTGACTGCCTAATTTGAAATGTAAGTGAGATGAACATAAGTCAATATAGTAATTTGTCAGCAAAATATAAATTAATTGCTGAATAATAGATTAATTGTTGTTTTCTTTCTTGATATAATTAATTATCTTCTTTAATTAAAAATAAGAAAATTAAATTAAATACAGACAAAATTGCCATTTTTTTTTTTTTTTTTTTTTTCACACTGTGTCTTCTGACTATTCAGTTTCTATATTTTTATTTTGACAACTCTAATACCGGGCATTTAAAATTTGTAAATTTGTCAGTCAAAATGTCTTTTCTTAAAAGTCTTAAGGCTTAACCTGTGATATTCGGACGAAAAAAGTCGTATCGACAGATGTTCTTGAAATTAATTTGGTAGACTTACAACAATTGTCCAAATACTACTGATTTTTTTTAGATTTTTTTAACCGTTGGTTTAATTATAATTAATTTATTCAAATGTGTATTTTGTATCCTTTCAATGTTAAATTTTTCAATCAACATTGCACAAAAACGGCTCGAGATTTTTTTTAAAATTTTACATGGATTAAAAGCTAATTTTTTGGACTATTTTTCTGAATTGTTTTCATATATTTCGAACCGTGGCGATGATCGTTTCTGATATGTCCTAAGAAACTTGGCAACGCTCTCAAGGACTGTAGTTACCACCCCCTCCTAATTTTTTATTCGTATTACTATTGCAACAGAGTTGTCAGATTTGCAGGTGTAGCCACGCCTCTTGACCTTGACAGACAAATTCTCAGGTTATACCTTAAACTAGAGGCAGGAAAATGTATACTTATTTATGCAAATTGCATACTAACAGGTTTTTCAATAAGTTTACATTCATGACATTCAATCAAACACCTCCGATAGGTAATTAATTATTATTTTTTTTTTTTTTTTTTTTTTTTTTAGATTGTAATGTTAAAACAGTGTTGAAAAGAAATGCTGAGATTCTGACTCAAATATAATGTATTGATGATAGTTGTTAGTTATGATGATATGATCTTTATTATAATTTAAATGTATAATGCAACTTTAGTAAAATAATTAGTCTTGTTCCGAAAAAAATAGAGTAACATTTTCATTACAGTTTTGTTGTTGTGTAGTAAAAAACAATGTAATTTATATTTTAATATTTATACTTAATAATTATTTTATTGTAATTTCAGTGTAAATATGAATGCAAACCAAGGGTAATAAGTTGTTATTTCTGTTTTTCTTTTTTTTTTTTTTTTCCTTCGTCTCAACATTTTCAAACTGTTGGTAATTCTAGTTTTCAAGGCTATCAGTGTAAATATGATCCTTACAATGATCATAGACTGAAATGTCTTATGTTTTGTTTTCAGAGATGACATGGAGATGATGCTGAACAAAATAGTGCCTGAGGTGGGTCCAAAAACAAAGAGTAAAAATTTATCATTTACACTTTGCTTTAATATATATTTATATGTATATGTATATGTATATGTATATATATATATATATATATATATAATATATTCTGCATCAATTATGTATATTAAGACGTGATGAGGTGAGAGGACTATTACAATAGTATATTTTCCTTCAGTCATCACACTTTCATAGTAAACGGATAAAAACTCAATTTGATTCATTTGATTGCTTGCAATATATTTTCACTCAACCGCTTACATAGCTTACACAATTATGAAATACAGTATAATTTTAAACTAAACTGTGTATTTACCCGCCAAGAAAAGAAAGAAATTTGTCAGTGAATCTCTTGGCGTGTAAAATCACGGTTGAGTTTAAAATTATTAAAATTACCGGCAAAGATTGTGTAAGTTGAAAAACTTACTTATATTAAATAATATATGTATGTATATATTATATATTTAAAAGAAAAGGATAGGGATAACCAGCAAGGCCTTATCGATCGAGAAGTCACAGCAGGAGAAAATCTTGTGGTCACAGTTTCACTAATCAGTTACATTATAAAGATGTTTTGCGTCATCTAGATGCTTCATTAGTTAAAGGTAGAAGGTGACCTACACGCAATTGTTAGTTAAATTATTTGTTATAATATTAACAAAAAATTAAAAAATAAAATATATATAAAGATGCTAAAAAAAAATAATAATTCTGGCAATTTGGCTGGGTGTGGCTGCAGTTCAGCAGTACCCTTCGCGAGCTTCCACTGTTCACTAATTAGCATGCTTATAATATACACATATTTTACTGATCTGTTTGTTACAATCAATTTAACATGTTGCAGGGTCTGCCTTACCGGCACTCTTGTGAAGGTCCGGACGACATGGTAAATACAAACTTTTCTTTGTACATTGAAAGTAGATTCTAACACATAATTTCTTTCAGCCGGCTCACGTAAAGGCATGTTTCCTGGGCTCATCACTAACCATCCCAATCACAGACGGCAAGCTGAACCTCGGAACCTGGCAAGGCATCTGGTTGTGCGAACATCGGAACCACGCAGGATCACGAAAAGTGCTTGTCACGCTCAACGGTTGCATCAGAGACTCGAGCAGGAGCCCAATGTCCCCTGTGTCACCGATGGCCTCTACCAGCAGTTAAGGGTGCCCAGGGTTAGAACCCCAAACAATTAATAATATTATTATTATTGTTAAAATAACATCATTATTAAAAATACAGATGATAATACTTCCCCCTCTCCTTAAAAAAAAAAAGAAAAGAAAAGAAAAAAAAAAAAAAAAAAGAAGAAGAAAACAAGATGAAAAAAAAAATATAAATTATATTATTATTCCTTTGCACTGAAATGAGCACGTAATTTTTTAATCACAATGGAGAGGTATGGTAAAACAAGTATATCGTCTGTATGTATATGTATAAACAAAGAAGCATATAAATAATAATATATAATATATTATAAAAAAGCAACGAGTGTCGAGAGTCGTGACGTGCTCCCAAGCTGTTAGTTTTTTGGCAATCCCTCCCCTTTAAAAATAATAAAAAAAAAGTGTTGAGCAATTAAGTCTCTCACCTCCTAATTATTATAACTGCTCCTTGCTGTAGCTGCCAATGCTGCTACTGCCACCACTGCTACTGCTACTGCCCTCTATATTGTTAGAGTGGTTTCTGGACTGTCGTTATGTCTTGCCTGGCAAGAAGAGTGACGAAGACATATTAAATACACATTATTCACACTAAACACACATACACACACCGATTGTGGAAAGGAAATTTGTTTGGCCTTTCACTGCCACAGCACAAGAAATTATAGATTTACGATGATATATTTTATTTTGGTGAAAATAGAATGAAAATATGTAAAAAAAAAATTAATATTAATAATTATAAAAATTAAATTAATATCCTGTGAACTTTAATGATATTAGCTTTTTTTAAAACTATTATTATGAAAATATACTGAAAAATTTTTTTTTTTTTTTTTAATTTGTTAATTTTAGATAAATTATTATTTTGTATGTGATGTGCAAGCTATTGTAGCTAGAAAGGGGCTTATACTGTGCACCCAAAATAAGAGATGAAGAGGAAAAAAAAATATTTAAAAGTCCTGAACACAACCCTCCATGGTTAATTAGCAAGAGGCAATCAAAATGCATTTGCATCCATGCACACCACTGAGGAGTGTGACCGTGAAAAAAAATAAAAAAAAAAATATAAATTAAAAATAAAATATGAAATCCTTAGCCAAAGGACCTATTAATTTAATATTCACAAGCTATGACACACAAAATAAAATGTTAATATACTTTTCATGTAAGCTGGGTTGAGTGCTTTCATTTTTCTATGTATGCTTGTGTTAGAATGCAGCCTAAATTATTGGCTGAATAATGATAATAATTAAAAGAAAAAATTTCTGGTTATTAATACATTGTTTATATGTCAAAACTTTTTCATAATCCATCCATCTTCTAATTAAATATAGTTTTTAAACTTAAAAATTGTTAATTTGGTCAGAGAGAAAAAAAAAAAAAAAAAAAAAGAAAAAGAAAAAGAAAAGAAAGAAGAAAGAAATGGAAGAAAAAAATAACTATACATGAATTTATTATCTATATAGATAGCTTAAATATAACCAAGGCAAATTTTAAATTGATGCCATTTTTTTTTTTACAAGTTTTAATGATAGTTGCAAAAAGTAATAAAAAAAATTGTATAATTTTTATTAGAACATTTGGTTGCTTCCTGCTGTGCAAGCGTTGGAATTTAAGATGGAGTGTCCTCCCTGTACCTGACACCTTTGGGGTGCGTCATTTTTATAGCAAACAAGTTAACAACAATTACAACTTGTGGTTATTATTTCTAGGAGAAGCAAGTTCTGTCATTTTATGACACCATGAAAATGCCTTACTTAAGCACTTCTTTCTATTAATTATTTCATTTTTGTTTGTAAATTTATGTCCACATTAATTTATTTGCTAGCTTTAATATTAATTTCCAAAGTCTCAATTTTAAGATTATTTAATTTTTAAAGTGCCTCAGAGAAATCAAATTCAAAAAAATATACCTTATCAAAAGATGGTTACCGTTTTTAATTTGTTGTGGGTGTAGTTTTAACTTTTTTGTTTTAAAAATGACTCTCCTTTTAATATACTCTCTCATTGCTTGCTGCTTTTGTGGCAACAACAAAATGTAGCCATCATAATTACCATGGACTGGAGTAATCTTGTTATAAATTTAAATAATCAAACCATGTGTATAAATAAATTGAGGTAACTGTGCAACATAATCTGGAGAAAGGAACTGACTTGTTCTTTTGGCATTTTTCATAAGATGGCTAAAATATTAATTGTTGATGTAATGCCGGAACCAACGTCAAAATGCTTCAACGGATTCACTTTTACCTCTAACCTTTACTTACATGTTGTCATTCACCAAGCAAATTTTTTGAGAGAACGTGGTACCAGCTCTTTAAAAAAAAACTCAAATTATATCTTGATGCCTCAAGTTTTATTGGTTGAAAAATCCAATTTTTTTAAGAGAAATAAAAAAAGAAGCTTATTTATGAATTAAATTGCACATAATTTGAAATTAAACGTACAATCACATTTTTAATTGTAGTTGTCTTCCGCCAAATAGAAAGTATAATTATTATAATTATGAGCTGTACACACACTTTGATGACTTAAAAATTTACTAATTGCTTTATAAGTGGTGAATTTGAGAGTGGGATGGAAAGATATATATATTTTTTTTGAAAGGGAGGGTGAAATGTTTTTTAAAATTTAATATTATAATAAAAGTAAGTTTGTTTTTAAACCTACCTCAATTTTTTATAAATATTATTAAATAACTTTCATTTATTTAACATTTTTTAAAAATATATAACTAATAAATTATATAAAATATGATGTTGAATGCAGCATACTTTCCCTTTTCTTAATTTTACATATTTTGCACCTTAGGAAGGACTGGTTCCTAGTTCTATTTTTAAAAAAATGTCAACAACTACTAAACTAAATAAAATTGTGCAACTATATTTTCTTTGGTATGTTCATGTGAATGAATATTTTGTGCTGAATAGGCTAGATTGCAAAGTTTGCAAGTGTATGGGGAGAAATACAAGCAGTCCTCCTTTTTGTAATGAATAACATTCAATAGTATATCTTCTTGTCATAGCTTGAATCTTTTTGAGTCTTGATTCTGGATATATTTTGTTCTTTTTGATGCAGTTTTCGTCCTTTCTTTTCTTTTTCTTGAACATGGGATTGTCCGAGCAAATTTTTGTGAGTTAATTCCCATAAGGATTTTCAAAATTATTTCCCAGAAAAACGGCTCAGTATTTTTTTTCTTTAATTTATTAAGGGCCAAATAACACGAATCTGCTGTTTTTGTAGTCCCATTTGATTAGCATGTAAACCTTAGCAACTTCATAATAATTCTGATTTTTTTTTTAGAAACAGTCCTTAGCACCAAGAAGTTGCAGAAAAAATTTCAAAACAATCAGACGAGCCAATTTTTTGAATTTAAATTTTTAAGGTTTCAGTATAGGGCTTTCCCATAGAGAGGAGAGCTAAACTAAAAAAAAAAAAAAAAAAAAAAAAAAACTAAAAAATAATCAGCTCGTCTGATTGTTTTGAAATTTTTTCTGTAACTTCTTGGTCTCTTAAAAAAAAAAAAACATAATTATTATGAGGTTGCTAAGGCTTACTTACATGTTAATCAAATGGGACTAAAAAAAATCAGAAGGTTGCATGTTAAAGGTCTCCGAAACACCAACTTCGGGATTTTTTTGTGGTGAAGCTATTTAAGATAGAAGAGAAAAGAGAGAATTTCTTGGTTCTCATCTCTCAATAGAGGACAAGTTAAACTATTTTTTATATATATTTTTTTTTTGCAAAAATGCAGTCGCTCACTACTTTAAATATTAATTTTTTTTTTTTTTTTTTCCATCAGTTAATCAAGACTTGAAAATATTCAGTGCAGGTAAAATGAAAAGGCTAAGAGGATATGAAAGATGATGCAAGTTTCTAGTCCATCGTGGGTGTCTTGCTAAAAACCTCAGTCCAAAGATATAGCCTTGAAAATTTAAAAGAGGCTAAAATCAGAGCTCTTAACATCTTAAGGTTGTTCATTTGATACTTACAAAGTTTATAATATTGCAGTGCTATTTAATTAAAAAAAATAAAAATGATAATAACTGTTTTAGTTTATCAATCATATTAGGCTGAAGTGCTTTAACAAATCATAAAGATGCAATTGTCTAATGTATAGACCATATCTTAAAACGATCATAAAAATACTGTACACATTGTACATAAAGTAATATGAATCTTGAGCTGAATGTAATAAATGTAATGTATATAATAAACCATAATTTTTTTGTTGTTCTTATGTTGTTATGTAAAACTATTGAAAGAGACAAATATTTTAATGTTAAAATAACAGTATGTTGATTGATAAACTGAATCATCTTGTTTTAACAATATATTTTTTTTTATACTGCAATATTAATACTCGATAGAATTTTACTACCAATGTTGTTTTAAAATTTGTATATAGTGTATGTAATGTACTTAGAATCTGCCAATTGTTAATATTGCATGATAAGTCTTATTAATTAACTGTCTTGAGACATCAAGGTATACTGGGAATTTCGTAACCAGATTACATCACTTAATTAATAAAATAAACAAAAATGATATTACTATGAATAACAGGAAGAGGGAGTTAAAAGTATAGAAGTGCTTTGTGATCCCTTTTATCACAGTTCCCTAATTCTCAATCACTTACCATCAGTTACTATGATAAAATTAAAATTACTTAAATTAAATAATTTTTGCAAGAGAATTGAACAATTGTTTTGGAATGATTGTAAAAAAAAAAAAAAAAAAAAAATCTAGTTAACAGTTCTCTTAGTTTAATCCTGTACTAGTAGATTTTGTTAAAAAATATATATATTTGTAACTTTTGTTGGAGTTAAAAATATATACAAAAGATGAAAAGAACCAATGAATGATGAAATTTGAAAATTGTTAATTGATTCTTTTTATCAGCTTCAATTGAAAGTTGCAACCATCCAAACCCACAGGGTTAATTTTTATCAATTAAAATTTTAATAAAAAAATAATAAATAAAATGTTGAGCAAAGCGTCACTTTTTAATCCATTCACATATAAACACATATAAAATGAAAAAAAATGTAACATTATTGGCTCTAATTTTTTTTTTTTACGTCCTTCATCTTTTTGGATAATTGTGAGATATTATGATGATGATGGTATATAGATGGTGCTCATTATTATAATAATAATGGTCTGAGAGTGAATCGTGTTGATGCCATCTGATCAATAAAAAAATGATGACATTAATGCATACTATGTACTTATTCATTCTTAAATTAAATTAGTATAGCTTTCTGGCCCTTTCCACATGCATAGTAATTAAGAGAATATAAAATTTACTTAAAAAAATATATAATATATATGTATATATATATATATTATGCAGAAATGAACACTTTAATGTTCATAAAAGAATTTACCACCTGTTTGAAACTTTTTTAATATTTTCAGATTTTTCAAAGTACAGGAATTACAGTATTAATTAAGGGTAAGATAACAGTAACACGAAGAATCGATTGTCGTAGTCCCATTTGATTAACATGTAAACCTTAGCAACCACATAATGATTCTGAATTTTTTTTGAGTGACAGTTCTTGGCACCAAAAAAAAATATGGAAAAAATTTCAAAACAATCGGACGATTCAATTTTTTAAAATTAATTTCTTAGTTTAGGTCTCCATGGGAAAGCCCTATACTGAAACTTTAAAAAATTAATTAAAAAAAATTGGATAGTACGATTGTTTTGAAATTTTGTCCACTTTTTTTTGGTGCTAAGAACTGTCACAAAAAAAAAAAAAAAAAAGCAGAATTATTATGAGGTTGCTAAGGTTTACATGTTAATCAAATGGAACTACAACAATCAATGTTTCGTGTTATCTTACCCTTAAATTGAAATGTGAAATACTTATTTGTTTTTACTCATCAGCAAAAAATTGAAACTGGTTGATGCAACTGTAAGAAGATAACACTGATCAGCATTTTTAAATCTGTAGTGTAGGGTTTTCCCTGCCATGAAGAGCTCTGCTCCTTGGTTTGCATGTTTAAGGGTAAGGTAACATAAACAATCGATTGTTGATAGTTCCATTTGATTAACATGTAAACCTTAGCAACCTCATAATAATTCTGATTTTTTTTTTTAGAGACAGTTCTTAGCACCAAAAAAATGTGGAAAAAATTTCAAAACAATCGGACGATCCAATTTTTTTATTGGAGACCTAAACTAAGAAATTAATTTAAAAAAATTGGATTGTCCGATTGTTTTGAAATTTTTTCCATATTTTTTAGGTGCCAAGAACTGTCTCTCAAAAAAAATTCAGAATCATTATGAGGTTGCTAAGGTTTACATGTTAATCGAATGGGACTACAACAATCGATTGTTCGTGTTATCTTCCCCTTAATCCATGAAGAAATAGACTAGTACACAAATTTAAATAATGCCTCTTTTTCAGGCTTGTAAGTAAGTTATAGTATATTGTCCCTCGTCCGCAATAATGAGCTATCTGCTCCACGATCTCGTTGCAATAATGAGCTGTCTGCTCTTTCAGGTGAGCGCAATTTTGAGCCTTATTTTATAACGATTTAGAGCCCAATATTGCGTTCATTTGAAATAGCAGACAGCTCATTATTGCAACAAGATCGTGGAGCAGATGGCTCATTATTGCGGACGAGGGACAATATATATATATATATATATATAAAAAAATAAAATAAGAAGAGTCTCGTTTACATTGCATATAGCATTGTTTTATTAAGAAGTATCAATTTACAAAGTTTCTTTAAATTAACGTAGAATATCAGTGATAAAAAGAAATAGACAAGTTTTAACGAAGACACAGTACAAAGTTTGTACACTCACTAGGAATAAAATATGAGATGTGATCCAAGATTGATCATTGTCTATCAATATAAAAATCTGATTGTTTACAAAAAAGTATAACCATACAGTACACCCAAGTAATGATAATGTTTTGTTTAATTGAATTGTATAGTATCAGAATGTGGAGGAGATACATAATAAATTTTTATAAATCAATTTGCAAGCCAAATATTAATAGAATTTTATTGTTCTCCGCAATACCACTTAATTCCGCATCAACATTAATCTGTGATCATTAATTACCCCCAACAGACCCCCAGACCTTTATCCATTTTCCCTTTCCTCCTACTCAAAACTTTAACATACTGTATGCAAGATTTTAGAATATAAATTAAATGCTCAAAATATTATTTTATTGCATGAAACATATGATTTCAAGTTATTCCAATATATTATTATAACAATTATTCACCACACAGTGAATGATGATGCAGATGAGCAAAACTGATACTCTTAATTCTGATTAAATTTAAAACTTAAAAATTTTGGCACTGATTTTTGTAAGTAGAGAATAATAATGTAACTCAGAAATTCAGTGTAATATGGTAAAATACAAGAACGAGTGTACGAGATATACAGTTAAAATAATTTCATTTTTTAAAAAATACCAGGAACATGTAAACAAATGATATTTACTTTTAAAAATCTATACAAGTTGTACAAGGAATTATATATAAGACAAAATAATTAATGAAGAAAAAAACTAATCCTGAGAACAAGAACTGAAAACAAATGAGCCAGAGAAGTGAACATAGATTTTACAGCAATTTATAAGTCATTGCGATTAGGACAATAATTTCGTTTGCTCGCAGCTCAGAAAATTAGGTGTAATTTCTTTCAGCATGTAACTCAGTCAGTACTTGTATGTGGAGCGAAGACGCCTCTTAGTTTCTTGCAGTTGGTTCGTGGAAGGCATTTCCACGTCAATTGGAGGCTGAAAACATGATAGCAATGCATTAGAGTCATTAGACAATACTTTAACAATACAAATAGACACAGGCCATGGCTACCTTGGATGCTACCAGAAGAGATTCAAAATCCAAGATAGTGACATTTGTAAATTATGTAAAAAAGAACCTCAAGACAGAGGGCATCTATTCAGATGCTCTGCATTAAAAGCGGAACTTGACTTGTTGCCTGGCAACATGAAGTGGGAAGAGCAGGAATCCTATCTCTATTGGCTTGCTAGAAGTAAAATGGCTTAAACGCCAAAACGTGGGCATAAGAAAAGAAGAAGACAATACTTTAATTTTTTTTTGCAGTTTTGAAAACAAATATTGAGACAGGTCCCATATTTCACAATCTACAGTTAAATTTTGGGGTAACTTTGAAGCACTCGAAGTAACCCCGGTTGACTGTATTAACATAGTAAAATTGTCATCTTAAACGATTTTGACTCTGAAATTGTAGAGTAAAACTTGACACAATCAACAAACTACGAGCATATCTCATTCCTGAATGGTTATATTTTCAGAAAATCAACGTTTTTGAATAATAACATTAATTTTAAATCCCCCCCCCTCGACAACTTTGGTTTCAGTATTATTGAATCGCCCCTTAAACTTAAAAAAAAAAAAAAAAAAAAAAAAGGTTTTTCGAAATAATTTAATGGTTACGTTATTTTTAGATTCTTCTCAATATTTGAGATTTTTCCCAGATATTGATCACATGGTACAAAACGTCACACGTGACGTCACAAAATCTCTGAATAAAAAAACAATATTCTTGCTTAGCTGTTCACAATATCACAGATATTTGATAAAATCCAGAAATCATTTTCCATATTCTCAAAGATATATTTTTTTTTTTTTTTTTTTTTTTTTTTTAGATATTGTGACATCACATTCAGTGGGGGAGGGATATATAGGAACAAGAACAAGAAATGTAAAAAAAAAAAAAAAAAAAAAAAAAAAAAAAAAAAAAGAAAAAGAAAAGAAAGACATTTGGAAATTTTAATAGAGTAAAAACTTGTTATTACATAACTCGTTATACGGTAAAAACTTGATATTGAGTAACGGAGTAAAGGTCCCGTAAAAAATAATTAGTATTGTAGGTATAGGAAAAACTTGATATAAGGTATACTAGATATAAGGTAAACCCAATTTCCTGGGTCCCTTGACTTTACGTAATAACAAGTTTTTACTGTATCTTTAAATGTCTGATTTCATAATATAAAAACATAATCATTAAAGAAAACACAAACTGTGTTTTTGAAATGAGTCAAATGATTTGCATTATTTTGTTGCCTTGTGCTGGTCTTCTGTACATTAATACAGTCTCTTGAAGCATGTTGCTCACCTCATCAGACGCGAGTGCAGGGTGCAGGCTGGTGTTGCAGAGCTTACGTCGCGAGCGTCCTTTGGGCTTGGGGGGCTTGCTTTGCTTGGGTGAGGACTGCAGGGCAACAGCAGCTGGGGGCTCCATGCTGTCCTTGGCGGGGGGTGGGGCAGGAGGCTCCATGTTTTCCTTGGCTGGTGTGGCCTTGCTTCGCACGTTTTTGCGGCGGCAGCTGCTGCCCTTTTTGAATGCACCATCCTCCTCTGTCTCTTCTGTCAGCACGTCAGTCTGCACAGCCAGCATAAAATATCACACCAACGAACAGGTATAGTTTTAAAATGATAAATAAACAAAAAGAAAGTAAATTTATTATTTAACTGATTAAAAAAAAAAAAAAAAAAAGGAATATTTTACTTTTTCGTTGCAAAATCTTGATTTCAAGTATTTTAGTTTAAATACTTAAAACAAAAATTACAAACACAGCATTATCTTACATAGTACTGAAAGTTAAAGTTTTAAGAGTGAACATTAAGTACTACATATAACAGAAATTGAAAATCAGCACCTAATTAAGGCTTCCAGCCTTAGACTAATTTATACTAAGAAGAACAAAAAAAAAAAACAATTATGTATAGTCTCGTATATACAATGAAGAAGTCGTAACTATATACCCCCCCCCCCCCCCCCCCCTCCATATCAATATCATGTGCGAGCAGTTTATTATACAGCTTGAGCTTGTCTCTATTAGGCACAGAATTTTGAATACACCTCATACTATAAATTTTCAATTGCAGCTGGCTAAAATAATTTCAATGTACATACAACAATATATTATCAAAATGCTGTAGATATAAAATATTATTTTATATCCTCATTTTAAAATACATTAAATTTTCTTTACTATGTTTCAATAATAAATATTATAAATCTGTCATTAAAATATGAAAAAATGTAATAAAGGTGTAACAACTTGTTAAGGGTAAGGTAACGCCACCAATGTTAAAAAAAATCCCTCACAAAAATTCTGAAAAAAATTTAAAATGTTCTCCTCTACACCCCCTATCAGTAGGTAAAATATCAGGTATACAAATTCGATCTAGTTTTTGAGTTATGAATTTTTAAAGTTGACTAATTTAACATGGGAGTTCCATTTCTCCATGTTAAAGTAGTCAACTTTAAAAATTCATAACTCAAAAACTAGATCGAATTTGTACACCTGATATTTTAGCTACTGATAGGGGGTGTAGAGGAGAACATTTTAAAGTTTTTTCAGAATTTTTGTGTGAGGGATTTTTTTTTAACATTGGTGGCATTACCTAACCCTTAAACAACTTGACTGAAATTTGCTTCAGAGTATAATACAAATATTGACACCCTAATTGAGCTCCGAGCAAGAACGTTGCACACCTCATCATTTGAAAGAGCTGGGTGCAGGCTTTCCTTGCAGAGCCTGCGTTGTGAGCGAGCTGCGGGTGTTTTCTTATTCTTAGAGGAAGGCCGTGGGGTGAAGGCAACTGGGGACTCCAAGCTTTCCTTGGCGATAGATGTGCTGTTTGCACGCACACTCTTGCCACTGATGCTGGTCTCCTTGTGCATCTCTTCCTCAGCATGCAGCAAGTCAGTCTATGCAGTGTCAACATCAATTGGCAACTAATACTTTTCATTTCTTTACTGCAGGTATAAAAAATGAACTTGTGTTACTTATCCAAGATTTTAAAAAGTCTTAAGGGAAAGGGAACGCCAGAGTTGCGCCGCGATCGCAGCGCCTCTATATCAATATTCAAATTGTCCCACTCTAAAGATACCACGCAAGTCACGGCAGTTTTATATTCAATTTATTTATAAATAATGAGTTAAATAATAACTGTTATGGTTGTTTTATTTATAAAACTTTTTTTTCATTACTATAAAACATTTTTGGAAAGTTTTTACTTTATGCGAGTGGATTATAAGCGTTGTTTTGGTTCATTAGTCAGCCTGTTTCATTCGCCAGTTGTTTAATGGCCGACCAAAAAGGGGTGTGTGAGACGTGCGAGTGTCAAAAATCGTGCAGTTATTATCAATTTACGTCACTCCCACTCTCATAATTTTTTTTTTTTTGCTGTGAAGGTTTGTCCTAGTGCATTAAGTTTGTTTCTATTTTTTTTTAAAAATCAGACGATTGGATTATAGAATTTTTCTAATGTCACTGAAATGCAGCGTATGCTTGTTCAATAAATGGGTTTAGTTTCAATACACGTAACTCGGAAACTAGATCGTATTTGTATTGACGATATTTTAAGAGCTAATGAACGACATAGAGGAGAATATTTTGAAATATTTTCGGAGGAACAAATGAGAGAGGAAAATATAACATTGGTGGCTTTACCTTACCCTTAAAAAAGGGCTTAAAAAAAGAGAATAAAGCAGTTTCTTTGATCCCTGTTAAAGGCATACAGGCCTCAAATTACAAATTAGACAGTCACCATGTGGGTTTAGAGTAAATAATCAACATTCGCATAATTTTTTTCCACGCGTGATGCATCCGTGCGAAGTCGCAGTTCAAAGTAAGAAATTTAGTCCTTGATGACGTCACGAAGTCCTTGATGACGTCACAACTCAATGCTAATCGGTGCTAGCTGTGAGTTGTGACGTCAGCAAGGACTTTCTTTGTAGCGCGACTTCGCACAGTCGCACCGCGCGCATGTAAAAATAATACGAATGTTTATTATAAATTCGAGCAACACTTAATGTCTGTCTAATTTGTAATTTGAGGCATGTATCCCTTTAAGGTAGAGATAACACGTCCAATGTTAATAAAAATCCTATTCATGAAAATTATGAAAAAAAAAATTAAAATGTTCTCCCTTCAGGCGCGGATTGGGGGGGGGGGGGGGGGGCTGGGAGGGCTGCAGCCCCCCCCCCCCGAAATTTTGAAATTAACATGGGCAATATAGGCATTTCCTCCCCACTCCAATTTTTTTTTAACATTGACCTTATGGAGGCAGCCCCTCCCGAATTTTTTTTATTTTTTTCTGGATCCGCGTCTGTCTCCTTTACATACCTTATCAGTCGGTAAAATATCAGGTCTATAAAAACGAGCTAGTTTTTGAGTTATTAATTTTTAAAGTTGGCTAATTTAACATGGAAGTTCCATTTCTCCATGTTAAATTAGTGAACTTTAAAAATTAATAACTAAAAAACTCGCTCGTTTTTGTATACCTGATATTTTACCTACTGATAATAAGGTATGTAAAAAAGGAGAACGCTCTAAATTTTTTTCATAATTTTCATGAATGGGAATTTTATTAACATTGGGCATGTTATCTCTACCTTAAGGGAGAAGGAAAAAAAGAAATTAATTTTTCCAGTTTACTTTTTAGTCACCTGGAAACAATATGTATGTAACACAAGGTTCCAAATTTATATCTGCTTTAAACAAAAAATTATGTTAGGTGCCTGATCAACAGAGCTTACCCCTAAGAAAGGTTTCTCAGTTATTGAGCCGAGTAAAGTTGAAACTTCATGTGTGCTCAGAATATATTTAATGTATTATATTAGTATTGAAAGTCTTAGCTTTGATCAAAAAGTCATGCTCAATACATGAGAAGATTTTTCTTCAAGGCAAAAACTGTATGTAGATGCAGTTAATTTTGCAAACTATTTGCAAAATTGGAGGCCTCTTACTCTTCCATGATTATTGTTTTCCAATTATTTTAGATAGTCAGCAGAGAGATAGATTTTTGGTTCATGTTGTCAGGCAAGAGTCAAACCAAGTTCTCTGGCACACTGATAGCCTGGATAGCTCCATGGGCTAACTTAAACCTTAAAAAAAAAAAAAATAAAAATAAAAAAAAAATCTATTCTATGTCTTACTAATGCCATCTTATCACCATGTCATCAAGTCTGAGTAAAGAAATATCTGCAAATCTATTTTCAATATGCCAGGTATTATTCTTATTTGCAATATTACAAGTTATGCATAAGTTACTTAAGGGTAAGGTAACGCCACCAATGTTAAAAAAAATCCCTCTCACAAAAATTCTGAAAAAAAATTAAAATGTTCTCCTCTATACCCCCTATCAGTACCTAAAATATCAGGTTTACAAATACGATCTAGTTTTTGAGTTATAAATTTTTAAAGTTGACTACTTTAACATGGAGAAATGAAAATCCCATGTTAAATTGGTCAACTTTAAAAATTCATAACTCAAAAACTAGATCGTATTTGTATACCTGATATTTTAGCTACTGATAGGGGGTGTAGAGGAGAACATTTTAAATTTTTTTCAGAATTTTTGTGACAGGGATTTTTTTTAACATTGGTGGCGTTACCTTACCCTTAAACTAGATTTGTTGTAATTAGTGTTATTTTTTTTACTACGCTTTTGTCTTCCACTATCAATAGATTACGTAGTGATTTATTAGGTAACTCATCTGGACTATACTTGTTTATTTTTTGAGGATAGTCCAATTAATCAACCACTCTCTCTTGACATACAATTTCACTTCAAAGTGTTTATCTTATTTTGTTATAATTTACTTTAAGCAGCAAACACTCAATATGTTCCCATGACAGTGTTTAATATGGATCCGTTGATGATGCCTCAAAGCATATGCCGTCGTGAACAAATTCCCTGTAGTATTCTTCACTTAAAAATAATAATAATGAATTGAGCTTTCATTGTTAAGGGGGAAAAGGGGGTCATTAAAAGATCCTCCCTAAGGATTAACACATCAACCAGGGCTTCCATATCAGTATTTACAATTGAAACAAGTTCAATTTTTTACCCTTTTTACAACACCAGCTTAAAGTTTCAAAAAGATTAAAATTCTGTACATAAAAAATCATGCTTCGACTGAGCTACATATCACACCCCTTCACCTGCTAATGATAATTTTCTGCTATTAAGTACCCACCCCACGCCTTTTATTCATCCTCCTGGCTGATGATTTAGGCTCAGGGAAATCAATTTTCTTCAGGCAATCATGAAAAGCCTGCTCCTGATCCTCATCCATGCAGAGCTAAAATCCAATTGTTAAATTGCAGCAAATATCTTTTTTCCACCATAATTTTGCTGTACACACATTTGTGTAAAAGTGTATAGTATAATAAATTTAAAAATAAATAAATAAATAATAATAAAAAATATCACAGACCTTTATGCCTTTTAAAGTTATGTTTCTGATTAACTATAATAACTATAATTATATTTTTCATTATACCAAGGGTTTAGTAGTAAAACTATAGCTACCGAGTTTTGATACAGACTACGGAATAATTATAATAAACATATTGAAAATATTGTGGCAGTAATTAACATGTAAAATCATTTAAGATTTAATGCACTGTAATTGAATCAATTGACAGCTAAATTGTGAACAAGCATTGTTATACAAATAACCTATTCTTTAATTTTATGCTCAGGAATTAATTACCTTTGACGCCGAGTTGTTTGCAGAATAGTTTGACGAGGCTGATGTTGGCATCTGATATTTGACCGACGCACGGAGAGGAGTTTTGAACTCAGACTGAAAAAGAATAATATTTTTTAACTTATTTAGCTTAGGGGAGTGCTAAGGAGAGAAAAAAGGTGTGTTTATAAATAATTATGTGAATCAGAATATGAATTTATTATGGGAGCATTTTGTTTTCTGATTACTCAATAAACTTGTAATAAAATTAACACATTAGCTTTATTTAAAATTTTTAAATGCAATTAATAAGGAGTACATTTCCAAGTCAAAATTCACTCAAATAATTTAAATGAAGAGTTAAGGCTATTGCTGGGTCCTCTGACCTGGCGTGGGGTGCCGTCTTGCTTGCGTGGGGTCATGCCGAGCATCTGCTTGTTAAGTGTCTGGGCTTCACGACGCGCAGTTTCCAGCTCACTCAACCTCTGCTGCAGCTCTCGCTCCATTGATTTGATCAGCAGGTCACGACGCTCTGTGGACTTGACCAGGTCTTGCTCCTATTCACAAACACAAGGTAAGTAACATACTTTTTTTTTTTACAAGGTAACTAACCTTAATCTCCAGCTGAAATTTAAGATCTCTGTTTTGTGTCTCAAGCTCTGCATATCGACTAGGTAATGCTCCAATTTCTTTTTCAATGATTGCCCAAGCAGCTTCTTCATCAGCACAGCCGGCAATGGAACGTCTAAAAGATAGACAACAATCATTATAGAATATTTCAACATTTTCTATTATTTATACATTCTGCAGTGAATTTTATTTGGTAATTTTCTATTTTCATTTTAAAAGAATGTACACATCAATAAAATTCAAGACACTTCTAGAACAAGGATAATCTTTAATGTACATGCACTAATGTTCACCTAGCATCAGGGCGATACTTCTCAATCAAGTACTCCAACAACTGCTTGTAGCGTGAGGTGTCAGCAGTGGCCTTTTCCAGCTGTTCTTGCAGGGCATTCTTCTCACGTCTGAACTTCTTGGCCTGCTCTTTCTCTCGGCTTTGGAACTCAATTTCCAGCTTGGACTTGTTTTCCACATTCATGCTCAGCAAATTCTTCACTTCTATTAACATAGAGAGCAAAATATTTTTGAGTCAAATCTAAATTAACAACTATTTTTAAGAATCAACGGAAATCATTTCAATAACAAAAATAATTCCAATGGTTTTTGAGGTTTATATTAAAGACAAGAAGAAAAGAAGAGATCTACACACCTTGCTGGAGACTCTTGTTTTCGTTCTCCAATTCCTCAAGACCTTTGGCAAGTTCTGCAAAATGCAATAAAAATTACAATAAGAAAGTTTCTTAATGTTAATATAGGCGATGCATTACCTGCTTTTAGATTGGTTTTGTCTCTCTGAAGTGCAGCAGCGATAGAGTCTTTCTCAGAATGAGCTGTAAAAAAAAGTTAGTTAAAAAGTGAGCACAATAGTAATTATAATGGAAAATAATTAAATCAGCATACCTTCTTTTAAAGCAGCAATTTCATGAAGATATTCATAGGATTTGTTACTCAACTCAAAATTGGCTACACAAAAAATGTACAATATTAATATTGAAGTTGTAATTTATACTGTTAATGCACAGAAATTAAGAATAAATATAGTAATATGGTATTTATGTTAAAAATTTAATTTTGAAAATACTATAAAATTACATACATAACATGACATCATTCACTTGCAGGGTAAGCTAGTAGCATTATTACCTCTGTTGTTAATCTCCGAGGCATTTTTTCTTCTATATATATATATATATATATATATATATATATATATATATATATATATATATATATATATATATATATATATATATATATATATATATATATATATATATAAGTAAATGTTATTTTAAGTAGTAAGGCTTACGAGACCTCACGTCCCGAGGAAATGATACTAACAGCTTGCCCTGCTGACCCGACATTGGGATTAATTTAGCCGCTGACCTACAGAGGCAATGCACTCATTCCCTTGAGCCAGAATTCCTGCTGCAGGAACTGCCTCAAGGGTCGTTGCCCATGCTCACCACTAGGAGGTAATACTGTGTTTATATATATACTGGTTACACTTTTGAACACTATAAGTTTATTAACATAACATTTATACATACTGTTAAGGAGCGTCTCATGTTGTAGTCTCAGCTCTTTCAGACTACTGGAGGTCACAGCCAGCACTAATAAAAAATAAATACAAAGGAGTTTTAGTACATTTTTTTTTTTTTTGAGTTTATTTAAGTCAAGGGCAACAAAGTTATGAAATTCTGATTTCTTTTCCTCAACCTCATCAATATACTTACTTTCTTCTCTAACTTCTTTTTCAAGTTTCAAGTCCAATATTTCAGCATTCGTCTTCTGTACGGCTGTATAACACAATATACATGTATGTAGTAAATACTGTTTCTAACAATTTCTATGGAGAAAGCTCCAGTATAGAAGAAAACAATGTAGACATAAAAGATATCAATAATGCGGGATTGATGATTATCTTTTGAGACAATTTACACATTACTAATTAGTCTAGTCCTGTATAACTTAATGTATGACAAGACTAACAAATAATTCAGGACATCATAAAAAGACAGATATCAACATTTTGATTTTACGCAATTGATTAAAAAAGTGTTATAGTTGGGATGTCTCAGAGCTTTGCTATTTGCTAAAGTGCATGTGTGCCGAGTCTTGCTAACTCAAATAACAAGGAAGTTTTCAATGATTTATGAGGTCAATAATAATAATAATAATAAAGAACTTACCAGCTTTCAAGATGTCTATTTCTTTTTTTGATACATTTTCATTTTGGGTTAAGTCTGTAACATAGATACAGATTAAATTAATTAAAATGCAGACAATGATTTGCTATAATGACTTTTAAAAAAATGGAAGAAACGAAAAACAGTATACACTAGTCGTCACATTTAACTGGCTTATGGTCGTGAACCTTCGTCAAATTTTCCATTTTACCCCATCACAGCTTTGAGGCGCAAAATTTCAAACACCTGGTTGCAAGTTGCTCACTCAATGCAATACAGCTGCCAAGCGCTCATGCAATGCTGCGCTGCCTGTCTCTGTTGCCTGCTCAAATTGAGAATACTACTTTGTCAAGTTCGGCTTGTTTCTTTGAAGATTAGCAATGTTGCATCCAGCCTAGAAATATGACCATAAGCCAGTTAAATGTGACGTCTAGTATAGCAATGACAGCAGGAATGGGTACCATTTTAGTGGTAATCATATTAATGATGTTCCGTCAAATTTGACAACAATTACTCATGGGATTTTTATTAGGTTGCTCAAGAACAATTAACTTGTTTCATCACAAAAACTAGATACAATAGTCGTTTTTGCACGGGATTTTCCAGGTATAAAACAATGAATACAGTTTTGTGAGAAAATGATGTAGATATATTTAATCTTTGAAAGAATGCCCTCAATATAATGAGCAACTTTCATGAATTGCTTATTGCTTATTTGGCTAGAGGACCTTGAGTTATTTATTGTCAATATATATATTAAACCCTCTAACCATTAAAATCTTGCTGCAAAATGCTGTGTTATCATGCATGTAATTGAACACACAAGCATCATATAGGGAAAGACGTTGCATATGACTAAGACGTTACATGAGTCTTTTAGTTCTTTGCTTTTGAAAATGTAGAGGATTCAGAAAAATCTGAAAATAAATTGATAACACATAATTCAAAGTCCTCTATCCAAATATGCAATTAAAAAAAATCGTGAAGTTTGTGGGCATACATGACCAAAATGTGTCAATTGCCCCAAAATATATATCAACCAATTGCCCATTACAGTGCATAAAATGTTCCTCTTGCATACTTTTCAACTTTATTATTTTTCCAGCCATAATGCAAACAAAATTTTACATTATACTGTATTTATTTTCTGCAGTAAATTTAATAAATTAATAATTGCTTTATCTTTATATTCTTAAGAGAGTTACCTTTCTTGAGATTTTCCAAGACATCAGTTAACTTGTCCAATTCTATATCTTTGAGTTTATATGCTGAAATAAATATAAATAAAAAAAATAAAAAATAAATATAAATAAATAAATATGAAATAAATATGAGTTGTATATATAATTAATATAAATATATATATAATTATATATATATATATATATATATATATAGAAAGAATAAGTTGAGAGGGGGTGGGGGTAGTATAAATTATTTACCGTGAAGTAACCCATCATTTTCTTGTGTAAGGTCACTTATTTCCACAGTCTTGGTCTCAAAATCTGCAATTGAAATTTCTTAGGTTAAGAAGAGAGCCAAATTACGCAATGTTGGTTACAAACCTTTCTCAAGTTGAGCTAGTCTTGATTTCATTGTATGCATTTCAGGCTCATTTACACTAGAATCTGCAAAAAGATTGAAGGACAGGAAATTAAATAATAATAATAAATTAAAATACTTATTAGTGTGGCATGGCTATAATAAAGTATACCAGTGCTGGAAGTCTGGAACATAATTTACCTCTGTTGCAACCATTTAGTAGATCTCACAATTGTCAACACCCACCCCACTCCCCAAATTTAAATAAATAAATAAAACAAGAATATGAACATCCCACCAAAACAATTTCTCTTTAAGAACGGGTTCAAGAACTTTGTTGAACGCTCGAAATTTCCTAAGGTAAAAAAAATATCCAAAAACAAAAACAAAATCTGATTCTGCGGACTAATCAGAACGCAGAATAATAATAATAATTTATTTTAAATTCTTGGGCGCATTTTAAAGTAATGAAAATGTCAAGTTTCAGGAATTAACATAACAATTGGATGTGGCTGTGATTTTTTTTTTTTCTGTAGCAGTAACGGAGTATTAGATAATTATAAGTGTAACTCACAAAAATCTGTAACACAACATAACTATAGTCTGTGTACTTGGCTCGGGTTAGCACATAAATGCGCTTGTAGGTCAGCGGGTGTCACATATGTGCCTATCTTTAGCCATTCAGAATTGTTCTAAAATGACTACCCACTTACTTCTATTGTCTCATTTTTGTACCTGACCTCACATCTAGTCTATCCATTTTCTTTGGTACAACTCAAAAGGTGCTATGCACAAAGAACTTAACATCTACAGATTCATCATTTGATATCATAAAATTCTAATACTAATCTGGTAAAAAATAAAATAAAAAAGAAGGCAAAAATTGGAGATAACTTTTTTTTGTGAATAGCAGTCTCTCACAAGTTTACACTTATGGTTATATTGAGGAGGAATCTTCAATTTGATGGCTGACCCTTACCATTCTTTGCAAGCTTCTCACAATCTGTCATTCCCTCCTGGATCACACGTAGTTGGTCCTGCAAGCACTGTGCAAGTTTAATTAACTTATGTCACTCATTACATTAAAAAAAAAAAAAATCACCTTGTTGTCTGCTTCTGTTTGACCAAGCATGTCTTTGTAATAATTCCCTTGTATGTTTAATCTATCATTCATCAAATTGTATAACTGAGTCTCTGTATTTTGTAGTTGTTCATTATGATTCATTTCCATTTGCTTCTCTAATTTTTCAAAAGATGCAAACAAATCATTACGTAATTTTGATTCTTTCTCCCTGAATTCATATTCAATTTTATCAGCCACTTGTTGTTGATGTAAAATCTTGTTCTGGAAAGAAGAGTATGGTTCAATGATATATTTTTATACTTAAACAAGAAAAATCTGAAATAACTTAACTTAAAAATAATTTTTCTTATTAAAAGAAAAGGATAGGAATAACCAGCAAGGCCTTTCCGATCGAAAGAGTCACAGCAGGTGGAAATTCTTGCGGTCACAGAGGTTCACTCGAAAGTTTTTACATTTTTGAAACGTTTCGCATCGTGGAGATGCTTCTTCAGTCACAAGAAGAAGTAGAACCTACTATTCTACTTCTACTACTACTTCATTCTACTTCTTCTTGTGACTGAAGAAGCATCTTCAGTCACAACCTACTATTCTACTTCTACTACTACTTCATTCTACTTCTTCTTGTGACTGAAGAAGCATCTCCACGATGCGAAACGTTTCAAAAATGTAAAAACTTTCGAGTGAACCTCTGTGACCGCAAGAATTTCCACCTGCTGTGACTCTTTCGATCGGTAAGGCCTTGCTGGTTATTCCTATCCTTTTCTTTTAATAAGATTATCACAACCTAAATGGTTTATTTTCCTTAATTTAAAAATAAATTGAGAAACATTAAATTTCCCCACTCCCTCTTTTTTTATGATTAACTTACATTAAGAGCTGCAATTTCTTGAGCATGTTTATTTTTCTCTTGTGCAACAGCCACCTCAACAGCTTTAATAATTAAATCTTGAGAAACAATGTCGCTAGTAATCTGTTGAAGCTGAGGCATTTCCTTGACAGTTGCATTCAGACTTTGTTCTGACAGCGGTACTTGATCTTCTGTCTGTGTGGCAACTTCTGTAACGTTGTTGGTGCACTCGAGCTCTTCGGCATCATGAGAGACTCGCACCTGAGAGTCTTCAAGCTCCTGAACAGTGTGTAACTCCATCAGCAGCCTGGTGTTTGTTGGCAGCTGGTAGTGAGGCACTGGACGTACATGCTCCTTGACTACCACTTTCCGTGCCACTGCAGAGAATCGAAGTACGTTCAGAGTCTCGTCAAACAGATCAGGACTAATGCTGATGTTCACTAGAAGATGTTTTGGGCCCTGTTCTTGTAGCAGAGGCTGGAGAATCATTGTCAGTCGAGAATCACGGTAAGGAACAACCTGGAGAGAAAACAGAGAGGAATCAAGCTTCTGTAACTTTTAATTAAAAATCAAGCATGATTGGTGCTATAGCTTACAGCATTACGTGCACAGGGTGCACCTCCCTTGAGTCGCAGAGCCTCCAGGCAGCGGCCAAGCACTACTAAGGAGGAGTTTATGTTGGCCGTCTCGCGGGCTCTGTCACCCTTGTTGCCAGCCTTGTTCACACGCTCTGCCCCAGCAAGGTCACAGAACATGAAGGTGGACACGTGGAAATCATCCACATCGAAGGCTGCAGGTGAGTGAGGGCCCACCTGCAGTGGATTTCCCACCAGTCTGTCTGCACGCAACAAGCGAAGACGCAGGATGCAGTGGGAACGACTGCTCACAATGTTGAGCAGGGTTGCAGAATTCTTCCGCTGCTTGTTGCCAAACTGGATGACCGTCTTGGCTTCGTCCAAGGTGCTCACATTAATCTCAGTCTGGCCTGAAAACAAATTTTACAGAATTTTTACTCTTGTTTTATTTAATACAGCAGTATATACGTAGCACAAAAGATAATTCTATATTAAACAGTATGATTTTCAATTTAATATGCAAGAAATATTCAAATTAAGGAAAATAAACCATTTAGGTTGTGATAATCTTATTAAAAGAAAAGGATAGGAATAACCAGCAAGGCCTTACCGATCGAAAGAGTCACAGCAGGTGGAAATTCTCGAAAGTAAAAATGTAAAAACTTTCGAGTGAACCTCTGTGACCGTCAAAAATGTAAAAACTTTCGAGTGAACCTCTGTGACCGCAAGAATTTCCACCTGCTGTGACTCTTTCGATTGGTAAGGCCTTGCTGGTTATTCCTATATATATCCTTTTCTTTTAATAAGAATATAATATGCAAGTGCAGATAAATATATTTATGCATCAAATTAACAATTGTTTGATTATCAAAATGATAATTAGTACCAAATTTATAGTAAAACTAAAAAGTAAAAGTTTTTTTTTTATTTACAGTATTTATAATTGAAAAAATCGACCATGTGTTTTTGTTTTGTTTTAATAGTGCTTAATTAATTAAAAAAAAAAGAGATAGAGAGATTGACAAAACTCATAAAACACAACTTATTGAATAATTTTAAACCCTTCATGTTTACCCGCTAGGCAAAAAATAAATTCTCTCCTGTAAGTTATACTTGATATACATAAAAAAACACGTATAATGTTAGTTGTCATATTCAGAGGGTACAAACATATTATCCCTCGTCTGGAATAATGAGCTATCTGCTATTTCAGGTGAGTGCAATTATGAGCTGTAAATAGGTATGAAATAAAGCTCATTTTTGCGCTCACCTGCAATAGCAGACAGCTCATTATTGCATCGTGATCCTGGTAGGCAGATAGATCATTATTCCGGATGAGGGACGATATTTCTCTGTGACCTCTCTGAATATAATAATTATCAGTTTTTGATAGTGTTGTTTTGGGTTTTGTCTACGCTTTTCTTTAATTAAACATAAGAATATCAATTTTGAAAAATTTAAACATTTTTGAGGCAATTTATATTATGGCATATCAATTTTGAAAAATTTAAACATTTTTGAGGCAATTTATATTATGGCAAAGTCCACACCTTGAGGGTAAAAGCGTCCATCATTGTCCGTCACTATGGCTACTTTGGTGACTGTCTTGCTTCCTGAGAGCAGGTCGAGGACGCTCTCATTGTAGACCTCAACCATAGAGATCCAAAGAGAGCATCGCGAGGACTTGCTCCATCCCAGCTCTGCAAGCCCACCGTGCTCTCCATTTGCTGCAGTCTCTGCCACACCCACGCCTGTAAACATATTTTACTTTTAAGACAAGTTTCTTGAGCCAGTGCAAAATAAACAAGAAGGGAAAGTTTTTTTTTTTTTATCACAGCACCTTAAATTTGACTTGTTGAAACTTACCAGCATCAAAATCATAGCTGACTGTGGAGCTAAGAGCGGAGCTGAACGACAAAGAGCAGTTGGCTAGAGGTAGGTGGCCTAACGCACTCAGGTTCTGAAACAAGCAAAAAAATAAAATAAAATAAAAAAACAAATAAAAAAATAAATAAATAAAATAAAAAAATAAAAAAAATATGTATCTGCCTGTTAACCCAATAGAAAAAAAAAAAAAAAAAAAAAAAAAAAAAAAAAAAAAAAGCAATAGCACATGAATCATGTAACATCATACAACCATATAGAATTAACACACTTTTATAATGGAATAACTGAAAATTTGTAGATCCTTCTTACTGTAGTAATTTAAAATTTAAATTATGGAATATGTAATACTTCTTGTATGAATAAGTAGGTACAGTACTTTTTACTTTAATTAAAATGCATAGACTAATAATCAAGTAGTTTAAATAGACAAGGAACATACTGGTACCTGATGAGATGTAGTTGATAAAATCTGAGATCTGATTTTCTCAACCCTCAGCTTCTCCTTGAGGCCTCTCAGCTGGGCTGTGGCGTAATTTCCAGGGGCAATGTGAGGGGCAACATCAACTTGACCCTTGATGGAAGCAAAGATGCTCGAGATGGCTCGGGGAACAATACCAGGGTTGTTCACATTACCTTGGATAAAAAAACAGAATTAGTGATTTGTTTTCTAAGTCATTGCAATACTAAAATTCAAACTAAAAAATATGAATGCTTTACTCTGTACACAAATGGCAATATGATCAAAAAAATTTGCAAGCAGATAGCCAACTTACAGACAGATGGCCAGCATGGCATTGATACATATTTCATAACAATATACTGTACACATTATGGAAGTATGTACTACTGTAAATAAATACGTATAGCAATGGAACCATACATCGATCGTCAGACACGGATTCAGGGATCCATTTTTACTAAAGGTTGTTATCAGTGAAATGAGATAATAAAATAACCTTACCTGCAATGGCTTTTATACCCATTTGATTTGCGGCTTTTTTACAATACAATATGCCGCAATATTTATTCTAAAAATTGCAATGAGCAATTAGAAACGAAAAATTTTATTGGCTTAATCGAAAGAAGGGGTAAAAATATGACGTTGTGAATTGTTTCAGATTTTTTTGTGACCTATAACTAATTTTAATTAATTAATTAAGTTGCATTATTTTGAGAGTGCCGCCTCTCGTGACGCCTCTGACGTCACACCATTCTTGTACTTTTGCACTATAGATGAGATTATTTGAGAACATGCAGGTATGAAAATCAAAATGGCTGGCGCCACGTTTGAAATTCCCCGCTTCAAATTTTTGAAGTTTTAATGTGGGTTACGTTTGATCAATTTTAGCTTTATTTTGTTCGCATACCACTGAAAAATATGGTTGAAATATGATTTAAAACTTCTATCGTGCTCTAATATTGTTTAATACGTAAAAAGTAGAAAATTATGAGAGACTAACTTCTTACATCAAATTAGTTTGCTTTCTTCCTTTAAATAAAATAATTTGCTGATCCTTGGTGTGCTAGTGGGTTAGCCCAGTGGTAAACGCATCAGACTTCAAATTTCGTGGTTGCGGTTTCGATTCATTCTCCCGGCGAGTTTTTATAAATACATTTTTTTTCTTTAATTTTAATATATTTATGAATTCTAAATTTATAAAATGTGGTTAAAATATGGTTTACAGTCGTAATTGATAACTTTTTAATAGTAAAGAGAGGGAACAATATTAATAAAAAATTACTCCACTTTTATACGTTCAAATAAAACATTTTTCACACTGTGTCCCAAAGCTTGGTGTGGCACAGTGGCGAAGACGCAGAGCTCGTACTCTTGTGGTGGAGAGTTTGATTCTCCATGTCGAAGGATTTTTTAAACTCGACACTTTTCTTTCCTTTAATTTAGTTTAATTTAATTAAAGAAAATTTCTCCGCCACTGTGCCACTCGTACTAATTAAGCTTTGAGCCTCGGTAAGAGAAATGTTTTATTGGAACGCGAAAAAGTGAAGTAATTTTTTATTAATATTGTTCCCTCTCTTTACTATTAAAAAGTTATCAATTACGATTGATAGTAGCTGTAAACCATATTTTAACCACATTTTATAAATTTAGAATTCATAAATATATTAAAATTAAAGAAAAAAAATGTATTTATAAAAACTCGCCGGGAGAAAGAATCTAACCCGCAACCACGAAACTTGAAGTTTGATGCGTTTACCACTGAGCTAACCCACTAGCACACCAAGGATCAGCAAATTATTTTATTTAAAGGAAGAAAGCAAACTAATTTGATGTAAGAAGTTAGTCTCTCATAATTTTCTACTTTTTACGTATTAAACAATATTAGAGCACGATAGAAGTTTTAAATCATATTTCAACCATATTTTTCAGTGGTATGCGAACAAAATAAAGCTAAAATTGATCAAACGTAACCCACATTAAAACTTCAAAAATTTGAAGCGGGGAATTTCAAACGTGGCGCCAGTAATTTTGATTTTCATACCTGCATGTTCTCACCTAATCTCATCTATAGTGCAAAAGTACAAGAATGGTGTGACGTCAGAGGCGTCACGAGAGGCGGCACTCTCAAAATAATGCAACTTAATTAATTAAAATTAGTTATAGGTCACAAAAAAATCTGAAACAATTCACAACGTCATATTTTTACCCCTTCTTTCGATTAAGCCAATAAAATTTTTCGTTTCTAATTGCTCATTCTTTTAAAGTAACTTCATTTACAGTAGTAACTGAATATTTAGTGTGTATCTCTAAATAGTATGCGTGAACACTGTATCGAGAAGTGTTGGAAGCGTGATATCAATGCTCATCTCTTATTTAATTGGGGGTTTTGATTGAGGTGAACCCACCTTGAACAGAGAAAGTTTTCCCTGCATTTGTAGTTCCATATGCAAACAACAGACAGTCTGTTCCCTGCAGGAATGACTTGATTGCTGGTTTAGCAGTGACATCAAACACATCCTCCTGGCTTGACTCCACATTAAAAATGTGTGAGAACTTGTAAATTTCTTCTCCCCTCCAGGACTTTACCCTCAAAGCGTTTTGGTCCGTAACTGTGTATATCTGCGGGAAAAACTTTTTAAAAAAATACAAAATACAATATTATACAAAGAATATAGATTATAACAGTACATTCAGTATGTAGTCCATTTAAATTATATTATTAAGCTTTACAACAAAAGATCCGTCTTCGTGAAGCATGTTGATACATCATGCATGTTGCTTTCACTTCTCTTGACACACTCACATCGTTCAATGTCACCCGCCCCACCACTTATCACATGCCCGTCCACCTGCATGGGCAAGCGAGAGGGTGGAGGGCGGCAGACAGGGAACATTGAACGATGTAAATGTGCTAATAAGTGAAGGCGATAGAGGTCATCGCTTCACTATAACTACGGATCTTTTGATAAAAAGCTTTAAATTTAATTCAAATGCATCGATCAAGCAGCATGTTCTGTTAACAAAGAAAAAAATTGCACTATGCATACAATGAATAAAAACTATAAAACAGGTTAACTGAAATATTTTAGTTTTGCCTCAATCTTTTCCTGAAATACGCATATATATATACACTTGTATGTATGTAGGGCATGTTGGCATACTGATGTCATGAAACAATCTTCTTGATATGGCATGTAACATCAACAACCTGATGAGCTCATGATGAGTATGCCCATGCATATCATTAACATCTTTAGAGGTATGCATATGTAAAAGGGGTAAAGTTAGACCAAACATCAATATATGCATACATTTTGCTCAGCCTGATTGATTTGAGGCTTGATCCTCAAGCAAACATTCAAGGTAGAACGGTGCTCAGACTCCATTATAAACACAGGAGTGACACGAGGTCAGCTACAAAGGTCTCTCTCACAGACTCTCACAGCAGGGCAGAGAGGGCAGATGGCTCTGGAAAAAAACAGTTTAAAACCAAAATTTTAGGCTACATTTAGAAAATAATTACTTTTAAAACATTGTCTAGTTTAAAATACCTATTCCAATGATGTTTTCAAGTTGAATATGATTAAATAACACGAGATTTTATAGTAAATCAGGTCGAAACGTGCTTGTCTTCGGTATTTACCTGGCCATCACAACAAAAAACAAAAACCAACAAAAACATCAACGGTCAAATTTCGAATATTTCTATTTTTTGCTTGACACTTCCCGCGAATTCCTCCAGAACTAAAAGCCTACGCCATCTAGCAACGGAAAGATAAAACATTACATGAACTTCAAAAAACTCACTGCACGGAAAGCTACGAATAGTGTCGGAAACACCCGGAAACTTTATAAACCAACATTCAGAGATTTATCCCAATTTAAAACTTATTTGAAAAAAATTACAACTACTGCTTAAAATTAGTTTAAAATATCTTTTTAACAAACAGAAACACCCAAAAACTTAATTAAAGATTGTATATGAAGTATTTTAAAGATTAAATTACTAAATTTTATTTTTATATTTCCATGAACTTATAATTTTTTTAGTGAATTTTCTTAGATTGACTTTGGTACTGTTGGTGTTTCTGAAAAATTGGAAAGAAGAATCCGACATTTGCAAATGTGATGAGGGAAGTCACGTCGTAAAAATATTTTGAAAGGTAATGTTATGAAATCCCTCAAATTGATAATTGGAGTGTTTATTAATGTTTTATAATTTCCTAGCTTTGTTTTGAGATAATAATTTTATCTGTGTGTCAATGATACCATGCTTAAAACTTCCACCAAGTTTTCAGTTCCCCCTATCCTGCAGACCCTGGCGTCCTTCCGCCCCCAGGTACTTATCCCAGTTGGAGGGGATTGCGTCACAGACATCGCCCAACCTCAAAGCTCGAATGAAATAAATGGTCGTACATGTTTCTTTGATTTAGAGCAACCAAAAATGTGAAAAACTGGTTTCGCCTGTCAAAATGAGTTTCTGTTTTGTTCTATGTTTTTTCAAAATTATCAAATATTGACATGCATATTATTCGATAGCATACTGTATGCATAGTTACAGTGCATAACTGAGAATGTATCCTGAGAGACTTGAGACCATTCTTATAAATGTTTTGTCATAAAAATTATAGGCGCTCACAAACATTTAACTCCAGTCAATCTTTAATTTTGATGTGTGGTTGATAAAGTTCAGTTTCACTATGCATATAATTTTTTTCATTATTAATAATTACACCATATATTATATTTTTTTAAATGAATCCCCTTAACTCAATAGGTGACTTGTCCTTACACTGATCCTCGCCATCTGTGCGAGTGGCGCTGCAACTTCATGTACGGTCAAAGCATGTAGAAACGAAATAATACATTGCGAAGATGGGGGGAAAATTTTGTGAACCGCGAGTTAGGTACGAAAGAAAATAAAAAGTAAACATTTTTCACTGCCAAAACGTGGTTTAACTATTCTAGTTGCTTCAGTGCAATTGTTTTCATCCTAGCACTGCTCAATTCCAAATACTAGCGAGATAAAGACAACTACCTCGGGCCACCGCGGCTCGTGTGTGACGCCATGCTGCCAAGCGATTCTGCGATTGGTTGACCACAGAGCAGCCATTGATGGATTAGAACGGCATGACGTCATGCTGTCAAGTGATTGGTCGACTTTGAACTGCAAGTTGCAAAAAGTTGCAGCGCCACTCACAGATGGCGAGGATCAGTGTAAGGACAAGTCACCTATTAATTACTTAATTTAACTCATTTAACTACTGTACTGTAGTTAATTATAATACTCACCACATCACGTTGAAAGTGCTGCAACAAAATCAAGCTCACCTTGATTTTCTTACTGCACATTTGTTGCGGCATTAATTGCAAAAAACAGTCAAATAGTTTTTGGACTATGAAAGCTTGGTAAGATAAGACGTCCACGTACTGTAGTCGAAAATTGATACAGCATTCGTGTCGCAAGATGCCGTATAGTCAAATTAATTACCAGGTACATATTCTGTTTTACTAATATCCTGCCAAACCGGATTGACATCACATTATTTCCTCCCCAGCAGGGATTGATGGGAATTGTGTGAACTCTCTTTGAGCAGATTTCCACTACATGGCTTACCTGTAATTCAAATTTATATACATGACAAATTTAAAAAATATTTGAAGCAGAGAGGGCACGCGCGATTCTCTAAGACTATGTGTTCGAGATCAGTGTATTAAAATCACACCAATTTTCAATTTTGTTATTATTAAAGCGTAATAATATACAGGGTGTATACCATCTGGAAAAACCTGGAATACCGGGAAATATCATGGAATTTCAAACCCTCTGGAAAAACCGGGAAAAATCATGGAATTTCGAAAAAAATGCCAAAAAAACTGGAATTATCACATTTTTCAGTAATCGTTTTCTAAATTATGTAATTTTGATGCCTAAAATCTTGATACCGTTTCGTTTTTTTAATTTTTTGACAAGTTCTAATATTTATTCAAATCAATTAAATAAACTTTTCAAGTATTGGAGATGAAAATGGGAAAAATTCGTGTGCAAAAGCGTGACGTAAAAAGATCGCGATTTACGAGAGATCGCGCGCGTATTATAGTGACGTCAATATTTCGGACGAATATAAGTTAAATATTCACTGAAAAGTATATGAATGTTTCAAATATTAATTTGTAACCAAAAATAAATACTCCTTCAATTAAAATAACTTGAATTATAAACTAGAAAAATATAATTATTATTTTTAACGATGCAAGTGACCATGCATGCATTGCAGTACGTAGTGTAATTAAAAGATAGACAATTTACGCGAATATTACTTTAAAAAAGTTGATCGTTTGATGAGATATCATAAATATATACAAGAGGTAATTTATAAATTATTATAATTTATCATATTCAAGCACAAAAAATAAAGTAAAAGTTATGATAATGTAAACTAGGAAGCAACGCTATGTTGCTGTACGCGCGGCGTGAGTTCACTTTATTTTATTGACCATAACACAATTTTTGCAGTATTTTTGTATATTTTTTGAAAAATTCATTGAACACAATATTCAGCATTTAGAACATTTAGATATAGGGAACTAGATTGAAAATTTTCCTAAATGTTTGAAAAATGTTTTGTGTCCTAGCTAATCTCCTAATTTATGGTCCCTAAACAGTGGAAGATCGCTCTGTTCCTAAATTTCTGAATTTTCAGGGAAATGTTTAAAATAATAATAATAAAAATTCCAGCAATTTTTATCACATTCAATTCACACCGGACTAAAATTTTTAAGTGGGACTTTTAAAATTAATACTTTTTCATTAAAATGACACTGAACACTAAAAAAAAAATGTACTTTTAAAGTTTTTAAACAGACCCGAATAAAATTATATTGAAGTTAAAAAATAAAATGATTAATGCATTATTGCTAGATTTTTTTTTTTTTTTTTTAACATTTCCCTGAAAATTCAGAAATTTAGGAACCATAAATTAGGAGACTAAAAGATTTTTCAAAAATTTAGGAAAATTTTCAATTAAGTTTTCCCTCTATCTAAATATTCTAAATGCTGTGTAGTAATCACAAAAAGTATTTTGCAAATTTACTTCTTTTGTAAAATGAAGAGTTGATCTGCATTACATTCATGTGCACTATTTATGATAAATATAATATCGTCCCTCGTCCGGAATAATGAGCTATCTGCCTTCCAAAATTCAAATGCAATAATAAGCTGCTTGCTTTTACTTTTACATTAAAATTGCATTCACCTGGTAAAGCAGACAGCTCATTATTGCATTTGAATTTTGGTAGGCAGATAGCTCATTATTCCGGATGAGGGACAATATTATTATATTGTTATTATAGTGTCATCAGACAAGTCAATTTCATTTTTTATTTTATTTTTACTATTTTTTTTTTTTTTTTTTTTTTTTTGCAATTTTTAACGTTCCCTGTTATTATTATCATTAGATTAAAGTATAAGTTTAGTATATATTATGTAATCTTATACAGTATAATTTATAAAAAAATATTTATTAATTATACAGTAATTTCATAAAAAATTTGAGCATTAAAATTTTCTAACTGTCAAAAAAGTTGCTCGCTAAGCTCGCATTTTTTTTTTTTTTTTTTATATGTGTTCTGTGTTTGGTTATTTTTTCTTGTTTTATACTGGGTAGCATTTTTTTATTTTTTATTTTTCTCATGATCTGTATCTTTCAATTGATAAATTATGGATTTATAGTTGTTAAGAAAAACAAAATGTAAAATGTCAAGATTTTTTGTTCCTTAAGGAATTTAATCCTAAAACGATACCTTAAAAAAATTACATGGTTCAAGTTAATTTTTATATAATATACCTCCCCCACCCCCTCCTGAACGCTAAAAAATTACCTGGAATTTTTTAAAATTCCCTGGAAAAACCTGGAAAACTCATGGAATTTCATTTGAGAATATTGGTATACACCCTGTAATAATAATAAAATTAACGCGGCAAATGTGGCAAATGTAAATGTGGTTAATTAGCTATTATTTCTTTATGGGGTGCCAAGCCGATGGTGAGAGTCTGGCTAAAAGGTCTACAAATAAATCCAATATGCAAACATGTAGTGCAGCTAAAATACCATTTGCAGTTTAATTTCACACCTTATATATATCCAAAATTATACATATTCGATAATCCCTCAACAGCAAAGTGTTGCGCCATGTTTGTTTACCATTTGCTTGCTTGCTCGGCTTAAAAAAAAAAAAATAATAAAAAGTAATCAAAAAAAACCTCAAAGTTATTTTTACGTTAAAAAAAATCAATATTATTTTTATGAGAATTAACGTGGAGGATTTTCATTAACTTTTTTTTGGAAAAAATTTATTTTTGACTAAAGGTCAGGTAATTGAACATTGCTCATTCATATTTTTGTTACCACCTAATTAACTCACTTGTTAGTATTTTTTTTTTTTTTATATATTCAAGAGTCTTTGTCAGGTAAGGCCCCATACACGTTCACTTTGACTTTGAACTGTTGTTCTGAAAAACCTATGAGATATATATTTTTTTTTAAATTGTATTTTGGTTTGATATGGAAGACCACTTGACCTATTTATAGAACATTTATTTATTTATTTTTTCTCCGGTGTCAACTCTACTTTTTAAGTCATTAATTATAAGCATGCACAGAGCAAAGTTTTTCCAAGGATGCCTTTTTGTCTCTAATTCCAATACTTTCTGTGGTGTGTTACAGAGTATCTTAACCCACAAAGAACATGGGTGAAGATTTGGACCAACAATTTTGCCTAAGATGGAATAACCATCCAACAAATCTTGCTGATGTTTTAAGTAATTTATTGCAACGTGAAGCATTAGTGGACGTTACTTTAGCTTGTGATGGACACACATTTCGAGCTCATCAAATTATGCTTTCAGCATGTAGTCCTTATTTTGAAACTTTATTCATGCAAAATACACATCCTCATCCAATTATTTTCCTTAAAGATGTAAATTATACAGAAATGAAAGCTTTATTACAATTCATGTATAAAGGCGAAGTGAATGTTAGTCAACATGTATTGCCGAGGTTCCTTAAAACTGCTGAAGCTCTCAAGATTCGAGGTTTGACCGATGGAGTTGGTCGTAAGGAGAACCATAACCACGGCTCTGCGCCATCTACCCCCGCCCAATCTCGTGTTGCCTGCCCGAGCCCCTTGGATCGCAGCTCCAGTCCGCCCCCAGAGAAAATACGGAAGCGTAGACACTCCCCCGAGAGTCGCAATACCAGTGCCGACCCCACCTCCCTACCAGCTGACAAGTACCAGTCTGACTCTCAGGTAAAAATATGATATTTTTATTATTATTATTAGTATTATCCTGGCTAAAGTAGCAGCAAAACGTTGCCTCAATATGCAAATCATGTAACTACACACAAAAGTTGACGGAACTTTGACCCTTATGATCTATTGAGATAAAGTTTTGAGGTGCATTGTCTTTTTTTTCTTTTTTTCTTTTTTTTTTTTTTTTTTTTTTTGTAGTTGTGTGATTTGCATTCTGAGGTGACAAAAAATGAAATGATAGCACTTACTATATCAGGTATATTATTCCAGTCATATTTTTCATTAATCATTTATTATAATAGAATTGTTTTCTTTAATTTTGTGTAGCTTTTTGTTTGATATTAATTTGAATTAATTACTATTAGAAAGTCTAGTTGAAAGTCATCCTGAAATTTTGTTGCTTTGTCCCACAGTGCAGCAGCTACAAGTCAAGTTCCAGCCAGGCTGCCTCGTTGCTGGCGGGTGGTGAGCTGTCAGTGGTGCCACCCTCACAGCTGGAGGCAGACCTGGAGCAGGAAGTGCTGGAGGTACCACCTGACGAAGAGGTGTCCATCAAGCAGGAGGAGGACGAGGACTTTCATGACGTCGAGGCAGTCATGGCCGTAAGTTGATTATCTTTTCTTTCTCGCAGCAGCAGCAGCAGTGCCTGACTTTCCCAGGATGGTCGAAATATACAACAAAGCTGAGGGCTCTGTGTACTCCTAAAGCAATCTTAGACAGTGTTCCGTGATGTGCCCGAAGGATAATAAGAGTAACTGGTTAAAATAACAGAAGAATTTGCATGTTATAATTCATGCTAAAGAATAAGTGCTTTTACTCTATATTGAGCTTATGGTCATATAATGGTTCAGAGTAATTTCGTCTGATGTTGTTTGTAGTGAGGTTACCGCTTAATATCTCATTTACAATTTTCTTTTTCGTGACTTGTTCACAGACAGTCATAATGTACAAAACCCTATGAAATTTCATTTGAATTATTGTCTTGTCATACATTCTGTTCCTCCGAGGTCCCATCTTTGCTCTACAATGAATAATTGGCTAAAATATGAGGCACATTAATATTTTTAGTGATAACTTTGCATGCTTTTATCCCCTCGCAAGGCTGCTGTCATTTATGTGTAGCTCCTTGTGACATTTGAAGTTTTTTAAAACATCTTTAAAAGCAAAACTTAAGCATAGATTATTTTTGGCATTAATTTTTATTCAAAAAATAAAGTTAATGTCTTCCCAAGCTATACAGTATATTATATCTAACAGCCTCTCCATTTGGTTGTTTGTTGTAGAGCAAAGAGGCCAGAAGAGGAGGAGGAGGGGGTGATTCAAGTCAGGGTTACGATGAGTCTAGAGACGGAACAGGTTTGGATCTGAGCATCAACAAGCCTCCTGGAGCAGACCTCCATTGGTGCATTGACGGAGACCGTTCCGAGTCTACACTTAACGACCACCACCGTTACTACTCGGACATGGAACCTCAATATCAGTCTTCGGAACAAGTAGAGCTCCCTCGCGTGCAGATTCAGATTCCCCGAGTTAGTCGCGTGAAGCTTCCCACCCCCAAGTTCTCTCCCCCGCCTTGTCAGCAGCGAGAGTCGAGTCCTGCAGCTTCTGCATCCAACTGGTCAGATTGTGGTGAAGGTCCAAGTCGAGCCTCTGAGGACATGCCACCTCCTCAAAGACAGCAGCCAGCTCCCCAACAGTCAAGGACGCAGGGAAGAGGGAACAAATTTAGACCGTGTTGGCTACAATCATATTCTTGGCTCAAATATGATAACTTTCAAGATGTCATGTACTGTCAATTTTGTCGTAAATGGTCTAAATCTTTGCCTGTCCGTACATCATTCGCAGAAGGTAGTCGTAATTTTAGACATGAGATTGTACTTCACCATCATAAGTGTAAAGCACATCAAATGTGTATGAATATGGAAGAAGAGGAAGCCTCTAGCCCTACAAAGTTGTAAACAAATGATCTTAATTTGATGGGGATTTAATTTTTTTTTAAAATATTGTTGAAATTATATCCACACCAAAAATTACTAACTTGACGTTAATTTTAAAAAAAATCTTGTAATGTTCTTCTTAAGGGCAAGGTAAAGCGGCCAATGATGAAAAAATTTCCACACATGAACATTATGAAACATATCTTAAAATGTTCTCTACTGCATCCCCTATCAGGTATGCAAATTCGAGCTAGTTTTTGAGTTATTAATTTTTAAAGTCAACTACTTTAACATGGATGTACCATTTCTCCATGTTAAAGTAGTCAACTTAAAAATTCATACCTCAAAAACTAGATCGAATATGTATACCTGGGGGGTCTTCAAATAACACAAATTACAACAATCCTAAAATTAAGACAGTCACAGCGTATTCTTTATTGTTGCGCTAAGACAGTCTTAGGCTAAGTTTAGGTTAAATGGTGTTATTTGAAGACCCCCCTGATATTTTAGCTACTGATAGGGGAGGTAGAAGAGAGCCATTTAAGATATACATTTCATAATTTTCATGTGGGGGAATTTTTTTAACATTGGGCGTGTTACCTTACCCTTAAAAAAAATATACTTCAAAATCAAATTTTAACTTTAATATGACTTCTGAGATTTCATGGCAATTGTGCTATCCCCTTGATAAAATAAAAATGGTACAAATTATTTTATTAGGCATAAGGAACTTGTAAGTATAAAAATATATTTCAATAATGTTATATGAGGCATGCAGGCAACTCTCAGGGCTCCAGTAGCTACTAGGTCAGGAATCTTTTTATAATGTAAATTTATAAAGGGTCTTTGATGATTATGTGATGAAAGAATGCTGTGAACGGATGTTTATATTTATACTGTATATATAATATATTTTAGAAACAATTGTACCAAAATGACAACTCAACCATTTTCCTTTATTTATTGTTTCTAATTGCTCTTGATACATATATACAAATTTGTGACGGCTGGTCCGCTAATGAGAGATCTGTTGAAGAGCACGATGCCAAGGTTCTTCAAAGAATAGAGGAGACATCACACTATATTTGATGTGATGGGTTGAGAAAAAATATAATATTCGTATAAGATGGCAATTAACGGTAAGCAAAGTAAAACTCGAATAATGCTCATTAAGACAAAAACAAAAGAAAAAACAAACAATTAATAATCAACAAATAAAATTTACAAATTTTTATATTATGTTATATCTTAATTGAAAATATATCACCATTTCCCCAGGCTGGGAAACTTAAATTTTTTATGGTTTTCTAAATGCAACGACAGAGTTTTGCTGGATTAAAATACCTAGAGTGGGGTGGTGATTACAGTACAAAGCACTTTGTCCCTTAATTCTAGTTTTTTTCTTCTTTTTTTATCCCCGAGTAAAATCAAGGGCTAAAAATAGTACTAAACCAGAGGCCAATCATAGGTTTAAAAAATTAAGGTAAAGATAACACTGATCAGCTGACCCAATGCTAAAAAAATCCCATTCATGAAAACTAAAAAAAAAAAAAAAGAAGTTCTCCTCTACATCCTCTATCAGTAGCTAAAATATCAGGTATACAAAAACGAGCTAGTTTTCGAGTTATAAATTTTTAAAGTTGACTAATTTATAACTTGAAAACTAGCTAGTTTTTGTATACCTGATATTTTAGCTACTGATAGGGGATGTAGAGGAGAACATTTTAATTTTTTTTCATAATTTTCATGAATGGGATTTTTTTAGCATTGGGTCAGCTGATCCACGTTATCTCTACCTTAAGCTAAATCGATGTTCATTTAGCAGTTATTTTTTAGTACCGTTTTCAGCTCCTAGTTTAGTACCACCTTTAGCACTAGATTAAACCCCGGATAAGAATCTAGAATAAAATGGGACTTAACTGCTTTGTCAAGGCCCCCAATATAAATGTTCTTTTTTAATATTACGATGAGGATATTTAGTTTTTTTTAAACGATTCGAAAAGATCAAATTATTATCATGTAGTCTTTTTATGCATAGTGAAATGTAATAATTTTTACTGGCTTAAAGCCGCTAATATTTTATAATTACGATTCCTGTGGACAGGGATTTTGCATGTAACTTTCGAAATGTATTTTACAAATATTTTTTATGTGAGGTCTGGCATCTCAACTTTATATTTGTATTAACAAAATGAATATTATCTTAAGGCTGGTTCCATCTGGTGGCATTGATCTTTTTTCATGTGTCACCAACCAAAGTGATCGTGCAGCAATTTTTGCTTTGAAATTTGAATTTAGTGGCTTTATGGTTGATATACTTATTGATGTGTATGAACTTTTTGTGGTTTTCAAACTTAGAAAATGTAATAAGTCTTTATTTAAGGTATGAATAAGCGGGACATGTAATACAGTATATGTAATATATCTGCAACTAAATTTTATGCCAAATGTTGTAAATTAAAATCCTTACTACACACCCATTTTACAATTATTTTACAAGAGAATAGATGAAAAAAATTATGTTAAAAATCAATACATTACATTTCAAATTAAGCTTCTTTAGCATGTTGCATGTAGTCTAGAATTTACAATTACGTTCGACCTAAGCACTCTTGAATGTGTTGTATACAGTACACATGTTTGTGTTCTGATAATTTTGCATTACTATACTCCTTTCCTATTAGATTTTTTTCAGTTCGTTGTCTCAAAATTTTGTGATGATAATTGTGATGCTTTTATTTTTATGTTTATGTTTTTTATTTTTTTTTTCCATATTTTAATTTAGTTTTCAGATGTAAAAATTCTCTTGTACTCGATGAATAATAAGTACCTGGTTAATTATTGTCTTAAAGGGACATGGGATAATAATGATATTCATGCATAAAAGTTTTTCTAACAATAAGATATTTTAATGCTAAAAATGAGTAAATATAAGTCTTTTGACCACCCCTCAAATTTATATAAATTAAATAAATTTAGAGAACCGCAGGGTGATTGTACAGGCAACATAGAGAGGGGAGGGCAATCAGGATGTGGCAGAAAAAAGTGAGAATGGCCGAAGAGGTTGCCAGCCCAGGATCGTGATGTCTTGGGGCACTCACCACTATGCAGCATGTAGTCATACTTGATGGGTTACATTTCATTAAGGGTAAGGTAATGCCACCAATGTTAAAAAAAAATCCCTCTCACAAAAATTCTGAAAAAAATTTAAAATGTTCTCTATACCCCCTATCAGTTCCTAAAATATCAGGTATACAAATACGATCTAGTTTTTGAGTTATAAATTTTTAAAGTTGACTACTTTAACATGGAGAAATGAAACTCCCATGTTAAATTGGTCAACTTTAAAAATTCATAACTCAAAAACTAGATCGTATTTGTATACCTGATATTTTAGCTACTGATAGGGGGTGTAGAGGAGAACATTTTAAATTGTTTTCAGAATTTTTGTGAGAGGGATTTTTTTTAACATTGGTGGCGTTACCTTACCCTTAACAAATACTTATTTTTAAGGTCCCATGTCTCTTTCGTAAAATATTCGTATTATAAAAATTATTATTAAATATAAGTACTGTAGTGCATTTTCAATTAATAATAATTTAAAGAAAATCACAGCTGTAGTGTACATTATTGTAATAATATATTAACTTGACAAAAATAATAAAGTGATGTTCTTAAAGAAGTAAAAATAGTTTGTTATTGGTATTGTATTTTTTTTTTTTTTTTTACATTATTCCTCTAATTGTGCTCCATTGTTTTAAAGTTCAGGGAAGCCATAACAATGCACATGTCTGACTGAACTGACACTTTCATAGTCCGCCCATATACCTCGCCGCAACAAAGCAATTTTCTATTCTATTGCAATAGGGCTGGTGTACTATTGAAAGTTAAAATGAACTTTTAGTAGAACTGGAAATTTATCAATATTGGGTGGGAAAAGGTGACTTTACCATCTGCCCCCTGTATTTATTTATTATTATTTTTTTTTTTTGCTCTTTACTGAGCAACATTGTAACTCTTTCACTAGCTATTCATTGGCTCTCACGGCTATACTCTTTAATAATGTATACAATTTGCTATTGGCACTTCGTAGTTTGCTTCTTATAAAAATGAAGTTCAAATTTTTTCATCTTCTTGGACTTGACTGCTTCTGGTATTAGTTAGTGAAGCAACTGATGTGTAACTTTGATTGTAAAAACGAGGCTAGTTTTTTTAAAATAAAAGTTTTTTAAGGGGACAGTAACACAGTTCAGCTGATTGATGTAGTCCCATTTGATTAACATGTAAACCTTAGCAGACAAAAAAATTCTGAAAATTTTTTGAGAGACAGATTTTAGTACCTAAAAAAAAAAGAGTAAAAAATTCAAAACAATAATCTTCGATCCAATTTTATTTATTTATTTTTTTTTATTTATTTTTTTTTTTTAATTTTAAGTATAGAGCTTTCCCATGAAAAGTCACACTAAAAAATAATTGAAAAAAATAATAAATAAAATAAATAAATAATAAAAATAAATCGAAGAATTGTTTTGAAAATTTTTCTGTGGCTTTTATTTCGAAAATCTGTTTGCAAAGGTTCACATGTTAATCAACTGGGATTACATTGATCAGCTGATCTGTGTTACCTTCCCCTTAATAATGAAGTTTGGAGTACCAACCTCAAAACTTTTTATTGCAGAAATGGATGGGGGTGCAAAGTTATACTACACTGATTTTTTTCAGATTTTTAATGGTCTGGGAACTACTTTTAAAAAATTATTGAAAGTACAGAGAAAGTGATGCCTCTGGACGCCTCTCTTAATAAAAGGATAGGACTTACAAGGGGCGTGGGTTCAAACCCGACCTTGGCAAATTTTTTTAGCAATACTTCTTGTTCTGAAAAATCAGTAAAAAATCAGAGTGGCATAACTTTGCACCCTCTATCAATTTTTGCAATAAAAATTTTTGAGGTTGATACTCTGTTCTTGACTTTGTGATGAAATAGGTTGTTGGCCAGTAGCTTTTATTACAGGCTGTTGATTCCCCTGTTTATTTTGTGTGTTTTTTCCTGTGTAGAAGGACATAGATTATGTTGCTAACAAGTATGGTAGATGAGAGGTTAAAGGGAAATGTCAATGACTTAGGGTATATGAAGCGTTTCCAAATAGTTATGATACGTGCAAAAATCATAGGGGGAAAAAAAAAAGTACTACTAAAGCTCTATTCAGCTACCTTAATGATACCAACATACCAAACCTGCCGCAGCAAATCTTGATGTCCTTGGCCACTCTACTTCTATTTGTGAAAGCAGCTTGAAAAGTTGGTAGTTAATTTCTTTATTTCTCTGAATGAGCAATATAATCTAAACATTTCTCTCCTACAACAGATGCAGGCGTGTTCCTCTATTGGCTGATATTATAAAGTTTTTAAATTTTAATTTTTTCTGATGTTGCTGTGCAGGATGACAACCAGGATGACACAATGGACAACGAAATGCAGATGGCTGCGGAAGCACGAGATACAGGGCAGCATTCTGGAAACCAAGACCCCTTGGATGGACTGGATGGTGAGCTTGGTTGTTTTCTCCTACTCGTAGCAAAGACATGAAATCTTGGGGTCGGTTTTGTTAATGCTAGTTAACCTTCTAACATTTGACTGTGCCTGTTTCTTCCTACTATTACCTCTGTGTTTGGACCAGATGCAACTGTAAATATCAAGCCTTCTGGTTCTGTAGAAATTTGAAGCATGGACAAATACAGTAAAAATTTGTTATTACGCAACTTGTTAGGTAAAACTCAATTTTGAGTAAAGGAGATGAGGTCCCATCAAAAATAATTAGCATTGCAGGTATAGGGAAAAATCTATATAAGGTAATACTTATACCTAATAATCCTGGGTCCCTTGACTTTATGTAATAACAATTTTTTACTGCATTTTTTTTTCATGATAATTATGTATTTTATTTTTCAAATAATAAGGCCTTAATAAAAACAAAACGTCTTCCCAAGATTTTAACGTCTCTATTTTTATTTTTATTTTTATCTAAAACTAAGCATTCCTATATTTGGCTTTCCTCTTTAAAACAATGTAATGCATGATTTATTTTTTACTTCTTGTCTTGTAGCTTGTATAATATCCCTTGGCACTACAATTGGTTGAGGTTACATACAGTTGAGGTTACTTGGTAGTTAGGGGTTTATAGTTTACTAACGCACTAATAATAAGTACTAAGGTTAGAGCAGGATATAAATTAAAAATATTTCTTCTACTTATTATTATTGATTGGTTATCCAATGAAGAAACATGAAAACATCATCATATTGCAAGACTTGAAGTGAGAAGACAACGCCAACTTCAAGCTATTATCTTTCAAAGTATGTATACCAATGTACAGAGTTAGTCATACAGAGTGAAACAGAGCGATTGGTACAGTACGTAACACTGTTCCACTAAACTAAATTTGACTGTGACTGGACTTTGTCAACGAAGAATTGAACAGATTGGTAAAGTTACTCCACCATATGCTAAAAGAGGGTAAAAACTAAGAAGAAAGTGTTGGCTGCTTTTTTTTTTTATTTCCTCAAGCAGTTCCTTGCTTGCAGGTATGCAAGTTGTTGGAAATTGGCAGATTGCATAGGACCTTACGACAGAACTGTCCGTCAGAGAAGAGAATTATTAAACAAGGTGGTTTTAGCGAAAAAAAAAAAAAAAAAAAAAAAATTGGATGAGCAACACTTGAGCTCCCATCTTCAAATTATAATCAAGGGCTAATAACAGAGTATTATAATTATATTTTAAAACTTATTTCCACTTTTATTGATAAGAAAAACTCTACAATATCGTGCAATTGAAGATCAAAATCAATAAATTGAGATCATATCGCCAATCTCATAACTGGGCAACTTTGTTGGGTGTGCCCTTGGATTTATTTTTGAAATGCATTTTTATTTACCTATTATTTGGTGATGGAATGGGAAAATATTCTGGGTTCGGAAAACTAATTTAAGCTCACACTCTTCTCAAACCAACCAAAATTTTAAAGTTATGGTGACACATTATGTTTCCTTTTGCAGGTTTTATGACTATCTATTTCGAAAAGCTGCAGGGGTCATCGAATCTCAGCAGATGTAATTTGTGCGGCAAAATTGTAACCCACTCTAGGAATCATTACCGTGTACATTTCCCTGGGAAATTTGAGTGCAACGTGTGTAGAAGTCGATTTACTCGCAGAGATAACTTGTTAGCTCATTTTCGCAGCAAGCATCCCAACTCCCCTGTTCCGTATTTATTAAGCAATGCAACCGAAGTCAAGACTCGAGTATGAGAAAGATTATGTTTTTCTCTTATGACTGGGTCCATTCACCATAATTAGAATTATTTTCATGACAAAAATATAAATATTTTATACCTAAGTATTAAGCAATCTTAATTAGCTTCCTTAAACTGTCAGTTGGCATTAAATTTGTTATAATCTGATTTGTACAACTCTCGTCAGCCATAACAAAACCTCTCGTACTTTATTTATTTATTTTTTTGTTTTGTTTTTATTTATTTAATTTTTTTTTTTAGTAGGGGATTGAATATCATTTACTGTTTTGCAAACATGTTGGCCCCTTTCATTTTCTGAGATTCCACTTTTTTATACATACACATTTTATTAATCGGAGCAAAAGAAAAAATAAGTCTTTCATATTAAAAAAATCATACTATCTCACATCAATTTTAAAAATTTTATCCATAAATTTTTTGCCAAAATATCCTGAGATAAATTTAAGGTAGTGATTTAATACTCATTTACATTGTAAGTTTCGTTTCAAACAGCCAATATTTCATTTAATGTTAAGGGGCATTCACAAAGTCTTAAGGCCACATTTAGGGCTCGATAATTTAAGACCAGAAATTTTGGATCTAAAAAGCATGCCTAAAATCGGGCTTTAAATTATCGAGCCCTAAATGTGGCCTTAGGGCTTTGTGAATGCCACTTGTTATTTAACATTTATTTTTAGTTTTCTTTTTTGATAGATGTTTGATAAAATATCATGATTTGTAGAAAAATGCTAATCATTCTGTACATTATTTTTTATAAAATTTTTGTTACCATTGAAATATGGTGTTACAATTGATTTTTAATAAATTATTTATATAAAAATACACTGTTTTTATTATTTTTATTATTGACTAGGTTAGTGTTAATTCACATATCCACAAACTTTCGGTGCCCCACTTTTTTGGCCTCACTAACATTCTAAGCGGTTACTGGTTTTTCTGTCTTAACTTTTTTATTTTTTGCTATTTTTTTTTTTTTTTTTTTTTTTTTTTTTTTTTTTTTTATATCTCTGCTGGGTTCTAAAGTTTCTCATTCGGTGTTATTGAAGTAAACAGTTATGACAATAATCTACCTGCATACTGAATCCAGTCTCTTTTTGCAGGGATGAACACCCCAAGCAATGCTTTAACGCCAAACGAGATGTTTGATAAATTGCCCTCAGGCGAGAGGCAATGTAGAATTTGTTACAAGATAGTCTCAAATTATAGAAATCATTTTTATATACATAATCCAGGCAATTTTCGATGCCCCATTTGTAATCGAAAATTTGCAAGAAGGGATCAAATGAAGCAACATGCAAAATCTGTACATGCTGATGAATATAGATTTTATCGTCGTTAAATGTATATTTTCTACCTAATCTGTGATATCGGAGGAAATGTCAGAATTTTAATGCAATATTAGTATTTGAAAATTATTAATGTATTTTACTACCTTTACACTTCACAGCAATTGTATTAAATGTACCATGACAAGCAATACAAACATCTCATCATAGTAGTTAAAAACCAATGTTAAATTGTGTATTTATTTTATTATAGCTTTAAAACTTTTTGCTAAGTGTCATCACTCATCAATGTATGTAATGTATAAATTTATATTTCTTCTTTTGAAGTATTTTAAGATCTTATTAGGGAAGGAATCTATAATGTATAATGGAATTCAGAATTTTACATTACCTTGATCAAAAAAGAACTGTTCAATTATATGGAATGCTTATACAATCTCCTATATTTAAAACAAACAAACCACATTTATTAATAATATATTTTATATATAAAAACTATAAATATATTTTATACTTATAGAAGCACAATATTACATTTTTGTTTTCTTTTTATACTTTTTTTTTATTATTATTTTTCATTATGGTGCCGAGCCATTTTAGGCATTATACAATCACAATCAATTAATTTATCAATCAATTTAATGCTAATTAAAATTAAAAAAAAAATACTACAGTTAAAAAAATAAATATAAGTATTGGAAATTTAAAGGTTGCTGCATGCAATCTGAAATGGTGATTTTTGTCGTTGCAGGCCCCGCTACGGTGCCCCGAGCCGCCTCAGGCTCTGAGACACGAGACTATGATGCAGTGTTTATAAAACTGCCAAATGGGGCACGGCAATGTAGAATATGTCACAAAATTGTCATGAATTATGCTAATCATTACTTGGTACATTTTAGAGAAAGATTTACTTGTCCATATTGTAATAGCTCATTTTCTAGACCAAGTTACATGAAACAACATGTTAAAATGAATCATTCTGGAATTGAATTAATTAAAGTGCAACAAAATATTCAGTATCCTTCAAGTCAATGCCAGTAAATAATGTTTATTGGACTTTGAGCAATGTTAATTAATAATAGACTTGGAAAATGAAGTAACTACAAATAATGTTATTGGGTGGAAAAATTATAAATAAATTAGTGATTTGTTTCATGATATATGATTACATTAATTTTGTTGAATGAGGAATTTGCATGCGTGAATCTGATTGGCTTAATCGAAAGAGGGGGCTGAGAAATACATGTGTGAATTTTATGCGAATTTTTTGAGCACTGCAAGTATGCTCAAATGCATATTTAAAAGATGCATTTTACCTGGAGGCGATGGCGCATCGCCAGTGACGTCATCGCTATGTCAGGTTCGGTTCACTATAGATATGCATACCTGTACGCACCTGCATAACAGGTAGCCAATCAAAAACAATCTAGCCAAAATTCAAAATTTCAAATGCCTAGCCTATGAGTTTTAAAACTTAAAAAATGCACATTATTCCATATACGCGTACTGTAAAAACACACTGGGAGATAAGTAATATTAAAAACGTACCTTTCATCATATTTAAATAAAAGAAATTGTTTCGCAAATAGTTTCATTTAATTAAAGAGAAGATGCAATCGATGCAATATCAAGTCCTGCCACCAACTTTTCTGTTTAAATTATTGGCGCGTCATGCAACAATCAGCCAATAAAAATGTGTAAATTTATCATACTGGACTCCTTCCGTATCTGCTGATTATCTATTGAATTATTTTATTAAACCTAAAATTGAGCCTCTTTTCTTATCTACGAAAATAGTAGGATGCCGTAGGATTCAATATTTAACTTTATTAAGACCCTTGAATCATAATTTATCAATGTTTTTTCAACCCCCTGTTTGCTGCTGCTGAAACCAGAAACGGAAGGATTGAAAAATAAATACAGTTTTAATTTCAACTTTACCAACACGCCTGTATGTGGTCGAGTGGAAAAGCACTCGCATTCCATGCAAGAGGTGAAGGGTTCAAATCTCCTCTGGATCATTTTACATTTTTAGTAGCACGAAGAATTAATTCAAACGTACGGGGTAAAATAATCTTATTTTTTCTTACAATATAATCATGTTATACTATTATAAATCACACTTTTTCATATAAATACGCACTTACAAAAACTTTGCAAAAAAAAAAAAAAAAAAGCAAAAACCAAACAAAAAAAGCGTTTCATTCAATGATAGAAAAATTAATAAGAAATTATAAACAAAACTATTTTACCCCGTTTGAGTTAAAAATATGAAATAAACTTTTTCGTGCTACTAAAAATGTCAATTGAACCGGGGGAGATTTGAACCCTTCACCTCTTGCATGGAATGCGAGTGCTTTTCCACTCGACCACATACAGGCGTGTTGGAAAAATTGAAGTTAAAACTGTATTTATTTTTCAATCCTTCCGTTACTGGTTTCAGCAGCAGCAAACAGGGGGTTGAAAAGACATTGATAAATTATGATTCAAGGGTCTTAATAAATTTAAATATTGAATCCTACGGCATCCTACTATCTTCGTAGATAAGAAAAGAGGCTCAGTTTTAGGTTTAATAAAATAATTCAATTGATAATCAGCAGATACGGAAGGAGTCCAGTATGATAAATTTACACATTTTTATTGGCTGATTGTTGCATGACGCGCCAATAATTTAAACAGAAAAGTTGGTGGCAGGACTTGATATTGCATCGATTGCATCTTCTCTTTAATTAAATGAAACTATTTGCGAAACAATTTCTATTATTTAAATATGATGAAAGGTACGTTTTTAATATTACTTATCTCCCAGTGTGTTTTTACAGTACACGTATATGGAATAATGTGCATTTTTTAAGTTTTAAAACTCATAGGCTTAGGCATTTGAAATTTTGAATTTTGGCTAGGTTGTTTTTGATTGGCTACCTGTTATGCAGGTGCGTACAGGTATGCATATCTATAGTGAACCGAACCTGACATAGCGATGACGTCACTGGCGATGCGCCATCGCCTCCAGGTAAAGTGCATCTTTTAAATATGCATTTGAGCATACTTGCAGTGCTCAAAAAATTCGCATAAAATTCACACATGTATTTCTCAGCCCCCTCTTTCGATTAAGCCAATCAGATTCACGCATGCAAATTCCTCATTCAGTCAGGATATTTTTTAATAAAAATGCTCAGCTACTATTTACAATAATAATCCTAACTGTGAGTGTTATTTTGTATTTTCTAAAGTATTTATTGACTGTCATTAAAGCTGTGCAATTAAATTACACTCAAATAACTAATCAAGGTATACAACTTTCATGTATTTCAAAATGAGGTACTTAACTCTTCCTTCGGCATGACGTACTGATAATATTAAGTGTTTTCTTATGGTATTTTTAATAATATAAAATTTAAATAAAGGGAAGTTTCTTTATTGGGATTTTTTTTCTTTAAATAAATAAATAATAAAAAAAATATATATGTGGATAACATATTGTGCAATAAGGAAAGTTTTTATTTTGGGTGTGTTAGCAAAACAATTACATTTTGTGCTGTAAAAATAATTTTCATTTTATTTAAATTGATTTCTTTATTATATTCTTTCCTTATAATAATTAATTAAGGTATGGTACTTATAATTTTTGATACTATAGTTTGTTACAACTATTAATTCATATTTTAATTTCTTTCTTACAAAAGAATTATGCACAATTTTACTTGTGTCCATTGTAGTATCAATAATTCATCTAGGATGGTTGAGGTTGTTAATAATTTTGTAATGTTTATTCAAATAAATAAAAGGATTATAATATTACAGCTCTATTTTATTACAAATTATAACATAATATGTCAGGTCTCTAGTTTATATCTATAATTATATATTTAGCTAATATTTACTGTATTTAGAAATGAAATGTGCAAGTGCTAGTTTGAAAATTTGACATGCATGTTGCTTGTTATGATTTTATTTTTTTTTCTCTATATATTATCAACTTGTTTTTTTGTTGCCAGACTAAGAGTATTATGTATGTAGAAAGTATTATTTTTGAAATTATAATTTTTTCAATAACACCTTTCTCTACTTGAAAGCAGGAAGTGTTTTAGTTTAATTTTATTAAAAAGAATCTGATTCTGCTTGCAAAATAGATAAATCAGTCTTGTTGTTCTAACTTTTGGTGTCGAAACCTGCAATGGTAACCATTATTGTTGACAAGAGTTGATCCTTTCAATGTGCCAGTACCAGTTGGAGCTACAAGACCATAAGTAAGATTGAAATTAAATATAAAAACAAAAGCCACAATATTTTTATATAAGTATGCTTTTTCCATTTTTCCTCTCGAAGATCATACAGCTTTTATTTACAATGAGATTTTTAGTTATAAAATACCCATTATTATGCATTTCTCTCAATGGTGTAGTTCTCAGTCCGTGTCTCATAAATGGGCTGGTTTTGGTCCCTTGAGTCTTTATTGAAACATCAAGTTCATTTCAAAATTATTTTGTCCTTTTTAATTAGTTTCTCAGGCATTGATGCTATATTTGGGGAAAGATGTACTGTATAATGCGGGCAAATTTTTGGACTAGAAACTCTCTGTGTGCTTTGTGCAGTATGGTCTTTGATAGTTATACGACAGAACTAAAGTAACTAAATTTACACTAGGCCCAGGTTACATGATATTATTTTGCTTATAATATTAATTTTTTGTACTATTTTTTTTTTTTTTTTTATAAACAACATATCAATGGTGCTGAGATGATTCTAAGAGCGTTTACAATGATTGCTCATACCGACTAGACGTTTGCTTTTACTTTGCAGTAACGTCCAGATTTCTTGTTGTTCTTTTTGGTACCCCCCGCAGTAAAAGCTGGTAGTTACTTTTCAACAGCTTTGCCGTCATTTTTGTCATTGCGTCAGTTTGAGCAATCTCTGTAAACACTTTTAGTCAGAATTTCCGTGGCATCATCAATATAGTATATTTCTAAATATATTTAAATAAGTTTCAATATTTTTTTTTTTTTTTTTTTTTTTTACAATATAATTTAAAGTTTTATTATAAGTAAAAAAGTAATCATGTGACACCACGTTTTAAAATAAATTAATAAGTTGGTCCTTATTGCAATTAGGACCTTTTTATAGTTTTTGTGAATGATTTTATTTTCCTTTTTTTCCTCTTTATTTTTTTTTTTTATTTTTTTTTTTTTTACCCCCACTAAAACAAAAGCATTTCTTGTTTTGTTTTGGTGAAATCTATAAGTAAATGTTTTCATTAAAATTTGTCATGTTTTTTTAATTTTTTTTTTTTTTATAATTTTTTTAGAAATGTATTTTTTAGTGATGTGAGTTTTCTCGTTGCAGGCATGGCAATGTTGGGCTCCGATACAGATGTTGATATCAAAGATCAAAAATCCATGTTTATGAGACTTCCGAATGGCCAAAAACAATGCAAACTTTGCTATAAAGTTATTTCAAACTTGAAGAATCATTATTTATCACACAACCCAGGAAATTATCCATGCCCATACTGCTTTCGAAGATTCTCCAGAAAAGACAATGCTAAACAGCATATTAGGTTGAAACATCGTATGGTACCAGGGTACCTTGATGTCAAAATTTAGTTATTAGAATAAAAAAGGGATACAAGTCAACCTGCTGGATAACCAGACTATAAAAGTGGAGAGCTGGAGACATTCAAACGATAGGAGAAAAATGGGCTTAAATCTTGAACTGATGAATGGGAAGAAAACTATTGTTATTGATAAGGAAGTCGTTTACAAAAAAATTATATATATTGCCCTATGATTTATACATATATAAAGAAAAACACCTCAAGACTATAAGGACTCTCTATGTAGCATATAGTAAATATTAATTAAGCTTTTTATTTTTAATTTGTACTAAATTTGTGTGCCATATTTTTAATTACATATTAATACCTAAGATTATAATACCAAATCTATCAAGCAGATTTATTCTATTTGTGAGTAATTAATTAAAAAAAAATGTTTGGCATGATTGAAATACAATTTTATAAAATATTGCAGCATCAGTGTTTATAGCCTGCATGAAATATTATAAATATAAAATGTTTGTTTTAAAATGTGTTAAGGGTAAGGTAACGCCACCAATGTTAAAAAAAATCCCTCTCACAAAAATTCTGAAAAAAATTTAAAATGTTCTCCTCTACACCCCCTATCAGTAGCTAAAATATCAGGTATACAAATACGATCTAGTTTTTGAGTTATGAATTTTTAAAGTTGACCAATTTAACATGGGAGTTTCATTTCTCCATGTTAAAGTAGTCAACTTAAAAAATTTATAACTCAAAAACTAGATCGTATTTGTATACCTGATATTTTAGCTACTGATAGGGGGTGTAGAGGAGAACATTTTAAATTTTTTTCAGAATTTTTGTGAGAGGGATTTTTTTTAACATTGGTGGCGTTACCTTACCCTTAAGACTGGAACATATGCCATGTGTTGGCCATCACGTAAATCACAAAGATATTTTGTGTTCCCAGGTGTTTTTTGCTGCTCAGTATATTATTATATCTAATGCCACATCATAGAATTACTCTAAAAATACATATACATGCCAAATGATATTTTACTCACAAATACTTGCCAAGATTTTTGCTCTAGTCAGAAAATCGTGGTTCCTTTTTGTTGCCATATAAAATCCTCAGATAATCTGCTTGGTATGCATGCGTTTTTCCCCCCTTTATATTAATTACATTTTTTTTATAAAGGATATATAATATGTGTTTATATTTTGTGTGCTTTTTTTATTAAGAAACCAAAGTTTTATTTTCATTTATGGGTAAATTTCAAATATGAATGAAAAATAAATTAATTTAAATGTCATTTTTGAGACAATTTACATGTGTATAATATTAATTATATAATAGATATTAATTTGTGTGAGAATTTTTCAAAGCTTAAGCGAAGTCATTTACTGTAGAAAAACAATTATAATTATCTGTATATGATATTTCTGATTAAAGATATATCCTGATAAAATTATGTTTCCATTATTTCTGAACTGGAATGGCGTGAACATTAATTGTTTAATTTGAAAGACAATTAAGTTTCTCTTAATAATCTATGTCACCCTTATTCACTTTAATAAGTGTGGGGTAGAGGAGTGAAAGGGAAGAAGGGGGGCCACCATATAATATAATTCAGAAGTACTAATTTCTAAATTTCCAAAGATTTAAAAAGCAATTATAATAATACAAAAATAATATGAATCATAAAAAATTGATACATATTTACATTTTAATATTTTAACTTTTTAGCTTTATTATTATTATAAACTTATTTTAAAAAATATTTTATTAATTTTTTTTTCAATCATTATAAAGAGTAAATTAAAATATAACTTCAGCTATTGGTTTTCTTTCAGGCTTCTCATCGACACTGCAGGGAACTCCCTGCAAGGACTCTGACCTGTATGTGCGAGTTTCTGTGCGAGAATTCCGCTGCACTTTATGTAGCAAAGTGGTCTCAAACACGTGGCATCACATGAGAACTCACTTTCCACAATACGTCAAATGTCCTTTTTGTGGATGCAACTTTAAGCGCAGGGATCATATGAAATCGCACATAAACAAAAACATTTTAATCAATTACAACAAGATTCTCCTTCTACTCGTTGAAAAATATGAATATTTAAAACTTTAATTGATTGAATTACTGTATCTATATTTTATTATAAAATATATGATGTTAAAGATATCTGTAGCTATAATATATATTAATATATTAGGTACATAGAACAGTTACCATTTTGTGCATTGGATTTAATGTGAATAATGTGTGGTACTCTTTCTTAATTTAATTGTTAAGTATTATTCTGGTACAGTGATTAGAGAGAGATCATAGTGTACAGTAATTATAAATTCTGTAAACAAGCTTTGATGAGGAAACGAAATGATAAAATTAATGTAATAGATATTGAATCTTTGGTTTATTTAAATAATATAATTAACGTAATAAATGTATATAATTTTTTTTGTATAATTTAGATTTTGTCAGTCTTCTAAGGTTGTTTCTTTTTGTTTTTCTGTGTTTTACAGAATCTAGTGCCCCTACTGCGCCTTCTCTTCCCTCATCCGCACCACATGATCCCGCTCATCTTTTGTCCTACCAGGCCATGTTTGAAACCACTCCCGGAGCAAGCAACTCCCTGCTCAAGCGGTGTCGACTCTGTGGCAAGGAGGTGACCAACAGATGGCACCACTATCAAAGCCACACAGCTCAACGATGTGTCTGTCCTTTCTGTAAAGCTACATATAGTAGGAGCGATACACTCAGGACACATATTAGATCTAAACACCCTGATTACATAATGAAATAAACTTATATATATTATATGAATCTGAACTAAAAATACTCAGCAGGAGAATAAATTACCTATTTTATCAATGCTCAGCAGAAATAGACAAATTAAGTGTTAACCATGAACTTGCAATTTTATTATATATATATATATATATATATATATATATATATAGACATTTGAGAGCTTGGTGAGATGCAAAACACTAATAAGAAAATTCTACGAATTATAAAGGTCAGTTTTCTAATTTTGTTTGTTTTCTTATCGCAGAGTCCTCAACACTCGGATGTATATATGTATCATATATATTCCCAGCATTGCTAATTTAAAATTTAAGAGAAACTGATAGACTTGCACTTTCATATGAGACATATATATGATATGGCAAAAATTTTAATGTTGTATATAAACAAAATAGTATATATATATATATATATATATTATTATATATATATATATATATATTATGTAATTATTGTATAATTGTATAGTTTTGTCGTCCTCCCTGCCTCCATTCTGTATAAATATTATACACACACAAATATATATATATAATGTATTATTATGTATGAAGATCAATAATAATTTATTTATGAACATTCAATGTTCATACCAATAAATTGAAACATAAATTCCATATATATTATATATACATTAAACTAAAGTGCGCACGAGAAAAAAAAGTTGAGTTAATGGTATCTAAAAATAGTTCAAGTAGTCCTCCATATGGAACTGAAATCCAAAAAATTTCATCTCAAATAGGTTCTCCAGAAAAAAAATTCAAAAGTGTGAATGAGCGCGTCACTAAACATTGGGCCTTACCTGACAAAGAAACTCGATTATCTCGAAAAAATACTCAGTGGTATGAAAAAAATATTACGATGTTCTATGACTTGAAATTTAACCACATGCAAATTTTCAGCATTTTTTTTCGATTCAGATTTTCCGTAAAAAAATGCTCAAAATTTGCATGTGGTTATTAAAACTCAAGGCATAGAACATCGCTATATTTTTTTCATAGAGGGCCGGTCTTTGCCAGGCAAGGTCCAATGTTAAGCGACGCGCTCATTCCGACTTTTGCATTTTTTTCTGGAGAACCTATTTGAGATGGAATTTTTTGGATTTCAGTTCCATATGGAGGACCACTTGAACTATCTTTAGATAGTATTAACTCAACTTTTTTTTCTTGTGTGCACTTTAGTTTAAATCGGAGAGTACATAATAGTCGTATTAAAAAGTTTTATAATAATCAATTGAGTTATATAATTACAATAATAAGTATACAGCATGTGTGTGTGTGTATATATATATATATATATATATATATATATATATATATATATATATATATATATATATATATATATATATATATTTATATAAATTGCAATGCTATCTTTAGAATTTATAATTACCATCATGCTTTAAAAGTATTGAAAATACTGTTCAATATACTGACTGAAATTTACTCTTTTGTAGCACAAATACTTCATATATTGAAATTGATATTTTCTTATTGCATTATACAAAATGGAGTACCGACCTTATATCATTATTATTATTATTATTATTATTATTATTATTATTTTTGCAGAATGAATCGATGGAGGGTGCAAAAGTTGATGTGCTACTCAGATTTTTTAGAGTCCATGCAGGAATAATATAAATACTGCATGATTAAAAAAAAAAATATATATATATTGAATTTAAGTTTAATTAGTACCGTCCTTATATTTATAATAAAATATATATAATTATATGACGTCATGAGGCGTGCGGTGCTCCTTAAGGGTAAGGTAACGCCACCAATGTTAAAAAAAAAAATCCCTCACACAAAAATTCTGAAAAAAATTTAAAATGTTCTCCTCTACACCCCCTATCAGTAGCTAAAATATCAGGTATACAAATACGATCTAGTTTTTGAGTTATGAATTTTTAAAGTTGACTACTTTAACATGGAGAAATGGAACTCCCATGTTAAATTATAGTCAACTTTAAAAATTCATAACTCAAAAACTAGATCATATTTGCAGGGGCGGATCCAGCCCGCGGCTTTGGGGAGGGGGGGGGGCGGTGCCCTATCCCGCAATGTTAAATTTTGGGGTGGGAGGGGGGCGATGGGTGGGGGGTGGTTATACCTTCAATGTATTTTGGGGCCTTTTGGGGGGGGGGGGGGCGATCGCCCCCATCGCCCCCCCCCCTTGGATCCGCGCCTGCGTATTTGTACACCTGATATTTTAGCTACTGATAGGGGGTGTAGAGGAGAACATTTTAAATTTTTTTCAAAATTTTTGTGTGAGGGATTTTTTTTAACATTGGTGGCGTTATCTTACCCGTAATAAAAGGATACATAGGACTTTACCGCCGCAAAAAGAGGTGTTGCAAATATAATAAAACCGAATTTTCAATAATTTTTAAAAATTATTCCCTTCAATGTTCGATCTCGAGCTGTAAAAAAATCTGAAAAATAACCCGTATATCAACCAGTACATATTCTATTATCATAAAACTATTATATGCGTAATGATTTTATATATATCATTATTGCTTATTCAGTTGACTTAAGTTAATAATTAATTAAGCTCGATTACTACTATTACATAATATGTTATATTGAATTTTAATTCACTTTTCGAACTTTTACCTTTGCAATGCCGGTGTTCGATGTAATCCTTCTGTGTGTAGTATATATGTTGCGATGGACGCGATGGTCACATACTATATACACACAGAAGGATTACATCGAACACCGGCAAAGATAAAAGTCCGAAAAGTGAATTAAAATTCAATATGAATATCCTTTGCACGAAAAAGTTATTTAGTAATAATATATTATATAGACTGAAATATAGTTTTCTCTTGCTGCGCCGCTCTTGCTGGTTCCACTTTTTGTGTCGCTCCATTTTGCAGTTTAAAAATTTTGCGCCTTGTACCATATGACGAGAAACAAGTGAATATCTACTTTTCATGGCGGGCAAGCGGGAGTGAAGTTCTTACATCGTTGATATTTCGGTGTTTTTTCTACTATATACGATCATATTGAACTATTGGTACGTAAAAACTTTACTTTATTTCTTGTCGATGTTATATTTAACTAACATTAATAAAATGCAAATGTGAACTTTGCAGTAAAACGTTATGTTTGACTGCACCTGTTCAAGTGGGAGGGGAGGGAGCGAGGGAGCACAGATTCAAAAGCATTCCTCAACGTTCATCGAGTGTAAATTATTTGTATTTTATAACGTTTTACTTATTTCTGAGTCCTTACAAGCTTATAGGTATGTTTCCTAGAAATGTCGAAGTAAAAAAGTCAATGTTATTTCATAAAGAGCTTTGAATTTTTTCCAAAAGGTTAAAATACACCTGTTTGGGGGCATTGCGCGAGATATATTATGCATACGCGATACACCTGCATGGGCTGCATGCCCTCGATTGTTTTTAGTTTTTATGAATATAATTAATATTCAAGTATTTAAGGTTATCATAAGGGTATGCATATACTATCATGAAATGTATAATATGTTTGTTCGATAACCTTTTAATTATAAACTTATAATTATAATATATAATGGCTTTCAAAAATTCAAATTTTTTTTTTTATTTATATAAAATCCATTTCTCCTAGCTACAATCAAATTATCACAATAGACTTTTGTTGAGGTTAGTACAGGACACGTTGTGTGGCAATTATTGGCCAAGGGTTAACAATGTTAACATGCAAATACCGGTACCCCCTCGTCTTGCGCTCCTCGATCTCCTCATCGGCACTCGGCAGAAGTAAAATCGTGATCTATATAATTATTTTCTTTTTAACACTGTAATCCAATAGCATATATATATATATATATATATATATATATATATATATATATATATATATATATATATATATATATATATATATATATCTGTAACTCACTTGCGTGAAAAATCTTGAGATTATAATAATAATATAAATTTAATGTTTATTGAGCAGCGGAAAAACAAACAAACACATACATACCTTGAGGTTAATTGTCTATAATACACGTTAAATAAATGTCATGGCACCTAGCAACTTATTATACTTCAGAAATGGATCATGTATACATGTCCGGTCTGCACCAAATCGGAGTTATCACATTTTTTAACCTATTTGATCTCTTAATTAATACACTTTTAAAAAAGGTAGACAGATAATAATATTATTATAGTTTATACTACTCAATTATGACTGCAGCAATCGTCATATATACCAGCATACCAAGGTGGCTCTCAGTCTGGCCACCATATCTCCCTGAACTTTGCAACTTTACCTGTTCATTTTCCAGTGATTCCACCACTGACGCATACATGACCAAAATGTGTCAATTGCCCCAAAATACCAACCAACCAACCACCACTGACGTGTCCAGTTTAAGCTCCTGCCCTCTCTCGATCACCATGACGTACATTCTCCTTACCGATATAGTAGCAGAATAATCCCCTTGTTGCTGCTATACTCTTCCCTGATACTCTGTGTTCAGTACCTTTCTTTGTGATTAGCTCATATCACTTAAACATGAATTAATATGTGGTATATCGAGCGCAGAAATTATGTTCATTGCTCAGTGCATCTATAGGTATGATTTATGACCATATATTCAAGTAGACATAATTTATTTCTTGTAATACTAAAGAGCAGTATATAGCCTAACCTGCCTTAGAAAGGAGGAGGGAGAGTAAATTATGGTTGCAGCACAAGAAAAAATCCTTTGGAATTGGATAGATCTGACCCTCTCTTTCTGCTCGGGAAAAAAATTACTGTTTTTTCTAGCTACGCCAGCCACTGTTAAACATGCTGTTTATCATATATGGGCAAAAACCTTTCGTGAATAATATAAATATTACACACAGTAATATGATTTAAATCAGTTAAGGGCATTGGGTGTAGCACCGGTAGTTGGCAACACTGACGTATCTTCACCATGTTAATTTTTTATCCTTGCTCCTCGGAGTAATTTTTATGCTAAAGCTAAGCTGATTGCTGTAGTATCAAGATAATTAGTAGCCCAAGTGCACAATTTGGCTAAATAAAGCCTGATTTAAAGAAAAGTATTTTTTAGTAATTTTTTAAATTCACATGCATTTTTCTAAAATATAAAAAAATACTTTTCTTTAAATCAGGCTTTATTTAGCCAAATTGTGCACTTGGGCTACTAATTATCATGATACTACAGCAATCAGCTTAGCTCTAGCATAAAAATTACTCCGAGGAGCAATGATAAAAAATTAACATGGTGAAGATACGTCAGTGTTGCCAACTACCGGTGCTACACCCAATGCCCTTAAACATGCATTAATATTATCATTATGTTACTGATGTACTTAATGTGATGTGCTGTTTACTGTATAGTTGCATTTTTCTACTTAATTATACTGCATTAATTTAATTCTATTCATGATCTATGAACCATAAATAAAAGCTAGTTGTAATCAGCTAATGTAATTATTAAATTTTCTTAGTCAATGCAGTTTTGCATAATATGTATCTAATAAGGCTTGGTAACAGGCAAAAATTGAGGTTATTTTAAATTCCCAGATTGAATAAATTATATTAAATTGAGCGTATTATACCGTGGCGTACTAGTAAATTATTTTTTTTTGTTATAATATTTTGGAAGATGCTGTTGTCAATTACGTTATGGCTGCAAAATAATTGAACAAAAAATATTATTTCAAGAAATACAATTTATTATCAGGAAAATTTACATGGTAAATAATAAGTATTATTTTATATATTTTCTCAACTTTATCATTAGTATGATTACTATGTACATTAATGCAAACCATGCCCACTATATAAGACAAATGACAAAGAATAACATTAAATATAATATATACTGTATTAAGATTATTATTATAATTTATTATTTACAATTAATGCTATTAATATGTTTCAAATAACATTGGTTAGATATTCGAATATGCAATGCATTGTAATGAAAAATGAAATAAAGCGTTAATTACCGATTATAAAAAAAAAAAAAAAAAACTATTTCCATCATCCACATGGTTCATTATCGTCACTAAATTTAGTCCCATCCATTGGTTTGATTGGACAAAATCCTTGGTCATCTTCTGCTTCCGATATATCATTGACTTCTTCCTTAACCTTTGCTGCGGTGATTTCCTCGAAAGCTCTTAACTGCTGTTCAATGTCAGGTTGGTGATAATGGTGCTCCCTCAGGTCAGGAAGAGGGGGCAGAGCAACCTGAGGCGCCGGAGTGATGATTGCCGAGCGTCCGTATTTTAAGTGTTCCTTCATCTTGGGATTCTTCTCGATTTCTTTGTCCAAGTACTTTTTAAATTCTTCATCGTAATATCGGTTCATACCTTTCCATACACCAGTACTGTACCAAAATACAACAACTAATAAAAAAAAGCCACGAAATATTACAGATATCATTTTTTATAATAATTTTATGAAGTTAATAATAACCAGATATATTCTCCTTTTTAAAAATAATAATATTGAGAAAGAGTGATAGTTTTCTCTGTACTCACTTATTGCTCTCCAAAAATCATATCACGAATAATTTCCCAGGTGCTAGAAATATGAGGCCAACCCATGGTGGAAATCACAACGATCGTGTTCATAATCACAAATATCTTCATATATTCAACGCCATCTGATGATTTAAGCCAACCTGTTATTCCCTTTTCATCATCGTCGTCATCCAGAGTAACTTTTGGATTTGGTGCTGCCGGGTTGTTATTATTGTAAGCCGCTGGATTGGCGAACACGGAGGGTTTGAGTTTGCTTGCACCGCGCTGCTGGGCAGTGCCACTGGCAGAGGCTTGCTGGCCCGCGCCGCCGCGACCGCGAACCGGAGCCTTCTGCTTCATGCCGCGCTCTGTGGTTGCTCCGAGGGGGCCGCAGTGGTGCCTGGACATCGCGGGGTTTCTTTACTCACTAGTAATCGCAAACCTTGTAAGGCTTGGCTAATTGCGTTACGTTTTAACCCCCGAGACTCACGAGAGCTCATCATTCGGTGAAATTTTTTAAAAATATAAGCTGTAATGTTAATACCGCCTCCAACTTCATTGACAATAGTATATAGAAAAACTAAATTATGCCATATTCAGTAATTTTATTTACTTTGTTATGTATAAATATGTTTGGTTTACGTAATTTTATTTCAACTTTCATTTTAATAAAAGTACACATTTACCATGTAAAAAAGTATATAATAAACTGCATGTTTGTACTGTACTTTTAATCTTAAAAAAGTGCACACACTTTATATTGATTGCTTTCATTGCTTCTAGATCAGCTCAATTTTACGTAGTTGGGTTAGTGTTCATATATTAAAGGCCTTATGAACCTTTGCACAATATTAAGTACACGGTAAGCTTTGCTTCAGTATGATTCGGCTGCATAAAATTTTTTGTTTCAGCAGCACAAATATCAGAGATAATAGCCGATGAAAAGGAACCTGTGACGTCACTCACGCTCATTCAGCGGCGACAATATAGGGAAATCCCTGCAAAAGATAGGTTCACTCCCGCTGCAACCACGGCCACAATTTTACTTCTGGAATTTTGAAACTTTACCAGGGCAGTTTTGATAGTATTTTTCAAATAGCCTGAAAGGTTTTTTTTTTATGACATTCATACAAACTGAGTTATTGCGGTAGAAAGAGGAGCAAAAATGTTGTATAGGAAAACAATGTTAAATTTTTGGCTTATCTTGCTACCGCAATAACTCAGTCTGTATACATGCCACCAAAAAAATTCTTTCAGTCTATTTGACAAATACTATCAAGACTGCCCTGGTAAAGTTTCAAAATTCCAGAAGTAAAACTGTGGCCGTGGTTGCAGCGGGAGTGAACCTATCTTTTGCAGGGATTTCCCTATATTGTCGCCGCTGAATGAGCGTGAGTGACGTCACAGGTTCCTTTTCATCGGCTATTATCTCTGATATTTGTGCTACTGAAATAAAAAAATTTATGCAGCTGAATCACACTGAAGCAAAGCTAACCGTGTACCTAACACTGTGAAAAGGTTCATAAGGCCTTTAATTACTAATACATGCATTCAGGTATATACACAGTGCTCTGACTCTTTTTTTATGGAATTAATTTAACGTTAATTAATTGCACTGTGCTGTGGTTCTGACATGTTTGTAATTAATTAAATGATCGAGTAGACAGTTGTCAGATAAAAAATTACGCTGCATTAGATGATTAATTATATATATATAGCTTGCGTGGTTGTAGCTGACTATTTTACCATTTACATTGCTATACCACCGCACTGCTTATTAATTTTCATATTTTATATAAAATACATTATAAATATTTTTCTCAGTATTGGATCCGCAATTTAATAATCCCCCCGCCCCTATGCGTACTTTGTACTATTTAGTTAAAATTAATTTAAAAAAATATGAAGCTCTTGCATGGCGAGATAAAGACATTCCACCACATTTTCCGTGGGAATTTATCATTGTATTATCGTACATTATTATCATTATACTGTAGTTGATATAATATACAGTAAAGTACAGTATTAAATATTTTTGTTTTCCTGTAAGCGTATATATTATACTCCTTCATGCAAACTTCTTTCATTGTATGATCGTAATTTATATTAAATACAAAATCATTTTGTCGTACAGACGCTCGCTATATAATAAAATATAATATGATAATATATATTATATATATATGTACAGTACTGTAATAATGCATGCATGATATGATTTTAATGTGTTCTCTTATGTTAACACTGTATACAAGTATTACGAGTCCTCTTATTAAAAAGGATATATTTTTTTTACTTCCAACGAAAATAAATTTTAATATATTATACACCTTGCTATGAAAACACATCATCGTATATAACTGAATGATTTATATATAATATAATTTGTTTTTACTATCGGGGCCTCTATATATTATGTATATTTTTACAGTGTATGCTAACTTCGTTTGCTTTCTATATTATAATTATAAATTTTATTTCTTGTACATACATTATTAAATCGATATTGAATAAAGTTTGTAATCTCGCTTGCGGGCGTGTTCTCGTGATTTTTGTCGCCGAGTGTTCGTTCTGTGGATGCTTCCATAGGTTGGTGTGGGTATTACAATGACACACTCTGTGATCCTGTTAGCTGGCGCCTCTAATTGGATTATACCAAACCTTGAATGCAACCCCTCTCATCCCTTCTCATGGAGGCCTTTGTCCACACTTATCGGAACCTCATGCTGCAAGAAAACTCCAAGCAAAATGCCATTGTCGCGGGTGGCGTTATATGGCTGGCAGTCTGGCACGATGCCCTCTTAGAAGGGAGTTCACCTGCATTGTAAAATATGCTTTTCATCGCACTTCGTGTCATATATCATCTTAGTCAGGGAGTTAACGGGCAAAAATCATTAAAAACGGGCTATTAGTGACAAAGAGCTGAAATTTTCAGGGATGCAAGATATGACCATAAAAGTAATTTTTTTCGGCGGTACCAAAAAAAAAGTTCCATAGGTTGACCTTGGGTGACCTTTGAACTTTGACCTCGGATTAAATTACCTTTATTTTTTTTACTCAGAATCTAAGGCAGTTACGAAAAAATTTGTCATTACCAAATGTGTTGACAACAACTTGAAAATTCATGACGAATTTTTTAAAGACCTAAGTCCATAAAAAACAAAATGGCGGCCGACGAAACTTTAATTTACGTTTTTTTACGACACTCTTTAGCTTATTTAAACTAAACTAGCAAAGTTGTTGTTATATAATAGCAATTTTCAATTGCCCACTATCATTACCATGAAAAAAAGTCATACAGCTTGTTGATAAGACAACAATGACGTAAGATATTATAATTATTATTGTTTACTCCATATGCCTCCCACATAGTACGGCTATATGATAAACAAAATTATTTTGTGATAAAAGCATGTAACCTTCAGGAATAATTAATTTAGTCATAAAAACTATAAAAAAATTATTTCCCAAAAATTTGGGAACCTCTTTGACCCCTGGTGACCTTTGAATATGGTGCTTGTGGAGAACTGAAAAGATTTTTTTCTGGGGAACAGAAGCTCGGGACGAAAATGTTTGTGGAACAAAATTTGCTTGCAATAGCTGCAAGAGTGTCCCTGATTTTTTTCAAAATGCAGTTGGCCATATAGAGTACCCATTTTGCCAAATCTGCCCATAACCTGTATGTATATTACGGTCATTTATTGCTTACAATTAATTCGTGCTTTGTACAATTTAGGCTTGAAAGATTAAGAATCATATCTGGGTTGTAGGTAACATAGAAAATATGCATGGTGTTTAAATTGTAAAACCAATTTGGGGGGGGGGTAAATCTTTTTAAAAGCGCAGCTTTTTGTAATTTGAATAATATTTTTAGGTCCATCTTTGTATATCTCATTTCACCATTGTTATATAATGTACTGTTTACTTAGTATGTTTTAGTAAAAAATGAACATGCTTGAAATTATTTTAAGAGCACCTACCTATTTTTTTTTTCCAAAACTTCATTTTTTTTTTTTAAATTTCAAGCAATTTTTTACCAGCCCGGTGTATATTTTATCGTCCCTCGTCTATAATAATGGCCGGGCTCTCTGCCTATCACGATCTCGTTGCAATAATAAGCCGGCTGCTATTTCGGGTGAGCTTAACAATGAACTTAATTTCATACCAATTTACAGTTCATTATTCCGCTTACCTGAAATAGCAGATAGCTCTTTATTGCAACGAAATCTTGGTTAGCAGATAGCTCGATCGTTAATTACGGACGAGGGACGATCGACGATATACATTAAATATATGGTTTTAGCAACTTTTAACCACGATGATTCACGACAGCTGTTAATACTTGATACCACCGCTGATTTAATTATAATATTTATAATAAAATACCATGCATAATCCTTATAAATCGCAGGCAAATCAACGGTGAAAAAGTGGGTATTGGGAAGGGGGGGGGGGGGCAGGGGAAGAAATGATACAGTAGTCGAATTGTCTCTATGGTCCATGAAAGCTGTGCAAGGCAGGATATATGAATAATAATATTCATATATTATATGATTATAATATAATATAATATAATATAATATAATATAATATAATATAATATAATATAATATAATATAATATAATATAATATAATATAATATAATATAATATAATATAATATAATATAATATAATATAATAATATAATATTATAATAATATAATAATAATATTTTCTATGTTACCTACAACCCAGATATGATTCTTAATCTTTCAAGCCTAAATTGTACAAAGCACGAATTAATTGTAAGCAATAAATGACCGTAATATACATACAGGTTATGGGCAGATTTGGCAAAATGGGTACTCTATATGGCCAACTGCATTTTGAAAAAAATCAGGGACACTCTTGCAGCTATTGCAAGCAAATTTTGTTCCACAAACATTTTCGTCCCGAGCTTCTGTTCCCCAGAAAAAAATCTTTTCAGTTCTCCACAAGCACCATATTCAAAGGTCACCAGGGGTCAAAGAGGTTCCCAAATTTTTGGGAAATAATTTTTTTATAGTTTTTATGACTAAATTAATTATTCCTGAAGGTTACATGCTTTTATCACAAAATAATTTTGTTTATCATATAGCCGTACTATATGGGAGGCATATGGTGTAAACAATAATAATTATAATATCTTACGTCATTGTTGTCTTATCAACAAGCTGTATGACTTTTTTTCATGGTAATGATAGTGGGCAATTGAAAATTGCTATTATATAACAACAACTTTGCTAGTTTAGTTTAAATAAGCTAAAGAGTGTCGTAAAAAATCGTAAATTAAAGTTTCGTCGGCCGCCATTTTGTTTTTTATGGACTTAGGTCTTTACAAAAATTCATCATGAATCTTCAAGTTGTTGTCAACACATTTGGTAATGACAAATTTTTTCGTAACTGCCTTAGATTCTGAGTAAAAAAAATAAAGGTAATTTAATCCGAGGTCAAAGTTCAAAGGTCACCCAAGGTCAACCTATGGAACTTTTTTTTTGGTACCGCCAAAAAAAATTACTTTTATGGTCATATCTTGCATCCCTGAAAATTTCAGCTCTTTGTCACTAATAGCCCGTTTTTTTCCGTTAATTCCCTAACTATCTAAAATGTAGAGAGGAAAATAAATGAGGAATTCATTTTTCTCCTCTTTTGTAATATCTCATAGCTTAATACTTTGTCATTAATTAAAAAATATTTAATTAAGATGTACGTAAGGGGAAAAAAATGTTTATAATAAAAAAAAAACTGTCTAGAATAAAAATAAAAAGGTATATTAATTAATTTTCTAAAATTAATTTAGTTAAAAAATTCTCTTACGTACCTGTTTTTTTCCCCTGTCGTATTGTATTGTTGAAAGTTATTAAAACAAAATCTATCTTTAGAAATTGTGTTGTTTTAGCTGTAGATTTTGGACTGGTAAGTTATCTGTGTAATTTCCCCTGAGATAAGGATGACGCGGGCACTCATTCATCTGTGCTACCACCTGAGCCCTCCCGTGTGATCACCCCCTAGCATATTTCTACTTACCGTCCCCTGGGCTGCAGCTACAGCACGAGAATCGCCGGTGATGAGAGTGTCAATCTCGCGTTCGCAGCTTATATTATTTATATATATATATATATATATATATACACATTTCACTATTTTTAGTACAAAATATTAATACTGTAACAAAAAAGTATTATATCACGAAAAGCATGTATTTTTTTCGTATGACATGCATAAAATTAAAATATTTATAATACTGTATATGAAATACATTATTTTACTGAATATGTACAGGCGCATATCCGGGGGGGGGGGCTAGGGGGCTGCAGCCCCCCCCCTCTCCCCCGAAATGTTGGATTTAACATGGATAATATAGGCATTTTCCACACTCCAATTTTTTTTAACATTGACCTTATGGAGGCAGCCTTTCCCCCACCCCCCACCCCTGATTATTTTTCTGGATCCGCGCCTGTGAATGTGTATGAGAATACTATTACGTGAAAGCCGTGAAAGAATCGCAGCTTTTAATCTAATTAATTTAATTTGATGAATTTACTTATACTTTGGTTATGTATATAATTATATGCATGCATTATATTGATTAACTGCATGATACCACTAGTTATATTCTGCACCAGCTAGCTGAACTGAATATATTACTATGTATGTATAATATTGTACTTTGTATAACGGTATATTATAATATAAATTATTATTTATGCGAATTAAATCTTAATTTCAGTTTCAATTGAGATGTTGCGTGTGTATATCATATTATAAATGTCAACATAGCTATACATAGTATATTATATATATATAATTATTATCATATATTCAAAGACTGCCATGCACTTAGCAGATAAATTGCAGTTTTGGATAAGAGCTATTTTTCCTACTTCTTACTTATAAAGTGACTTTTATTACAATAAAATGTGATATGCATAGTTGTTTGTTTTGCATTTCCATTTATTTGGTCTCATGAAATCTGCATTTTGATATATACGAATGACTTCCATATTAATTTTTATATTTACATGCAATTGCTAATTAGTTACTCTGCATGATTTGAAACTTTAACGTTAAATTTTATTCTCTGCATGCAGAAAATTTTAATTAAATATTACATAATGACATTAAAATTAAATTTATATAGTATTCCTAATGTTGATAGACATAATTCAATTATTAAAGTTAAAATGGTATATTATATAAAATTAATTGTCAATCAAAGTACTAAACGATGTACAAAGTAACTCGTGACAAGTTTAATATAATGTCACAATTAAATCATGACTGCTATATTAAACCCAAGTAGTGTTGTACAAATTCAATTACGTTGTGATTGTGATAATTGCATAATCAACTTGTCTCTTGTGCCAGTAGCAGTAAAAGGCGGCGGCAACACTGTCGTCTCATGCTTGCTACTGCAATGTATCTAATACCTGCACTCTATTCACGTTAGTCGCGGGTACTCTCTTTGTTCATCGATCCCGGCCGTGACGAGCTAACGAACGACACTTGCTTCTTGTCTGATGTTTAACCACTTTGCACTCTACTGCAGCCCGAGCGAGCATTGCTGATACTGCTGCTGTAGACATTTTGGTAGAGAGTAGATTTTGCTGAAGAGCTCTAGGCTAATTAGCTGTCCAAACTGAAGAAGAGAGAGAATGGGGGGATTGGGGGGGAGGATGAATAAGAATTAATTAAAAGGAATATAAATATGGAGCAAATAGAGAGAGAGAGGGAGAAAAAAGCGTATTGTTTTTACTATATTTTTAATTATCAACTATTTTTTATTGATGTTTCTCACAAATAAAATAGCTTCATGTCTGTATGCTTGTCAGTGTTTGTCACGTACGGGAGTGTATGCAATTTAATGCATGAATCAAATTCTTCTGCTCGTTGTTAGTAACAAAATATATAATTAATATATAAATCATAAATATTGTAGGAGGGTAAACTGTAAAGGTATTATTTAAAAGTTTATCTGAAAAAAGTGAAGCACAGAGATGCATCATATGCCCTTTATTATATAATATTATAGCCTTCGTCCCACTCTTTTTGACTCGTACATTATACAAAATGGGAAGGAAAAACACACACACACACACACACACACACACACACACACACACACACACACACACACACACACACACACACACACACACACACACACACACACACACACAAAATAAAATTCTACTGAAGATTACTTTAGAATGATTACCATCCGTCTATTGTAGATTAAATGTAAATGGGGTTTTTATTGAAATGCCACAAAGTGTAGAAGGCAACAGCGAGTAACAAATCATCGGGCCGCTTGTTCCGCTCAATTTGAGTCGTAGGATCACCCACCTGCTGTCGCAATTCAGGTGAGTCGATCGAAGTGTAATCTGGCGAAGCAAACTCGATCAAATGTGTACATCGTACGACAGATTGATCGTTGCCTCGGGTCTCAGATTTACTGGTATACGTTCATTCATAGATGCGAGGAAATTCCTCTAAAATGAATGTATTATACAAAATTCAATCAATTCATGATCAATTGCTAATTACATTTATAAGATATAGTATGCTTTGCACAACTGTAAGATTTCAAATTCATCATTGGTCAAGATAATTTTTTACAAAGAAACTTTAGGTTTCACATGAGGTTGAGTTTAATTAATTATTAATTTTCATATTTTCTGAATAAAAACAAGACTTTTTTAAAAAAATATATACTAGAATAGCAAACGTTTGCTTGGCATTATATAAATGAAAAGTTGGTCGCTTTTAAATCGAAGAAGCATTAAAAGCAACGGATTCAGCTTCTTTTGTCTCAGACTGTACAAGAGACGCCATTATCATGGCAGCCAGAGTGCAAACATTCGCATCAATTACTCACTAATTCAATATTTTTACGCTTAAATGATATAGCTTTTTCATACATACAACTTTATTTTTATACTTTTATGAATTCATCAAATGCATGTGAATCAAACCATGATAAATAATGTTATTCAAAGAATACGTCAGGCTTTAATTTATTATAATTTCTGTTTCCATTTTTTAATGCAAGTGATCTATGCGCATTTAATTATTATTATTTTTTTTAATTTAAAATATTTACAACACAGTTAGTAAATTAAACTGATGTAATAGTGGCATAAAATAACAGCTATTATAATATAACATTACCATAACAAATAAATACTGTATCTATACGCAATGTATATATTTTTTCCGTACAGTTTCCAACATTTAAGATTAGAAGAGATGGAATTGATTCTTGCAATGAAATTCTACAACAGTGCACACAGCAGTTATATTGGACATCATAATATTACGGTACCTGTCCACAGGAAAACCATGCATTTCTGACTGCTCCCGGAATAAATGATATTTTTTGCACCCCCCCCCCTCTTTTTTTTTGTATTTCTCTCCTGGTTTTGTAAATCAATTAGTTTTTTATTTGGAAATAATTAAGCTTTTTATAAATTTTTAACATCGTTGTTCATGATATTTTAATTGCTTTTGACAGTATGCCATAATTGTCAGTATAATATATTGTATACCTGTAGCATGTGCAACTTACATTATGCTATAAATTTTATTATGCAAACTCTATAAGAGCTTAATATTAATTAATTTTCTAAGACGTATAACACAATGGTATCGTGTTACATGTTTAAATATAGTAACGCAACTGGCAAGAAATTTCGCTCGTAAATCAACGTTCCAATTTTGATGAAAACCATTAAATACTTAATTAAATCAAATATTAAATTTTGAACAAATTTCTTGTTTTAAGTAGAAAAAGATGGAAGCTAATATATTATACTAGCTATGAATCGTACCATGACTTGCTCATGGAAGCATTTATTATATATATTATATATATGTATATATAAATATACTTCCATGAGCAAGTCATGGGGTACGATATATATACATTTATTATATAATTATGTTCTGTAACATCAATTTCTTAAGACATGTAAAGGGGCATTCACAAAGCCCTAAGGCCACATTTAGGGCTCGATAATTTAAAGCCTGATTTTAGGCATGCTTTTTAGACCCAAAATTTCTGGTCTTAAATTATCGAGCCCTAAATGTGGCCTTAAGGCTTTGTGAATGCCCCTTGTATAGAGTTGATTGCGCTGACGTCATGCCCCTGTAAGTTAGGCTGCCCTATGGAGGACCATGCAGAATGCACAGACTAGTATATAAACAAATTACCTATTTATTTGTATTTATTTTAGTTTAGTTTAGTTTTTTTTTTTTTTTTTTTTTTTTTTTTTTTTTCATTTCTCCTATCTAATGCCATAGTAGTTGGACCTTCACTTCCTCTTTTCTGCCCTCCTGACCGTCCGTATACCTGCAATGCTATTTTCCCTCGTAAATAAAAAAACAAAAACAGCAAACAACAACAACTCTATACATATAAATTTTTTTATTTTATTGTTTTATTTTATTTATTTTTTGTTGTTGATTGAGACCTTAAAATTGGCCCCCTTGAATGCAGCAAAACTTTGCAGGAAACTTTTAACTTGCCATCAATATGTGGCATGCAAATTTTGAAGTGGATCCATCTTATCAGTTTTGTGAAAATTGAGGTAGAAGTTAAACATTGGATTTTATGAATGGAAACCAGAAATAGAGCTGTTGTGAGAAAAACACCCTCTTGAATTCGGCCAATTAACCATAAGCGATTAAATTTCAGAACA